>OY744540.1:28433954-28456454 GCA_963556195.1 Sepiola atlantica | reverse complement strand
TGTATGTGTGTGTACTTGTATATATATGTATATGTATATATGTGTGTATATATATGGGTGTGTGTGTGTATAGATATGCGTGTGTAGGTGCATATAGCTGTATATGTTTGTCTATGTAGACGTATGGATGTGTGTATTGAATATATATCTGGAATATATTTATTTTTGTATTGAATATACATCTAGAATATATTTATAAGCACGAATGTATTTTGAATATATGCTTGATTGATAGTGGATATGTGGGTGTGTCGATGTTTTGATGTGTATGTATACCAATGTCTGTTTATTTATCTATTTGTTTATTTATGTGTGTTTGGTGTATCTATTACAGTTTGTTTATGTATGTGTGATTCTTGATATAGAGATAAGATATTTATACTGGAGTGAGTTTGTAAAACTGGGTAGGCCAGAAAGTAGGAAGCAATAAAATAAGGACAGGCGATGGAGACGCAATAAAGGATGATAAAAGGGACAAGCACTAGCAGAAAAGGTCAGCAAGTGGAATAGGTAATCCGATACTAATTCATAAGGAATAGAAAATACTAAATCCAAAACAAAGTTATTTAGAAGAGAAAATTCTTCAAATCCATCCATTTCTTGAAAAATTCTTGGTTTGATGAGGTTGACTTTCTGGGAAAAGTGCAACCGAAACATGTATGCCCCTATGTAACCAATAATAGTTGTATAAATAAAAATGTGTATACACATATATATATATATATATATTTATATTTATATATATTTATATATATTTTTATATGTATATATATATATTTATAAATATATATATATATATATATATATACATACATATATATATATATTTGTATATATATATACATATATATATACATATATATATACATACATATATATATATTTGTATATATATATATTTATATATATACATATATATATACATATATATATATATATTTGTATATATATATTTATATATATATACATATATATATATATATTTGTATATGTATATATTTATATATATATACATATATATATATATTTGTATATATATATATTTATATATATACATATATATATATATATTTGTATATATATATACTTATATATATATACATATTTATATATATATATATATTTATATATATACATATATATATATATTTATATATATACATATATATATATTTATATATATACATATATATATATATTTATATATATACATATACATATAAATTTAATATATATATATATATATATGGATATACATATATATATATAAACATATATATATATATGGATATACATATTTATTTATTCTGGTACAGAAAAATTAGTACAACATTCGTACCGTCGGTTTCAAGCACGGAAGGTCTTACCCATCCGGCTCTCTTCAGCTTCTGTTGTCATCTGTTTTGGAAATGTGAGGTCACATGACACTCTTGTTGGGACGCGTTATTTGCTCAGTGTGTTGTGTGTGTTTGTTTAAATTTGAATTTAGTGTAATAAGACCGTTAAGATTTAAAACACGGGAGAAGAAAGAGAATTCAAGATTAAAGGGAATAAAAAAGGGGGGTAAAAAATAAAAAGATATATATGAAAAAATATGAAAAAATATGAAAATATATATATATATATATAAATAAATATAAAAAAAAACATATATATATAAAAAATATATATAAAAAAACATTTCAATACTAAGAATAAAAGAATAAAAAGAAGAAAAAAAGGGGGTTAAAAAATATATATAGAGAGAATAAAATGTAGAGAATAAAAAAGAGCGAGAGAGAAAGAAAGAATAAAATAGAGCGAGAGAGAAAGAAAGAATAAAAATAGAAAGAATAAAAAGAATAAAAATATAATAAATAAAAGTATAAATAGAAATAAAAATAAATTAAAAATAAATTTAAAGGTTAAAAATAATAATAATAATAATAATAAAAAATAAAATTAAAAATTAAAAATTAAAAATTAAAAATTAAAAATTAAAGATTAAAAACAAAAATTATAAAAATAAAGAAAGGGTTTCTCTGAAATTCCCGTGAGCCAAATTATGAATTTGTATCATTAGCCGTTATATTTTTGAAGGTATGCGTTCTGAAAAACCGTTGATGTGTAAGAATCATTTCCCCAGATTGGAGTGATTTAATGAAGAAATTCGGAGCTAAGGGAGGTAACTAAGATGGAAATATGAAATATTTGAGTTTGTTAAAATGGGTTTGTAGATTAATCTAGTGGTTGTTAAAAAATAAATATTTTTGCATTTTGGTGAAAGTCGAAGTTTTTGCTCTTGGAATTTATGTGGATATAGTTTGTTTAAATGGATTTGTAGAGTAATCTAGTAACTGATAATTAAATTAAATATTTTTGTATTTTTGTGAAGGTCGGAGTTTTTGCTCTTGAAGTTTAAGTGGATATAGGTTGATGAGGTATTTGTTCGTATTAGTAGAGGGGGGGTAGTTAGACATTATGTGAATCGGTCAGACCAGTTTATAAGTAATGCTTGTCTCTTGTGGACACATCCCCTGAATATTTCATCGCGGACATTTAAACAGGCTGTATTCGGATCGATGATGGCTTTTGAAATGTGGTATTTTTCAGCGTCACATAGAGGACATCTGTTTATGGCTGGAGAGAAGGATGGTTTTCTCTCAATTATTTTCCATTTGATGGTGAAGGGTGTGTTTTCTTCTTTAAGCTGCCATATTCGGGTCGCGAGTGCCGTATTAGCCTTGTTTTTGTATCTGAAGGAGTTTCTGTGTGCATATAGCCTTTGTTTGAAGTTTCCCTTCGTCATCCCAATATATTTTTCTGCATTACTGGTATTCTGGTCTGTGACGGTTGCTTCATAAATGATTGAATTGATTTTGCAATTTCCCTCCAGGGGGCAGTTGTTTTTGTCTTGGCATGAGCAGCCTGCGTTTGTAATTGTTTTGGGTTCTGCAGAGATAATTTTTCTTATTGAAGGGGCAGTGGAATAGCTGACCTTAACAGAATTTCTGTTAAAATGTTTGTGTAATTCATTTGTGGGTGGGAAGTGTTTGTCGAGCAACTTGAGGAAAAGTTGGCCTACCTTTGTTTTGGTATTGGTCGAATAGGGTGGGGAAAACCAGATCACCGATCTCCTTCTATTGCGGGTCCCCCGTGGTTGGTCTCGGTTGGGGGTGTATGAGATTTCTTCTCTGAACCCGCTGTCGCGGAGCGCTTTGTTGTAATATGGTGCTGCTTGGTTGAAAATTTCGGGACTGGATGAGAGGTTTGAAATTCTTTGGCTAATATTATTGATTACATTTTTAAAGATGGTGGGGGGGTGGCAGGATCCCTTGTGTATGTATTGGAGTGTTTCATTGGGTTTGTGGAAAGGTTTGTGTGTATTGTTTTTAAGGTTCAGTGTGGTATCTAGGAAGTTTACTTGGTCTAAATTTGTTTTAATGGTAATTTTGAAGCCGAGATTATGGAAGGTGTTTGTTAATTCTTTTCTAAATCTATCTAATGTGTTTCCGTTGTGGTTAACAAACACCTTCCATAATCTCGGCTTCAAAATTACTGTTACTGTTATTTTAATCACTACTACAATCGATAAACAATTAAGATAACACTTTTTGACTGCCTACTTAGCATTACTATTTCTTTTTAACTGTTCATTACAGATTAACATGTGATATTACTTATTTAGAATTGTATTTGAATATGTTTGCTATATATATCCCATAAGTCTGGGCATATAAACAGTAATTAGTTAAAGTTATTTAATAAATAAATCGGCAAAATAGCTAAAACACCTTAAGTTTAAACAATCAGCGCTCTCACTACCTTACCGAATGGCGAGTTATGTATAAGCTAGCATAGAAAGTGGAAGGGAGAGAGAGTGTGATTGACTCACTCGCTTTCTCTTTGATGATCTCTTTTCATCGCTCTCTTTGATTAGTTTTCACATTTTCCATTCATAATAAACATTTTTTTATTAGTCAAGTTCATGCAGTTGTTGTAAAGTTTAAGAATAAACTTATTGTTTAATATTAACAAATACATTATCAGTATTGTTATTGACAAATGAAAACTATACTTTAGTAGCACTGAGATCTGCTTTAATTACGAACAAATAATAATTCGTATGATTTTTGATTAACAGCCTCTGCGAAATGACCCCCCCCCATCTATCCCAAAAATATCCTACCTGTTTTAGGCAGTCATGTGTGAACACCCTGAAACACATCACGGACAGGTGAAAAGAACTAGTATCAATTTAGAATTTAAAGTGGGAGATTTTTGTTCGTGTATTGATCTAAAATGAACCCCATTTCGTGGTACAGTGTTTGTTGCGGTTAACTAAATCGATTTTTCTATAGGAGTTAAATCCGCTGCGTTTTATTTTGTGTCGGCAACCAACTTTTTAAGGTGATTACATACCGTGTTATGATCTAGCTCCTCGGACTTAGGCTTAGTAGTAAACACTTTTGGTAAGTTCTGTAAAAAGATAGAATGGCCAGGAAATTATTGACATCGTACGTTGTATATATATATATATATATATATATATATATATATATATATATATATATATATATATATATATATAAGTGCTCCTCCACTAAAACCGCTTAAACATAAGAATACATTTTTTCGAGAAGAGCAGGATATCGGAGGTTATTAATCTGACAATTTACCCATATTTACGTTAATTGAATCTTGAACATTTTTCTAACTATACGTCTCTGTTTTTATTTAAATGTAAAGCTATGGATATTAGTTGTATTTACCTTTCCTGTGAAAATTGAATAACACACTTTCAGATTATCTAACAAATTAAATACCTTATTTTGTTGTATCAATAAAAATACTAATAGTTTTGATATTATTGTAGATAAACACCTATCTACCAATAAAATGAGATTCTTTTTTAGGCAATTACGTGTGCATACCATAAAAAAAAATGGCGGAAAGAGAGACAACAGATATTTTAGAATGTAAACTGGGGATTAGTTACGCAAATGAATTCAACGTAAAATGATCCTTCATTGTCCTACCATACTGAGGTTTTATAGTAGTTAACCATTTTTGCAATTGGATATAGAATTATGTACATGATTGTTTTGGGGTAATTGCGTGAGTGTTTACGACCTTGCCAGTCGAACTCGGGATTACTGTCAAAAATATATTAGTTAACTGTCCTTATAATTTAGAATTACCGTAAAAAGAAGAATCTGATTTTTTAGGGAGGTGTAATATAGATGAGTGTGTTAATCTACACATTTACCAAAGTTTGTTGTTCAAATTTTGAAATTCACTGAGTAAAACGGCCTCCCATCTAAATGTGTTGCTGGCCGGCGGGCGGGTAGGGTTTGCTTATATATATATATATATATATATATATATATATATAGAGAGAGAGAGAGAGAGAGAGAGAGAGAGAGAAAGAGAGGTGTGTGTGTGTGCGTGTGCGTGCGTGCCTGCAATGCAAGATCTGTATCACTTATTGCTGATATTTATTACTCATTCCAATTTATTTATAAAAACTGCGAATAGGGGTTACGGCTTTCTAACCAACAATTATTTCTCAATATTTCTTAAGTGAAGTGTGGAAATATTTTCACTCGTAATCTAACAGATACTTAAAAATGTGTTGCGAAAGAAAAGCATTAACTAATAGCGAGTAAGTGAAAAATAATATCTCTGGGAATCCCTGAAGGTTTACCGATCAATAATAATAGCCTTTCAATTAAAACAACCAAAATTAAAGTTTATTAGTGAGAATTAAGAATAAATACATAAAATAAAGATAAACAATTGTGCTATTTAACAATTAATTGGTATAATTAAATATATAATAATATTTACTTCAACACATATAATGAACAAACACTTTATTTAGCCACATAACAACGGTGGGGTTTACAACGTCTAAATATATCGTATTGTGTTTTTTGATTCAGCCATCTTGTACATCATAGCTGGTAGCACTGCCCTTTTTGCAGTATCAATGCGTTCCCTCTCAATTCGTTTTAGACGGAAATTGACGTCCATTGGCATAAACATCTCGTTTGATGATAGACCAAAAGTTTTTGGAAGGAGTTTAATTCTGAGGAGCATGGAGACCAGAGTATAACTTTTGTACCTTTCATGTAAAAATATGCTAATAATGCTTGAGTGGCATCGACAGAGTGAGAAGGAGAATCTTCGTGCATAAAATAAAGCATTTTAGTAGAGCAGGATTTATGTTATTTAGCCAAGGTAACAGAAATGATTTCAAGAAATTGCAATAGGCAGCATATGTAATTTTTACACATTTTGGCTACTCTTATAGGGCAAAAAGTATATCAACATGGATACCTGCACATACAATGACTTGTTTCCCATTTTGTTGTCGTTTCAAAGTATGGTGACGCCCATCCCTGGAATAGACCCAACTAGTTGCCCAGTAATCAGGTCCATAAAGTGTGTATAGGGGCTTATCAGTGCAAATAATCATACTCATATCTATATTCATATATTTCTGTTGTAGACCCGTGCTTGGGGTCACAAATATAACAACCACAAATTGTGACAGGTTAAAATATACAATGTATTTATTCATAGCAATACAGTAACGCCACTAAATGTGGTAGGAGATGACCGGATTCCTACCATGCGGTAAGACATGAATAGGAATGTCCTCTGTTTGAGTCTTTGCAACCATGGTATTTATTATATATTGTTGCTTCCATTAGTTCTTCAATAGGGGTGATTTGTACCCAACAACAATTTCCTAGCCAATTCCATGCTTCATTTTTTGTCTTGATGTAAAATATAGGTTTTAAAGTAGAACTTTCACAGAAGCCATTGTTTCAAGAATCGCATTTATTGTGTCACGACACCCTGCTGATGTTAAGACTGATTTATTTGATTGCCCCTGTTTTAAACTGAGTTGACGACAAATATTCTTCAAGTTTCTATTGGTTACAGTCTTAGGTATTCCGGAATCTTATCGTTCCTTCTTTAGAGAAGGTTCCTTAATAAACCTTTTTACAGTATCCAAATGACGACATTTTGCAGGAACTTACTACAGAGGAGGCGCCTTTAGCCGTTTCATTTTATTATATTCATATCCCTTAGTTAGTGATTGAGAGTCTCATTTTTGTTAAGAAGTAAATCTTCTATTATTTCAGGTCACCCTAATATACAAGAAAAAAGGTTATCGATGTTCAAACTTTTCTAAACACTATGTAAATCAATCAAATAATGTTAACATAATGTTCCAGGATTTCCGTAAAACAATTATTCAATTTATTAACAAAATTATGAGTAAATTTGATTTTAATTAGAAAGCTGGTATCGCTGGTCGCAGTGTATGTTTCATATGCAAATATATGTATATGTGTAAAATGTATCCATGTACATCAAGGGCACATATCTTAAAATGCGTTTGTAATGTATGTAAAAATGTGATACATGAATATATATGATTGTATATATATATATATATATATATATATATATATATATATATATATATATATTTACGTATACACTTAAATGCCTCCTTATATCAAACTGTTTCTATCTCTTTATATGGAAATGCATGTGTGTGTGTATTTATGTATTTAAACCTGTTTTGTTAAATAGCTCATAATTATTGTGTTGTCTTAAGCAATTATTTGGTTTTCCATCTTTTCTGAGAATTTCCTTTTATTTTTATTTTGGAAATGATTATCTGATTTTCCGACATTTGCGTTTCTCCTCATATCTTCAATTCCTCGAAGGATCGTTATGAAAACATGTTTTGAAGAAAGGTTTAATAACGATATGTAAATCATGGCAAATATACCAAACCTTATTCTTGAATATTTAATTGTTTTATGAAAATGAATTTCAACGTCTGATTCCAGGAAATTATCATTTTACATCGCAGGCTTAATATCCAAATATATGTGACGTAATTCATGAACAAACCAACCTTATTTATGATTCATGAAATAAAATAAAAGTACATGGATATCTGCGAATTTCGCAATGGTGTTTAATTATTCCGAAACTATAATTACGCACGATAAAATGGACATGTATATAACATTAGTAAAATTTAAAATAGTGTAGGCTGTTGTTATTTCGGTCGTGTGTCAGTCAATTTAAACTTTAAACACAATATTTCCGATTTGCTAAGTTAATCTTAATAATAATAAAAAAAACGTTTTAAGTTAGTCAATTGGATATTAATAATGTAATATTAAATTATCAGTGCAATTTCTCAACGTATCTTCAGTTTTGGTTGGTTCTGAATATCAACTCCTTTTTGAACGAATTCTAAACATTAGCCGGGTTAATTTATGTCAGTTAAACAAAGACACATCACACTAAGCAATACACTTTGTTATCTTCAGAACTTTGGTGAACACATGTAAACATAAATAAAAATAAACATAACTTTACTTTTTAATAAAAAGTCAGTAATATATGTACACATTTTTTAGTAAAACTATCTTCTTAGTAAAAGGTGCGAAATTTATAGTAACGTACTTATAACATATATCGCCAATGAATCATTTCATTGTTTTGTATATGCCTTCCAAAGTCTCTCACAAATAATACAAGGTTTTCATCATCGTCGTCATCACTTCCATTGTCTTCCTCATCATATTCTTTGTCATCTTCTATCTACTTTATAAGATCTCTCTTTGACGTTTTATTTAAGCTTGATAACTATTTGAAATGCTTCATCTTTCAACCTTTGCAACACAAAACGTAACTTTAGCACTTCGCATTCTTTGGTTTGAATACTATTTCGCTTCTTTTTCGCATTGTTCAATGCAAAAGTGATGGCTTCTAAGGATTATTGGGTAATCACATTGATAATTGCTTGTTTCAGAGCATTTCTCGGAATATCTGGATCTGGCTACCGTATGCCATTAGAACCACCTCTCATTTCTCAGCAATGCCAGCAGATTGATAGAAAACCCAAAGGCCTGCCTTTTGAAAGCATTGAGCAAATGGGCAGACGATATTCGTTTTAATAGCTGTTTAAGAAGTGTTGTAAAAGAATACACAGCTACTAATCATATTGCAGAAGGCTATCAAAAGCTAATACTGCAGGAAAGAGATGTATCGAAGATGCCATTGTTAAGTGACTCAAATTTTCCCAATCACTCTAATGTCAATCTCTTCATCATCAACATACCATAGCCTTAATTTTCTAATCAACAAACGCAAGTATTTCCTTTCACATTGCAAATGTGTTATCTTTGTTAAAGCGAAGGCTACCACTTTAATTTTTCTGAGGGTTGGATAACATAGACAAAACTTGACTACATGGGCAACAGCACATTCTCACAGCTAAACTTTCAGCAAAAACAAACAAAAAACTTACAAGAATTCTGCTGATTTAATCAGAGCAATGCCCCATGCAATTTGTAATGACGGCACTATGCTGGGAAAGTAAGTAGATTGTGACCCAAACAACGTAGGTAACACAACTTGATTTAAATAATATAAAATGAACCAGACTTATCCCGACTTATTTCATTACTCAAAGTAAAAGGTAAAGCATTGGTGGTGCCATTGTAAACCAATGTCATGTTTATAACTCAGGAGAAAATGATATATTTCCCGGCTTACTGTATCGAACCCACCACGAGTTTAGCGGTAAAAATAAAACTGACCCAAAATTATAATTCAGCTGCACTTAAGGTAATTTTGTGAAATTTAAATAAAATAGAAATCCTACTTCAAGTTTGTAATGCTGTATATCGTTAACAGTGCATAGAGCAATAGACAAAAGTATACATACTCCAATCCCCTCTCAAAAAAGGAACGTGGGTGTTGCCTCAAACAATCGAGGAATAACTCTAACAGCCATTTCTGCTAAAATATTCAATGTTGCTGAATAGATTCCGACCTTACATTGTGAACGTTTTTAGACGAAATCAAAATGGCTTGAGGCAAAACGAATAAACATCTGAGACAATTATAACTGTTAGGGGGATTATAGAGGGCGTACGAGAAAGAAATCTGAAGGCTATCTTGTTTTTCTGTTTATTCCTTGAAGGCTTTTGAATCGATACACACTGCGGAGATGAAGAAAATCCATTTTACTTATGGTATTCTATTGACGCAATAATAGCTTGTACAGCAGAATTCAGTCTATATAACAATCATTTGGTGGAGACCACGAATTCTTTTAAGTAACTGCAGGTGTTGTTGAAGGTGATGCAATAGCTCCTTATCTATTTATAATTTTCATTGACTACATTTTCTGTATGTCAGTTGAGAAGTTAAATAAATGCTTTACATCGGTACCTGCAAGAAGTAGTATGTATCCAGTAGAGAAAATCACAGACGTTGGCGATGCTAATGACATTACAATTTTTGCTGAGACAACAGGCCAATCAGAAGCCTTATTACACTGTCTTTAAGAAACGGCAAATTGCATTGGGCTTTTTCTTAACCCAAGAAAAACAAGGCACATTCTCCTGAACAAACGTATAAATATCGCTTCCCTAAAGTAGACTTGTCTTAAAAATGTCTACGAGTTTACCTATATTGGTCGTATTGTTGCCAAGAAAAATTCCACCAACTGAACTGAAGGTGCGAATAAGCAAAGACTCGGCAGGAGTTGACAAGATGAAAGTGATCTGGCTGTCAAATCGTCCTACCAAGATGAAACGGTACTTCTTTGAAGCCATTTGTATATCAATACTCAAAGAAGCAGTTGGATGTTACCCAAGAGATTTTAGAAGAATATTGATGGTGTATACACGATAATGCAAAAGGCTGCTTATAACATCTCCGGAAGACAACACTAAACGAAAAAGCAACTTTATGGACACGTTTAGCAGATGTCAACACTGATCAGAGAGTAAAAACAGATTGCTGCACATTGCTGGAGGGCTAAGGATCAAATCATCAGCTATGTTTTTTTCTGTTGATTCCAAAGGACCGATGTTGATCAGTGGGGATACCGCACAGAACAATGAACAAAGGACTTACAATTCACATATGAAGGCCTACCAGGTGTGAGGGAGAGTATCTCAAGATGGCGTGAGAGTTAGAAAGATATGTGACACCACCATTACTAGATGATGATGAAGAAACACAAAGACAATATTATGGACTTATCGATAAATAATCATAAATAAAATGATCAGATATTACATCGACATTCTAAGAAAACAATGGATATTCAAGCGACATACTATGAACAGTAAATAAAATATTATCTATTCACTAGGGTGCCAGGTTCTTCAAATGTGACGAGAATAATGTTATATTTTTCGGATAAATCAATCAAATATCAAAATAATAGTCAAGCTTTTTTATATCAAAATACAATTTATTGACTTTGAAACAATAAATTGTGTACCAGTGTGTCTCGTATATTGTTTCGGGAAATGTATATATCGGCGTGATGAAATAAAAAAAGGACTACTTTCCTGAAAAAGTTGTTAAAGTCAGGGCAATCTTATTATAGAGTTCTCTTCGTATTGTTTCACACAACGACTCTTCTCTCAATTCACTTCTCCTTGAAAGAGTATTGTGATTTATCTAATGTATAGAAACATTCATCTTCATACACTCGGTCGCTATCTTATTGAATATATATATATATATATATATATATATATATATATATGCATATATATATAGACATATATATATATATATATATATATGCATATATATACACATATATATACATATATATATATACATTTGTATATAGACATATGTATAGATATATATATATACATACATTTATATATAGACATATGTATACATAGATATATATATACATACATTTATATATAGACATATGTATATATATATATACATTTATATATAGACATATGTATACATATATATATGTATATATATACATTTATATATAGACATATGTATACATATATATATATATGTATACATACATTTATATATAGACATATGCCTACATATATATATATATACACATACATTTATATATAGACATATGTATACATATATATATATAAATAAATTTTTCGTGGTACAAAATTTGATAACGGCGAGGAATACGGACGTTTGGGACATTTTTGGGAGGGTAGAATGAGATTAAACAAATATAAAAACGAGAGAACACGATTAAAAAGAAATTAATTAATGTACTGAACCGGTTTTCGTCCACACTCATCTGAGTAAAACGTGGAAGTGATTGAATACGACTAAAACCTAAAAAAAATTGTAATGAAAACTAGTGACAAGTTTAAGAGAAAACAAAAAAAAAATATGGGGAGGAGAGTCATAAGTTGATCACATTAAGTCCTAAAAGCCATATATATATATATATATATATATATATATATATATATAATTTATCTAATGTATAGAAACATTCATCTTCATACACTCGGTCGCTATCTTATTGAATATATATATATATATATATATATATATATATAGAGAGAGAGAGAGAGAGAGAGAGAGAGAGACACACACACACACACATATATATATATATATATATATATATATATAGTAAAAACCGTGACCTTGTTTTCGTGGCTCGTGTGCGATAATCCGATGAGCTAATCTTCGAATTAACTATGTATTTATTCTATTGCCTCCCGACTTATAAGAATTATATATTATTATGTAAATGATCTATTGCAAAATTAATAAATAATTATGAAGATTCATATCTAAAATATTGTCTAAGATTGTTAGTTGTTGTTTATACTTTAGTTTACTATTCCAGTGTTCTGTATTCTTCTACTAATACATATTTACAACCAATGCTTCAAGTAAACTACCATTCCCTTTTATATATTTACTAAGATTACATAAATATGCTTTCTATATAATCATAATATATGTTATCATATATACGAATATACGTTTCCGATAGTTATTTAAACAAGGCTCAATACGTTAGTATAGCTGAATGGTCGCATACGAATATATTCATGGAAAATTATGTACATAAATTTGTATGTTTAAATTTTCTGGAAAATTTGAGAAAACTAGCAAAATTATTTTTACAGACAATGAAAAATAAATGTTTCTGTGTAAGTAACTTCTAAGAAGTATATATATATATATATACATATATATGCTTACAAATATATATATATATATATATATATATTTGTATGTTCATGCATATATATATATATATATATATATATATATATATATATATATATATATATATGTATATATACATGCACACATATATATATATATATATATATTTGTGTGTCTCTCTCTATATACAGGGTGACTAAAAAAACGGGCCCCGTGTACACTTTATGTGATATCTCGTTTATTTATTCACCGATTGCCCTTATTTTACAGGACATGGCAGAATAAACGACCGTGAGTACACCAAGACCTCAGTGGGAGCTGGGACAAAGAATACACTGTGTTAAATTTTACTACAAGACAGGCTCGTTTAAGAAAACCCAGGACAGTTTCATGCATCAGTTCGGATGTGAAAAGGCTCCACACAAAAGCAGAATTCAGAACTGGGTGGACCACTTCGAGAAGTGTGGGACCGTGGAGAACATCAACGCTGCTAGTGAGAACCGTCCAAGCTACTCGGCACGTCCTAAGAAGCGGACAGCCGAGCTGGTCGAAAGTGTGAGAAAGTCTCTCCAGGAGAGTCCGAAACACTCTGTGCGTAAGCGAAGTCAGTCCCTCGGTATCTTCCGTGAGACTTGCAGGAGAGTGCTGGTGAACGATATCAGGGCTTACCCATACAGAATACAGACGTATCAGATCCTTACAGCCTGAGACAAGAAGAAGAGGAGCGCTATGGCAGTCAAGATGCTCGATAAGATCGAGGAGACACCAGGTTTCCTTAACCTCCTTTGGACCTCAGATGAAGCCCACTTCCATCTTGACAGAAACGCAAACTCCATGAAAAATTTCTTCTGGTGGTCCTCCAGACCCAATGAAGTAGCTACCACTCTCCTAATTGCACGGTGTTGGCTGCAATCTCGGTCAGAGGCATCATCGGACCAATCTTTATCGAAGAATCTGGTGCCGCAGTGACAGTCACCAAGAAGCGGTATGTGGAGGTCCTCAAAACCTTCAAGAGTGAGCTCCAAACACTCTACCCGTCGCTCATTAGCAGGTTCTGGTTCCAGCAAGACGGAGCAAGTTCTCACACCTCAAACCTGTCCCGAGATTGGCTGAAAGAGAATTGGGAGGCCGCGTGATCATTCTCAAGACTAATTTTGAGTGGCCACCCTATAGCCCGGACCTAAGCCCCCCAGATGTTTCCTTTGGGGCTATCTTAAGGACAGAATGTACGCAAGGAAATCCAGAACCATCACGGAACTCAAGGAAGCAATCAGGGAGGAGATGAGAGCCATTCACAATTCAGCCTGTAAGAACGTCATGGACAACTTCGTTCTGCGCCTCAAGAAATGCACGGAGCTAAAAGGAGTCCATCTAGAACACATGCTGTAGAACGGAGAAAAAAAAGGCCAAATACCCTAGTGGTTTGATATGATGTTATGAATATAATAAACTAGTTATGCCCCAACATTCATTTCATTCGGACGAAACACTAAGAAACCGGGCCTAATTAGAATTAGGGCCCGTTTTTTTTTTTTTAGGTAACCCAGTATATGTATATGTATATATGCATGTATATGTATATATGCATGTATATATATATATATATATATAAGCATGTCTATATATATTTATGTATATGTGTATATATATATATGTATATGTGCATATCTATGGGTGTATATATAAGGATGCATATATATATGTATATATATATATGTATATGTAATAATACTTACATATGTATATATATGTATATATATGTATATTTATATGCATATGTATATACTTATATATATGTATATATATATATGTATATTAATATGTATAAGTATATATATATATGTATATTTATATGTATATAAATATGTATAAGTATATATATATATATAAATAAACAATCATATTTTAATAAATAAATATTAATTATTTAAATACCTAGAAACATCGATGTTTCATGCTAAATCTTCAGTCTAGGAACTAATTCCCGACGGTCGGTAGGCGCGAACCCCGAACACAAATCGCCACTTATTCGTAGCCATTTACCAGGCAGCTAGAGTGATCTTACGAAACGCTATTTGTACTGCTTGTTATTAAAGCTACTCGAAAGTGCCCCTTGTGGGGAGGGGGGTTGATAAACAATAATATTTTAATAAATAAATATTAATTATTTAAATACCTAGAGACATCGATGTTTCATGCTAACGCAATCTATATAGATATATAAGTATATATATATATGTATATTTATTTGTGCATATATATGTATATATATAAACATGTGCATATATGTATATATATATATATGTATATATATATATATATATGATGACTGCTGTATTGATAACAATAATAAGAGAACTAATTAAAATAACTAATTAAAATAACGTAAATGACTAAATATAAAAAAATATGAGATTAATATCTACTAGCAGTGGTATAACAAATAAGTGAGATAGTAAAAATAATAGTACCATATGCATAATAATAATAAGAGAGACGGAAAAAACAAGGAAATACACTGCACTAGCAATACAACTGAAAGGAATATGGAACATGAAGAAAGTAAGTAGAATTCCATAATCGTAGGAACGCTAGGGACAATCCTTTAAATAACTGGAGTAAAGACGGGGAGATGTTGGAAGGGACGATCGAAACCATACAAACGACGGCTAAAATAAAAAAGGGCAATCCTTGAGTACGGGCACCAACCCACATAGGATACGAAGGGTAACCGGTTACATTGAAGTCACAACAGTAACAAAACAAAACCATACTAAGAACACAACATCACGAAATAAGAAACAGAAACTGCGAGAAACATCACTTTATACGCTGAATTTGTTTCCAATTAAATTACACCGGTCCCAGCTGACACGACACAAAAATGAATCAATGAACAGAAATTGCAAGAAACATCATAAGTTCCCCCCCCCTTTCTCCCTCACCACCCAAGAACAAATAAATAGATTTAAAACAAAAAAATTGTAGATAATTGTTATGGTGCCGTACCTACCTACGGAGAACTAATGGACTCGTCCACCTTATAAATACGGGAAGTACGTGACACTGGTTCTCTTCTTCCCAGGCAAACCGGCAATGACAGTTGAGAGCACCATCTCCTTGTATCTCTTTCTTTCTATTATATAATATATACCTTTGTTCATTTAAACCATGTGTTCCTGTGTGATTCATTCGGCCTTCCCTAGGTCCACAACAATAATTGAGGAGGATGTGAGGACCGAGGAAGAGTTCGGAGAGTGCTGAGACCTTGACGAGGCTTAATGTCACCCACATCCTAGGGAAGGGCAATGCTCCTTACCAGCGAGAAATCAATTAACACGACTGTTGCGATACTCCAAGGTTATTTGCCGTGGTTTAAGATTACATGGAATTTAGGGAGGTTGTTGCCACTCAGACTCTAAGAAATACCACTGGTTGTTGTCGGTGAGCAATCACTGTCAATGACCTGTAAGCGAACTCCTCGTTAGTGTAAATACTCATAGTAATAATAATAATGATGATAATAATAGAATTAATAGGTGGAATAATAATTACATTAATAGTGACGATAATAACAATAATGGCAATAGTGTTGATAATAATAATTAAACCTATCAAATTAATAACAAAAATAATATGTATAGTGAAATGTAGTAAAGAATGAAAAAGAATTGACAGGTACAAATATATAAAAAAATAACAATATAAACAATAGTTGCAATAATATAATTTTAATAACGGTACAAAATAATAATAGCTGAGAAAACTAATACTAATAAGTATAGTGTTAATAATAATAGTACTTATAACAATAATAAAAGAAATAATAGAAATAACAACCGCAAATTTTATTATGAAAATAATTATTAATAATAATAATAATTTTAATAAAACAGCGGTAAGCTTGGAAAAAAATAGCAAGCTACATAGAAATAGTAATAACCAATAACTATACTAATGTAAAATACAGTTATTTTGCTATATAACCCAAACTCAACCAAAGTACGAAGACGACAATTTTGAATATTGTAGGTAAGGTATTACATTTATATAGCGTAATTTAATATAAATACATATATTCTCTCTTGCTTTTGCAAGTTGATGCCCCGCTAATTTTGCCACCACCTCCGACATGCATGCGACCAGTGACCAAGTGCTAACTTAATGGGCGAGCTGACCGACAAATAACGAAAATGGTATATGATCTACTTCTTAATCCCAGCACACCTCTTAGACCATCTCTTTCCCTATTGAAATATGGCGTCGGTTGACGATTTCACATGCGAGGCTTTGAATTTCTCAATATTGATTTTTAATTTATGTTCGTTTTGCAGCACTCATTGAAACGTTCGTTTATTTACGTAATGCTATAATATCGTTTATGTAATTTATATATATATATATATATATATATATATATATTTATGTATGTGTGTATATGTATGTATATGTATATATATATGTATATATATGTATGCGCATATGTATATATGTGTATGTACATACATATATGTATGTATATATATATATGTATATGTATATATATATATATGTATATATATGTATATATATAATTATGTATAAGTATATATATATATATATATATATATATATATATTTATACATGTGTATATATGTATATATACATGTGTATATATATGTATATATAGATATATATATATAAATATAAAAGGATAAATGAAGGGATAGAGATAAAGATGTGCGAATTACAGATCTATTTCATCTTCGATTTTTCAATGGATTAAGAAACAGTCCGATATATTTGTTTCTGTAGATAAAACAAAACAACTTTTATGAACTGAAATACACTGACTACAAAAGTTTAACGTACAAAATACAGAACACATCTTCTAAAACTACCTCTTACAACACTCTCACTAGCATAAACAATGACGTTCAATCCATAGGAACATCTTTAAATATCCTTAATTACACGGTAATCTAAAGCACAGCCACACCAGACTGCACCTTAACAGACTACACAATCAATTTTCAAGAACACTTATCCATTCGATTAATCTGACCTAGGCATCATAAGTAAAATAAACACTCTTAGATACGATCATCCCTAACATAACAGAAAATAATTGCATACATCCTGTGGCAATCCTTTTATGAAGTAACTAATTGGTTATTAAACCTCAGAGACTAGTCTAATTTAAATCTGAACTCCATGACTTTGGACATAAACAATTATTCGCAGCCCATCATCTAAATTATACTAAACAAAGCATAAATATTCGCTAAGAATTATTCACACATCACATACTTAGAGATCAAACTAATAATTTGGGCCAGAAGATCCCTATTAGAATTTGACTATAAATTATGGACTATAAAAATACCCATCAATAATTTCGATATTACCATGGGTGTTCCGACCTATATTACCGACCTTGTAGGTTTGTACTTATTAAGAGAATTAAAAGTTGACCTCGGTCATTCGCACGGACGGCTATACAGAGACTATACACTTTTTTATAAAGAGAGAGATCAAAGCTATGCAATAACACTATTAAAATCGGCACAACTTCTTTTAAAAACTTTTAATTAAACTATTACTGTAGAACCTGAGAAAAATACTTAGTTTCCTTGACTTAACATTAGACCTAAACTCCGAAACATTTATCGCCTACCACACACCAAACATAACCCCACACCACATACATGAGCTTTCTAACCACTTAAAAGCCACCATTAATTCAATATTCCCTTCAGTCTTTAATAATATTTCAACACTATCTGCTAATAAATCTATATTCTAACAAAGTTATAACTTCTATAATAAACCACTACTCAGTTCGAGCTACAATGATAAAATAAAAAAATTAAAAAATCTCTTCATCCAGGAAAATAAACCTTTTAGTGTAATCACACACAACATGACAATACAGGAGAGAAAACAGATAAATACTAAATTACCCATGAAAACAAAACATATTAATACTCACAAAAACTATTAATATTGACTAACTAGCTGACCTCCAGGAATAAACAAACATAAAAGACTTAGAAGAAAGAATAGTATGTGGGTACCCCCACATTATGACTGCAATGTAAAAACGCGTATTCGTAAGTGATCTTTCAAAATTATAGATACCTCTTTTCAGAACCCGCATAGCCACAATAGAAATTTAAATAAAAACTCTATTAAAATGTCTTACTCCACAATGTTCAATATAGCGCAAATTATCATAAGCTCTAATAACAAAACAAATAAATCTGCCCAGCAACCAGCACCTATTATACCTTCTGCTAATAATTGTAACTTCGAGAAATCCAGAGAAGACCCGTTAAACAACAATTGCATACAAAGTGACGTCATATACGCATGTATTATAAAATAATTCCCCAAGATTACTATCATGGGAACTAGCAACAGCATGTAAATTCTCCTCTCACCGTATAGCCCTCCACATCTCCAACTCCTTGCACTAAACAACACGCTAAATAACATCCCACACACTAACCAAAAAACCCGCTAACTAACAATAGCCTTGATATTACCCTTTAACCTCTCTTATCTTCTCGACATAACAATTCCAACTTAACTTTGGCCGAGAGCTTGAGTGTGCAAACTCAACCGACTCCCGATACTACAATTTACACAAATAGCACAATAACAAACCTATAAAAAGATACACACTTACATTGGTGCTATTAAAAAACATTCTTCTCAGAAAACATTATTCTTAATAGGAAGTTTTACGGTGAGAATAGGAACATTACTCTCATAAAATATTACTCGTACAAAATATAACTCCTGGACAACATTAAATAGAAAGACATGTTACCTTCAGACGGAAATTTTACAGTGTGAGTGGGTACATTATTTTTCGGAAACATTATTCTTTGAACACATAACTTTGCGGCAGTCGTAATCTTCTAAGTTTTCAACACGATTGACCTCCAGTCAGCGCCTTCGAATATGTATTTGGGAGAATAATAAAAAAAATAAAAGTTTTATTTTTATTTTTTGAAACATCAGAATGAATAATACGGTTGGGTACAAACTTATTATCTACTAACGCATGACGTAAACAGCCGATGGATATGTTCAGGTCTCTTCAACTCCTGTCTAGCCAAAGTACGGACCGAACTGGAGTATTGCAATTCACATGACTATTTATTGTACTGCTCAGCATATATGATCCGTCCAAAGGTATCCCGGATCGCCAACTATGGCATATAGGTGTCACGGGGTTCAGAGCAGGGTGTTACTCATCTGCCTTGGGTTGAAGTAATGGCAGTCGTGCCCTAGCTGACAAGGCGAACAAAGTAATTTCGCTTCCAATTTGTAGGCATTACATATATAGACACACACGTGCACATCTTAATCGTGGTTTTTAATAAATCAATAACTGATATGCCAACACATTATTGACTTTGAGTAGCTTTTATTATAAGCATTTACAGATGCTACGAGATAGATGTAAAACAGAGATAAACTGTAAAGATGATGATGATGACCTCCATATTTAAAAAGAGAATAATGAAGAAAAATACACCGGCCGATTATTCTATTGATCCTTTGCCTGCTTTCCTGTCGGCTACAAAGATAATTTAGAAAAAAAAAACATATTGTTTACTTCCACAGACGCTAATTACATTTTCGATTTGTTAATTACACTAAATTGTCTGTAATTATTAGAATTGACATGTTTGCACGCCAACTAAATCGTTAGAATTACCGACGTTTCTTTCTTTCAATGTTAAAGGTACATTTATTTTACGCTGGTTCGTGTATACAGACTTCTTACAGAAACTTCTAAGCCTAAACATGTATAAGTTAATCATGGTTACGATGAGGCTTTAGAATGCCAATTAAAACCCGTTAGACAGTTGCCTAGAACGCTTCTATTTATACAATTTCTTGAAAAGCAAATTATTCACGTTTATTTATATACCATTTAATATCTATCGTATTATTGAAATAAAAAAAGATACATTCGTCTGTTTGACTGTATAAACACCCGGGTAAAACTCCCGGTCTAAAATGTTAACATCAATATATATATATGTATATATATATATATATATATATATATATATATATATATATATGTACATTATATATATATATATATACATGTACTATATATATATATATATGATGTATATATATATGTACATTATATATATATATATATATGTACATTATATATATATATATATGTACATTATATATATATACATTATATATATATATATACATTATATATATATATATATATACACATTATATATATATATATATATATATATACATTATATATATATATATATATATACATTATATATATATATATATACTTTATATATATATATATATATACATTATATATATATATATATATATATATATATATATATATACATTATATATATATATATATATATATATATATTATACATTATATATATATAATATATATATATTATATATATATATATATATATATATATATATATACATTATATATATATATATATATATATATATATATATATATATATATATATATATATATATTACGGTGTGTGTACTATTAGGGTTTCTATACTAAAATATATTCGTGGATTCTTATTGAGACAAACGTATTTATATTATTATTTTTAATATACAAATATTATTTCCTATTTCTGGATACCACATTTGTTTTAATGTTAGTTTTTCTTTATAACAAGACATCAATTTATTCAATATTAATTTTTTAAAAAGCAAGATTTAATTAAAAAATTAATACGTTGTAGCTTTTTGAAAACATGCACGCATCAGGTAGTTTCGTCGAATGTCCGGCTGCCTTGGCATGCCAAGAGCAGACACAAAGCGTTTCAACCAATAATGCTGATAGACAGACACTCGTAAATCCAAATCCATTCTCGAATGCCCCGGTGTGGCGCGTCATTATCTGACTAAGGCTGCCGAGGAAGTTGCGCATGACAGTAGCTATCATTCCACTCGTCTCCTCGGCAATCGGTTGAAACACAAATATGCCGAGAAGATTTGCATATTTTGATTGTTTGCAGCTCTGTGCTGACGCTTTGCATGTCCGATGTTTGAAATAATATTGGATATGCTTTGAATATATCGAATTCTTCAATATATATATATATATATATATATATATATATATAGTTTTAAAGGTTCATGTTTTTTTTTCGAAGCATCCGAATGAAATTTACTACTATCAAAGCTTGTAATAGATGCAATATTTATGTTATTAAAAGAAAAGACAAAATCGAAACCGATTTTTTTCTTTTTTTTTATAAACTATCATTTTTTGTTGTAGTTTATAGTTATACACATATTTCGCGAATAAAATTAGCCTCATCAGTGTGTTTGAAATTCCGATGTAATTGGAAAACAAGCTTCTGTTGGTGTGAGCCGGCAAATGAGATGTTCTTTCTCTCTCGTATGTAATGACGCAAGCACGTGGACGGTTATAGTTTTAAAGG
>OY744540.1:28420023-28425023 GCA_963556195.1 Sepiola atlantica | reverse complement strand
CGACTTAAGCATTTTTAAAATGGTTGAGTATCGCTAGTTTGATTAATAACTTTTGCGTGTAAATACTGTGCGTCTGTATACTACTACTACACGTGGACTATGGAGGTTGTGTGCTTTGCTACGTAAATCAGTTTGTTTCTCGGTCTCTCGCCATGTTTTCTTTATAATACATGTTCTATTTTTCGTGTTATCTCACGGTATGTTTATACATCTATATCGTTGACGGCATACGCATAAGTATTCGGAGCAATTTTCCTTGTTTATAACTCAAAAGGTTATTTAGATATAAATCTAGATACTTTGCGTCGAGGTACATTGAATTCTAATTTGTTTAGGAACTTCCAACAACGTCTTTCGATAGCCAGTAGCTAGATATCTGGGAACCACAATAGCACTTTTCCAGTAGATTCGTTATGTCAATATACATGTCCATACAGAGTTTAAAAAATAACAGTTATGCGTGGAAGCGAACTATTCAGCGTTTTATTTGTGACCTAGTCTCTCCCCGATATGTTGTGGACGACGCGTAACAAGTTGTTGTATGATTATATATATATATATATATATATATATATATATATATATATATATATGTGTGTGTGTGTGTGTGTGTGTGTGTGTGTGTGTGTGTGTGTGTGTGTTTATCATAGATGTATATAATTTTATCGGAGTATATACAATATCATAATTATATAGAATATATGCAAGTACGTATATATATATACATAAATAAGAAAGAAAATCATATACACTCATGGGTCTATGTACAGGTATGCAGAATTATATTTGGACACAATTCTCTCCAGATGATTCGTGACTCTCGCACCCACTAGTGGAAAACGTCTAAATATTCGCAATAACAGGTCGATGATTAAATAGAAATCAAGCTGTAGAAGATGCGTGGATATGTCAATGCCACAGAATAGTGCCAACCTAACAAAATCTGGCAGCATCTCTAACATACTGGAGACGCGCACTGGGCTAAGGGTAATGATTTTTCGGCCCTGAAACCATGCATGAATCCAGAGTCATCATCTGATGAAAAGTTTGTTTAAAAAAATACTGTTGTACAAGGAACATCTTTTGTATAAATATTTTATACACATCTGTGAATATACATATTTGTGAACACATGTGTTTATATATATATATATATATATATATATATATATATATATATATATATATATATATATATACGTGGATACATACCATTGACTTCTTAAATCTTATTCAGACATAAATTCTGAAACTTAATTAAATTTCTTACATCGATGGTGAATGTAATTAAAGGCGCGTTATGAATGGATAAGTCATGATACTGCAGAAATAGTTGCAGATAATTAAACGTAATTTATCTGTGTGTATATGTAATTAAAATATATGGATTATGCTTACTGCTCAGGAATGGGTTATTGCTAAATTGTAAGCTATCGTCCGAATAAAAAAAAAGTTTCTCTTTCACGCATTAGAATTTTATAACAAGATTAAATAAGAGAAGTAAACTTCATAAGAACGTAGGGTTATACACTAGAAAAAGGGAAGGTTTGTGATAGCGATAGAGAATTTGAAATAGAATAAATTGATTATTGGAAAGATATAGAAATATTATCAGGCAGCCTAACCGAATGGCTGCTTATAGGGGAATGGTGTCACGTGTTATCACGTTATTTGTAAGTATACAAATAGAAATAAATACAAAGAGAAAAATTGACTTGGGAAGATATAGCAACTCAGGAGGAGGTATATAGAGAAGTGGTAAAGAAAAGGAAGCAGCAAAATATACAAAAATGGATGATAAATGAGATAGGACACATATAAGGTAATATACAGATAAGGGGGGTAAGACAGATAATGGCGATAAGGCAGATAAGGGGGATGCGACGGATAAGGGGGAGGAGACAGATAAGGGGAGAGGAGACAGATAAGGGGGGAGGAGACAGATAAGGGGGGAGGAGACAAATAAGGGGAGGAGACAAATAAGGGGGAGGAGACAAATAAGAGGAAGGAGACAAATAAGAGGAAGGAGACAGATACAGGAGAGGTGACAGATACAGGAGAGGAGACAGATACAGTGGAGGAGACAGATACAGTGGAGGAGACAGATACAGTGGAGGAGACAGATACAGTGGAGGAGACAGATATAGATAGGGATACAGATATAAATACCGAGACAGATATAGACATAGACACAGATATAGATAGGGAGACATTATATATATATATATATATATATATATATATATATATATATAGGGAGACAGATATAGATAGGAAGACAGATAAAGGTAATGAGACATATAAAGGAGGGGAGACAGATAAAAGAAGTGAGCCAGATAAAACAAGGGAGATAATTAAATCGGAAACGAAAGTAGTTACTGCCCGAAAAAATAGACAATGAACATTTCCGACGGAGAAGGGAAAGAATTAAAAATAATTAACTGAGAGAAGAGCCGAGAGAAAGTTATAAGGACATTTCTAATTAGGTAACTTGTGTTTCTTGGATTCGTTGCTTATGGATTTTAAAGTTTGATCCGTCCGCATTTTATAACCATATTAAATTAAACATATAGCTTTAAAAATACTTTAATGTAATTTCAAAGAAAATTCTGATTGCAATAAGAGTATTAATATGATAATTAATGTATTTCTACATGAGAAAAGAAAGTTATACATTCATAATATATACAGCCCATACAGATTTGAGTAAATGTCTGACGAACGTATACTCCGTGAAAATACAGTAACTCGTTTAGGTAAGCCGCATTCATTATCTATTATTGTTTAAAAGATCCTTATGAAGTGGTATAGAACATGTGTAAATATAGTAATGTCACTTGTCTTCATGTACTGATTTTTAGAAGTTGCTGTTCATTTACAACGAATTTAACACCACATTAATATGATATAAACTGGTATGTATTATATAAGTTTACATTACTTAATTCTATCGGACAGTTCCAATTAATGACATTTCATAGAATTAATATCGGGACAAAATATAACACATTTTGATAGGCATGTCTTTAATTTGCTATTTTTTGTTTGCAAGTTAGAATGCACATTTAAAGAAGAGGCAACTCAGCAATACACCGGTACAAGAAACTTAACCAGGTTAAACTAATTAAAAATATCGACAGCATAAAAATATGTATCAATAAACATTACTGAACACGGCCGTATTTCTACGTATTTATACTAGTCAGTTATTAATTAGTAAGTGAATACGATGCGAATTGTAAAATGTCATTGTATACGATTTACCTATTAGTGTCTACACATTTTGCAAACTGTTTCCTCTAAAAACATCTCTACAAAAAAAACTACGTCATAGTGACTTAATTTACAGTTTAGGACAAACCTTCTAGAGCATACTTGATTTGAGGTGCATTATTTTTTACAAATTTAGTGGACTATATGTGATAATAAGCTCATTCATTTATACAATATGTGAATGTGGATTCTCATAGGACTACTTACAAATCAGTTGTTGATGGAATAATAGAGGAACGGATTGTATCTCTAAGTAGAGTGAACGCCGATCCATCAGTGTTGGCAGGAATGAGTTGTAATATGTGAAAGCCACTCCAATCGTAATGACTAACAATACACACATTATATATATATATATATATATATATATATATATATATATATATATATAGTCTAAAGAAGCTTTGAGTTATTTCAAACAAAAAGACAAATAAGGAAAATGCAGTTTAAATTCCCATAGAAACTAACTAAATCCAAAATAGTGCAGACTTAACCTTCGTTGGAAAATTCATAAATAAATAAAATATATAATAGTAAGCAAATAAAATAAAAAGGGGGATTAAGTATCAAACAGTGAAACAAAAGCAGGAGACCTTAACGTAAGCATCTAATATTAACACGGGGATCATCAGTTGTTTACCATGTAACTGTTTCGGAGATTTAAAAACAGGACAGTAATATGCATGACTCTCCAATGGTACAGATCAAACTACCATTTCCCCAATAATCAAATGTCGAAATAATTCAGCTTAAAATTTTACTTATATATGCATAAATAATAATAATAATCAAATAATAATAATAATAATAATATACTACCCTTAAGACTACCGTGTGATATGTTAATTTGCATATCAAATAAAATTCTTTATAACAATACTAATACTAATACTAATAATACTAATACTAATACTAATACTACTACTACTACTAATAATAATAATAAAGATAATACTATTACTATCTAAACACTACACCCAACAACCATTCTGCGATATGGTAGCTAGAAATAAAATGATATAGGAATTAAAGTTGCATTTAAAAAAAAAAGCTTTAGTACCTTAGGTACTGAATTGTTGCTTAAATATGGTTAATTATGTTACTTGGCCTAAGCGCTAGGTTTCTGTGTTAATAATAACTTAAGAGCACATACCTGGTTTATATTTTATTAAATTGTTTCGTTTGGAAATTACCATTAATGATTTTAAAATAACTTCATGCTATATATGTGTATTAAAACGATACATTCAATACGGTCGCATGAATGTTATGGTATTTAAACCATATGCACATTAGATGTGCATAGATATAAAATGTTAACACGAAATCCTATGTTAACATTCGGATAATATATACTAAATTACACGCAATTACTCCGTAGTGTAATAACATGCCCTTTGTAACGTATGAATTCATCCAGAAACATTCTAGACTAATAATCTTACAGTTGTTCATGGAACAAAACGGATTAGTATTAAATATATATCAGTTTTTACTCCACACATTTTCTTGCAATATCACATTTTTCTTAAAATGACAGAATCATTGTAATATTATTCTCTCCAAATGTAATACATTGAATCGCTTAAAAATAGGAATAAAGAATCTATAATATAAATAAGCAAAAGTAACGCAAATTGCAATTTAAATATATGGCTGAATTAATATATGATTGCTAAGCGGCACAATCTGGTATCTAATTACAGTATGACTGAAATGTTATGCCA
>OY744540.1:28387523-28412523 GCA_963556195.1 Sepiola atlantica | reverse complement strand
ATGTATCTTGTTTTCATGAATAATTGATTTTGATAGGTTAGGGGAGATAAAGTAGAAGCCCATTCTCTGTTTAATTTTATTTGTGGAAAGGGCTATGAGTGCAGATTAAATTAGTCGACGTGTTGATTTATTATGTACTATCTTGATTAAAGTAGATTTGTCAAAGCCAAAACAATGCCCATACTCCATAGTGTGAACATATAAGGCGTTAAGCGAGTTTTTGGTTTTAATCGCTCTGTTATGCTCATAAATCCGCTTGTCCAGACTACGCTGCATCTCCCCTATGTAGATCGTATTACAATCTTGACAGGGGATGTGGTATATGCCAGCTTTGATATTAGGTGTAGTGTTAACTTTAGATGTTTTGATTAAATTTATAATACTTGCTGAAGTTAATTGTGTTATGTTTATGCCTAGTTTATTAAGTTTTGTGTAAATTGAGTAGTTATTAGAATTAGTTGGTAGAGCGCTATGTAAATTTATAATAGGGCTGGTTGATGAGTTGTCTTGTTTGAGATTTGAGTGAATTTGCAGAGCTTTTCTTTTGGAGTTTTGTATAAAATACATTGGGTACTGTAGTGTTTTGAGGGTGTTTTCAATGTATTTATATTCTTCATTTAGATGTTCTTTGCTACATATTCTAAGTGCTCTGAGATAGAAACCAATTATAATGCCTGATTTTTCTTTGTTATTAGGGTGTGAATAAAAATGAACATACTCATTCTTATTGGTAGGTTTACGGTAAACTTTATAGGATAACTTGTTATTTTTGTTTATTAGTAGAATGGCATAAAAGGGTATGCAGGTATCGTTTTCTTTTTCAAAAGTAAATTTAATGGTAGGTTCTATTTTATCTTGACAAAGCCCAGATAACATTTGGGCGAAACGTTGAGCTTTTTAGGTCTTCCGCTTGTTCCATTTGAATTTCATGTCGTCGGATCATTTTATCCTTTCATCTATATATATATATATATATATATATATGGAGAGAGAGAGAGAGAGAGAGGGAGAGGGAGAGAGAGACCAGGAGAGAGAGATAGACCAGGAGAGACAGAGAGATAGACCAGGAGAGAGAGAAATATAGACCAGGAGAGAGAGAGAGAGAGAGTAATAGACCATGAGAGAGAGAGTAATAGACCAGGAGAGAGAGAGAGTAATAGACCAGGAGAGAGAGAGAGTAATAGACCAGGAGAGAGAGAGAGTAATAGACCAGGAGAGATAGAGAGATAGACCAGGAGAGATAGAGAGATAGACCAGGAGAGATAGAGAGATAGACCAGGAGAGATAGAGAGATAGACCAGGAGAGAGAGAGACCAGGAGAGAGAGAGACCAGGAGAGAGAGAGACCAGGAGAGAGATAGACCAGGCGAGA
The DNA here is from genome assembly GCA_963556195.1 of Sepiola atlantica. Classification (NCBI taxonomy): domain Eukaryota; kingdom Metazoa; phylum Mollusca; class Cephalopoda; order Sepiida; family Sepiolidae; genus Sepiola; species Sepiola atlantica. The sequence continues at coordinate 28,411,152 of OY744540.1, read as the reverse complement.
GAGAGATAGACCAGGCGAGAGAGAGAGATAGACCAGGCGAGAGAGAGAGAGATAGACCAGGCGAGAGAGAGAGAGAGATAGACCAGGCGAGAGAGAGAGAGAGATAGACCAGGCGAGAGAGAGAGAGAGATAGACCAGGCGAGAGAGAGAGAGAGAGACCAGGCGAGAGAGAGAGAGAGATAGACCAGGCGAGAGAGAGAGAGAGAAAGAGAGAGAGACCAGGCGAGAGAGAGAGACCAGGCGAGAGAGAGAGAGAGAGAGATAGACCAGGCGAGAGAGAGAGAGACCAGGCGAGAGAGAGAGAGAGAGAGAGAGAGAGAGAGAGAAAGATAGACCAGGCGAGAGAGAGGCAGATACAGAGACAGATAATATATACGTGTGTATGTACATTGTTTGATGTAAATAGTTATTTCTTCGAAGTTACCCATGCGGTGTACATTAGTTTAAGTAATCCCTGAATCGAAATGGTTTACTGCCGGAGACGAAAGGACGTACAATAAGTAAATCAACAAACAATCCAAATAAACAATACAGAACCGTATTTTTTGTAAAGTTATATAATTCAAGAAACGTGAGAAATAGATAATAGAGAACTATGTGAATATGTTGGATTATGAGGAGGCCCTATAATTTGAAGAACGCTTTAGTTAGCTAGTATGAATTGTGGCCTAAGTGGCCTCCGCGAATTAAGTGCAGGTTGAGATGACATGTGTTTTGGAAAGAGTAAATGTGGTTCTCATGAGTGACTCATGTTGCCAATGCCATGACATCGACAAAAGTTGGCTGAGATGAGACATTTGGGACCAACAAAGATCAGGCACAAAGCGATAGCGAGTATCCCTATCTGATTGAGTTACACGAGATAAACGGTCTGTGACGTCACTTGTGTTGTCAAACACTAGAGTTTAAAATAGTTAACTATAGAAGCCGAGGTGAGAGGGTGTATGTGATGAGAGTCTGCGATGTAACGCTTAAGCGGGTGGACGTTTTAAAAGATTAGCTGAAGCGTAAGCCTTGGTCTCGAATCAGACGCGAATAGGGGACCCGCTATGCATCCGTTATCATCCAGCTAGAATGATTGAACTAGAGTGATTATAAATAGCGATAAGAGTAGTGCGAATGGGAAAAGAGGCATGCGAACCCTCTTCCAGACACGATATGAGGAATAAAAGAATTTTGCGTGAGTCTGAAGATTAGATTTCCGTGTGTATTGCCTTTGCATGTAGACGAAGTTATCCTCAGAACAGGTACACAACATTAACCGATCACGCATGTACGATAAACCCACAGCAGAACTGATCAGCGAGGAAGGAGACGAGGAAAATTGTAAAGTAACTTTTTTTGTATAAGATGTATGAGCAAATGACGTGAACCGTGTCCGGTGTCCTTATTTGAAAAGTGTCTAAACCCGTTAGGGAAAATATCGTGAGTTATATATATATATATATATATATATATATATATATATATATATATATATAACATTTTGAGAACATTATGACTTTCATGGTGTTCGGTTTAAAGGCTTAAGAACTATTGTGAAATGCTGGGATAGACTTTCGTGAACAATTATGGTATGTGTTGTAATTTAAGGAGTTCTAAATTATTTCGAGAAGCTTTGCCAATGAATTTCGTATTTCGAGAAACGTGATAACGTTTCGACTGTTTCGTTTTCAGAAAACGTTGGACCCAAGGCTTTCTGTTCGGACTATACAAAAAAGTGTGACGTATCGATACTTGGTAACAATAAAATTATATATAGAAGAGACATCGTTAGATATACGTTGATGTGTGACGTTCTTGTAAGATAAGTATCTCCCTCACATGGAAATGTCGAGCCAAGAGACCACACTAAAAACAGCGTGGGGGTCCAAAAAAATGATGGGCAGACAGAGGGGGAGAGAGTGACTGGAAAATATGCATATCATCAGAGTCGTAAGTACCTCTTGTTTTTGTGTAACACGCATACACACATTAACTCAGAGAATCCGGGCGGTGTGTCTGAAAACAGAATGAAAAGAAAAGAGGATTGATATGCCGTACGATTGTATGAAGAAAAAAATGGACTATTAAAGTAATATAAGAATTAAGATAGAGACACAATAAGAAGATCGAACATATAACGAACAGTATACAACAGCTGTTGAGGAGACTGTATTTAAATAGAGAAAAATGAATACATATGAAAATACTATAAAAATTGTGATGAAAAGACAGTTTTTAAATGATCGATGTGCCGTACAAAAAAAAAGTAGAAGTGTGTTTTTTCGTACACGCATACACGCTTTTTGATAAATGTTTTGATTGTTCTATATTTGAGAATTCTGTCGTTGAAGTAGGGACACCTGATTATGTAATTTTGTTTTATTGTTTTTTGAAATGTGTGTTTGGTGGGCTGGGTGGCGAAGTGCGGACAAACGGGGCAGGCAAAAAGAGAGAGAGATAGAGAGACTCAAAAAGGCAGAGAGAAAAGAAAGAGAGGGGCTAAGTTTTCCGCCGAGAAAGATTTTGGGTGTTTTGAAAAAATACGAGAGAGAGAAATAATAAGGTAGGTAAGGTAAGATATTGCTTAATGGTACATCAAGCGCAAGGGACATTCCATGCCATGAATGTAGAATGAGGTACGTGGGTCATTTATAGTCATTACTTAAGAGCTTTTGTATGTTGAATTGTTGTCATTTTGGCGAAGGTTTTTATGCTTCAAGTTCTTTATATCTTCAAATGTGTCATTATGTGTTTTTAGCTTGGTTGTTTTGTTTTACGACATATAAACCCTTGTCGGGTTGCTTAATGTCGCATCTGGTAATCTTGGTGACGATTGTTATGCTTTAAGTTCTGTATATGTTTAAGTATTTATTCACGGGGTTATGTTGAGTGAAGCGGGGGAAGAGGGGTGAGTGAAGTAGAAGGTAAGGAGGGGAATTGTTGTTTGTTTTGGATTTTGCAGAACATGATTGAGTTTTGCAAAGTAAAAAACAACACCACATCAATGTGGTGCATTTTTAGTAAGGAAGTAACTAACTTCAGACAGCCTGATTTGGTAGCGCCAGTAGGTTCTTTGTGACCCATAGATGGGGCCCTTAGAAGTACTACCACTCGGGGCCAGAGTGGAACTGGGAGCAAGGGGAACTAGGGGGCAGCTCTACATTCCTCACTGCTCCCAAATGGAGGCCTCACCACTGGATGTATTTTAAGGTCATACTCAGGACCGACAGAATAAGAGTAAGACAAGATACTTTTGTTAGGTGCGCGCGATTTTGTGCCTTGCTGATTTGTTTTTTTATGTGTTGACTATTGTTTAATCGATTAGCTCCTGTGGCCCAACTGAGGGCTAAATGTGAATTGGAGCGGCGTATCAACCCGCTCCTCAAGCGCCTGATGATGGTAAAATATGTTGAATGCAGTGTATCTTGTTTATCTTGGGTTTCATAGTGTGTCATTGTTTTTTTTCTTACAGTGTGGAACACATACTGTAATTTGTATTAATTGGGAAAAATGTAATTGTTGTTTTGGCTTTCATGAATTTTGTGAGTTGTTTTAATTTAAATAAAAAATGTACATTTTGTTGCTGGTATGAATTTTTTGTAAATGTTATGAGAAGTTTTGTCCTGTATATTTGTGTGCAGAGCTTTCAATGTTACATTTTGTTTGTTTTTTCGAATTAATTTTTGTTTTAAGACACTAGCCAATGAAGATAACATTTTCAAAGAAATTTGAAAGAAAATAGTCAAGTAAGTGGATGTTGTGTTTGATTCAGGAACGCGATAAGTTATGGTGCGTAGGGTATCATGTATTCGGGTAGTTGTCGGCAGTGAGAGTCGGCCGTAGATCATGTTTTTGAGACCTTTAGACAGGGTTATTTTTTCTCTGGAACATCTATGTGTGCATCGTATGTACACGTTTAGGAAGCCAGAAGGGATTTTTGTACTTCTCTCGCGTGGTCTCTTTAAATGTCGAACAAAGAGTGAGTGACAGAGGTTTGGCCATTCTGAGGGACCACGAAAGGCGGTGGTCAGTTATAAATTTTTTTGTGACCCAAGTTTGTCCGCAACTAACTTCATCGATCTAATGTGCATGCTGTGACATTGCTAAGCTGTAGAAATGTGGTTCCATCTTTGGATTTTTGATGTTGGCTGACATGCGTGCGGCGAAGATCCGTCACTCCTTACCGCATAGATAGGATCACGCGAAGGGTGCTAAGAGTATTGGTGTTTGCCCCACATCAATAGAGGTTGGAGTTAATCGAGGTATGGTGGAAACTCGGGTGCGCGCGTCGGGTCAGATATAACCATGGAGAAGGTCGATTTAAAAATAAGAACCGTGTATAATTTACCTTGGTTTATATGAGAAGCTCGTGAACCTGGTTTCGTGACTCGATGTGACCCGACAGTGTTGGGTGTGATATTCCACCTTGCTGCCGTACTGTGTAGTGTGAACCATAGGAGAAGATCCGCTACGTTTTAAAGAGGGTTGGAAGTTAGAAACACAGGTGATAGTTCTCGGACATTCACGCTGAGAGTACTGAAGTGTCCAAAGTCTATTGGTCTTATGTAGCTAATTATATAAAAACGGTATCTTATGTTAATTTTGTGGGCTTACTATTAAAGATACGTGTTAATAAGATGGGTTTCTGTGTTTTGATCCCCTATATCGCGATGATATGCGTGAGTTAGGTTTATTGGGAATCAGTCGTATGCCGATTATTTAATAGACTTGTATGAGAGTCAGATAGGTTCTTCAGGAATAAAATACGAACAATTCGGGGCAATGTCGTCAGGCAGTGGTGAGGTAGGGGAACACTGAGCGTGTACTACGATGCAGTTGCGCTAAGAGACATGTGCGAAGATTGCTTGATTATTGTTCATGACATGGGATGGCGATGGAGTCGATATCGATCGTAAGATTATTTTTCTTACGTCCGAGAATCAGTGTCATATGGTGCCGATAAGAATTCCATCTGGATTGAGAGGATCGTAGCTCTATAATGTTTACTTCCCGATTTTGACCAGTCCTGGGGATTGTATTTTTCTGATAAGATATGAAAGCATGTTGGATATAGACGGGACCTTATAATGTGAATAACGCTTTAGTTAGCTAGTATGAATTGTGACCTAGGTGGAATCTGCGAATTAAGTGCACGTTGAGGTGACATCTGTTTTGGAAAGGGTAAATTCGATTCTCATAAGTGGCTCATTCTGCCAAAGCCATAACATCGACAAGAGTTGGCTGAGATGAGAGACTTGGACCAACAAAGATCAAGCATAAAGCGACAGGGGGTACCCCCATCTGATTGAGTGACACGAAACAAAGCTTGTTTTGTCAAACGAGAGGGTGTATGTTACTGAGAGTCTGCGATGGAACGCTGAAGCGGACGGACGTTTTAAAAGATTCGCTTAAGCGTAAGCTTAGGCCCCGAATGAGACGTCAATATGTGACCAGCAATGACTGCTTCATCATCCAGCTAGAATGATCCAGCTTGTGTGATTATAAATAGCGACACAACTAGTGTGAATGGGAAAAGAGACGTGTGAACCCTCTTCTAGACACGATATGAGGAATAAAAGCATTTTGCGTGACGCTCAAGATCCGATTTCGTTGTTTATTTCATTTGCATGTAGACGAAGTCTATCCTCAAAACAGGTACACCACATTAAGCGATCACTGATAAACTCGGCACAAGCGCCCAGCGTGGAAATAGACGAGGAAAATGTAAAGTAACTTTTTTGTATAACATGCACGAGTAAATGAGGTGAACTGTTTCCGGGGTCTTAATTTTTAAAATGCTTATAACCGTTTAGAAAATATGGGGAGTTTATAATTATTATATATATATATAAACCCTAATCCTGAAGACAACTACGAAAGTCGAAAGCGCTCGAGAAAATGGCCGAATTAAAAACTATCGGCGAAGTACTATACGGATTGCCACCTGAAACCAGAAAGATGGCTCGACGGTTTGAGAACCCCACGATGAAAATATACAAACGCGAAAGTTCCGTGATGTTCAACAACGCTTGCTTAGATAATGACTTGCTGCCTAAATATATATATATATATATATATATATATAATAAACACATTTAAAGAACATTATGACTTTTATGATGTTCAGTTTAAAGGCTTAAGAACTATTATGAAATATCGGGATAGACTTTCGTGAACAAGTACTTGGTAACAATGATATGATATATAGAAGAGACATCGTTACAAATACAGAAAGTTTCAAGTTTTACCATTCTATAACTTAGTTTATTATTGTTAACATAATTATTTACCGTGTTTGCAAGTATAATTTATGTATAGACCATGTAGCAGCAACAGTGTTCGAATAACATGAACAATATTTTAACGAGTGTCGTTTATGCGCGTGAGCAACATATTTAGAATATCATTTTCAGATTTAAAGACAAACATTGATCACCCGTCTGAGAAACTATTAAATTGTCTGTTTACCCTGCCACAATCAAATTTAGAATAAGCACATACTAATTTTATTCACCCCCTTTTAAAATGTGCATAGGAATAAAAGGTCACAATGCACTTCGGGGAAAATAACGACATATGTTTACCTCCCTTTCGTTCATCAAGACAGCAATGATTAACACTGTACGTTAATCATTAGTTTGTTTTCAACCAATCCGCCATTTTCTTACCTCTCTTATCTTACATAATCTGTTATGGTAAACTTTTTTTAATATGTAAATTTCACCTGATATACGACATTTTATTACACGCGAGTATTATGCAAATAAATCTATTCTAGTAATAAATAGATTGTTCGAAAAGTACTAACCCCCTGTATAAAAAAAACGCCAACCTTCCTGGAGGGTATTTAAATGATACTAACAATTATTTTACGTCCGTTTTCCCCGGCGGTAAACCATTTCGATACAAATATTAATGAAACTAATGTATACCCCATGGGTAACTTCGAAGAAATAATTATTTGCATCAACAAATACACAAAAGTGACTTTTAGATGTCATCGATGTGTATGCAATCTAAAAATAGTACTTGTAACAGGATGTCTGAGACTAATTTCAGGACACCATTCACTTTTATTCAGATGCTATAAGGAGTTACTCTTGTCAAAATATGGATTAAAATTATTGAATAAGCAAGACGGAAATTAAAACATTTAAATATCAAAGAATATTTGCCGATTAACATTTCACGAGTACTTTATAGCGATATTGGATTAGTTATTTAGTTCTTCCTAAAATATCGTATTTAATTAAACTCGAGAATGAATTAACAGCATGACAAACATCTTTTGTAAGAAAGATCCTCCCTCCAAAAAGACAAATGTAGATACTCAGTAACTCGAAAGCCGTCAAACATTTTTTTCGAAATTAAATAAATGTTTAGACTTGTATTGCAACTGGGAGGATACAACTAAGCTTTTAATAGTGAAATAAATAATGAGCGTCGTGATGTTGACGTAGTTTAATAGTTATAGTTACTTGCTACACATGGACGAAAGGTTTACAAAGTCAATGTTTGATATGTGGAACATTCAGCTCCCTAAAATTGGGGCAAATTACTCTTCCAGTATTGACAACAAAAATAACTAACTTCGGAGATCACAGAAAATATATTAATGAGTTAATCAAGACTTGCCGCATATGTTTTAAGTCCCGATATGAAATAAAATTCGTTCGTATTTGGATATTAATTAGTTTTAAATTAACGTAACAATTTTTTTTTGATGTAGTTTTTTTTTATCTACAGGGTGTCTCAAAAAATGTACTCACTCGTAGAATGACGAGAACACTTTTATTTATGAACATAGAGTGAAATGAAATAGCATCGAATACATGAGAATGATGTAATTGAAGAATCATGTTCGCAAATGTTCAAACTGATGACCATTATTGTTCAAACAAAGCTGATAACGCGCACCAAGGGATTCGCAAACGTCGCGAAAAATGTCATTAGGAATATCACGACAGTGTCTTTCAATTTCCAATTTCAATGCATCAATTGTCCTTGGTTTGTTGCCATACACTTTGTCTTTTAAGTATCCCCACAAAAAAAAGTCCATGGGTTTTAGGTCTGGGGAACGCGCAGGGTATTCATTGGGGCCCCTTCGTCCAATCCATGTGTCAGGAAACACTGCATCGAGGTAAGCTCGTACATCGCGATGGTAGTGGGGAGGAGCTCCATCTTGCTGAAAGTAAATATCGCCGTCATCACCAAACCTTTCTGTAATTTGTGGACCAACAAATTCCTGAAGCAAGTTGAGGTAGCTCTCACCATTGACAGTTTCGTTGAAAAAGAAAGGTCCTATGATGCCCAATGCGGATATCCCACACCACACTGTTACTCCTGGTAAGTTTACATGGTGTTCAATTGATACGTGAGGATTTGCAGGACACCAGTACGTGCAATTATGACGGCTAATGGTACCATTTAATTTGAAAATTGCTTCATCGCTCCACACAATTTTGTGTGCAAACTCGACATCTTCTGCACATTTTGCCAGGTACCATTCACAAAATTCGACTCTCCGGTCAAGATCGTCTTCGTTGAGAGCATGACACAGCCTTGGAATGTAGCATTTCCAATGCAGACGCTTCATTATGCGGTTGACGCTATCTTTTGAGATGTGGGTTTCTCGAGCAGTTTGGCGAAGTGATTTCTGTGGTGATCGAAGGAGTGTTTCCTGCACCTGCAGTTCTTTTTCAGGGGACGTAGATGTCCGTGGTCGTCCTGAACGTTGTTTGTTGGTATTCTGTACGGTTCCATCTGGTTCTAAATTTGTCTCTGATGCGCGCAATGGTCCGGCGCGTGGGTGGCGGTTTTGCGAATTCCCCTGTGAACCGGCGTTGCACTTCAGTGGCGTTTTCGGTCTTCCAATAGCATTTCAGGACAAACTTTCTCTCTTCGAAACTTAGTTGATTTCCTGCCATGGCTTCATTAATTCAGAATATCTGAAACAAAAAAGAAGAGTGAGTAAATTTATAATGGACATCAATTTGAACATTTGCGAACATGATTTTTCAATTAAATTTGTTTCATGTATTTGAAGCTATTTCATGTCTCTCTATGTTCATAAATAAAGGTTTTCTCGTCATTCTAAGAGTGAGTACATTTTTTTGAGACACCCTGTATTTTCTCTGATTCCAAAAACGTAATTTTGTCTGTATCATTGCTTTTCAATGTCATCCTATATTGGAAAAAGCTATATGTTCTGCTACTAAATGTATATCTAATTTTCTCTTTCAGATCAATTACTAAGTTCTGTTCTTATTAAGATGGCTACTAGAGGATGTTAAAATTCTCCAAATACATTTTACTATGTGTGTGGTTAATGTATTGAAAAACAAGCAGGTTCAAATTATGGATAGCATACAGACTATTTTCAGTGACCAGGTAATAGTTTGCTAACAGGTGACAAATGTCATGCTACAATTTCTATGATAACTGTCACTCGACTGAGTGTCACTCAATTGAGTGGCACTCCACTAGGTTTAGTAAAATAGTTTGTGAAGGCCTTAGATTTTGGAGAAGGAGCTTTTCAAGGAAGTGGGCTCACGTTTCCAAAGCTATCAGATGCTAAAATCAATTGTGGTATATTTCTTGGACCCAAAGTAAATGCAATGTTGAAGTCGGAGAAACTTCAAAGAGCGATGACAAAAGTTGAAAAAGAAGCTTGGTGCGCATTTCGTGATGTAGTTCGTTGATTACTAGGAAATCACAAGGATCCTAATTACAAACAACTGGTATCAAAGCTTATTGAGATCTTCAGGAAATAGGTTGTCGTATGAGAATGAGAGGAGAATGCAAAAATTGAACCTTTAAGTTCATTTTTTGCATTCCCATCTAGATTTCTTCCAAAAACTTGGGTGATATCAGTGAAGAACATGGGATTTTTGCTTGGATTACATCCATGATTAGAAATTATGGATTCGGTCCATAAAATAACTGACAGATATTAGAACAAAGAAACACGATGTATTTAATAGATTCAAATTGTTACAGAAAACAAAAATAAAATTAAACAGAATATCTTCCTGAACAATGTGTTTCGAAAAGTTTTAAAACATTCCAATATGTATTAGTATTTTCTAGGTAGAACATTAAATAATGAATTCGTTAAATCCATTGGCCGTTTTTAGCGGCACAGTGTTGACAAGTTGTTTTTCAAGACACCGCGTTAACAGTTTATATTACTTGCCTTCATATTGCAAATGTCATTTTAAACGTTTCTATCGAAATAAGTGCACATCAGTATATTTGAAACATACAACACGGAGTGCAGAGTCAATAGTGCTAGAATAAGTATCTGTATAATAATGACACATAGCAATTTCGTGTCTCCCTACGTTATCACCCACTAAATAATTTAAACGCTTGCACTTCTTGATCGCCGGAGATGCAGTGCTAATTGTATCTTTTGTATCGAACATATAACTAAGTAAAATACACTTTTTTGCCACGTGGGCTAAGAGCAAAGTATAGCGCGTCTGCTCAAACATGTACTAATATCGTGGAGTCTACGTTCGCAGAGAACTTACCTAGAATGAAATGTGAAAATCTTCCAAAGGACTTTGCGATAGACGCCCCCCCCTAACCAACTATTATGAAAGTATTTACGAAAATACTTAGATAAGTTTAGATTTTAAAAGTAGTACAATAATACACTATGGTGTAAAAGGTTTTGATATATTGTATAGCTAGGGTGAGTATTTTATGCACTTTATGTAAATGTCAGGTGTACGTAGATTTAAAAGTCAACATTTATTCACGAGTTTAAATGTGTTCTTACAAAAATATTCATTCCGAAAACGATATTTTAAATTTTAAAATACATAACTTCTATTAGAGATATACTGGTAAGTATATTACCGGGGTCTTCGGCTAGTTTATCCAACCAGATAAAATATACTACTTATATAATGCTTACACACCTTTAAAATATGTATTTTGGATTTAATTAAACATTAGGTTTAAAGAATAAGTAATCACGTAATACAATACGAGGAAACGAGTTTGTTTCCGTAAACGTATAATATATATAAGCACCATAATGAAATCAGTGGAAAATCATAACGGAATAAGGTGCAAAATGAGAGCCGATGCTGGTAGTCGGTCACAACTGTTCACACACAATACGAAATGGGTAAATAAATGAGTTACGAACAGGAGAATGATACAAAAGAAATATTTAGTATTTATTGCATCAATAAAGTACAGATTATTCCGTAAAAACGGAAACTTTTTTTCGTCTTCCGGCATCGTCTGCTCCATATAGACATTCTGCGGTTAGAAATGATTCCGGTAGATACATCCGATTTAAGCTGTATAGGCGGAAGCGCGTCACTAAGGGGTGGATTGGCACCTGGGCCACCTGTTATGAAATGTCGGCAGATGCTGAATCTTAACGTTGAACACATCTGTTCGAGAACCAGTCGGCAAATACCGAATCCGCACCTGAGAAAGATCTGTGTAGAAACATTTAGTAAATTACATAATATATTTACAATGGAATACGAAAATAAATAGCTCGGTCTGTACTTAGCAGGTTTTGCCGAGGATCCTGTACCGAGCGGTTGAACTCATTGTTATTCTAGTCCTTAATTTCTTGTGTGAAAATTAAAATATTTTGGAAAAAAACTCGATCTAGAAACTAAACCTTCATGGACAAAGTTTATTTTCTAGAACATTTAATCTGTTGAACCATGTAAGAGTCTTCAAGCAGAGTGCAGCTTAGTCGTCTTCAAGTTTAATGTGAACAAATACATGTCGAGCTTTCCTTAGAAAATCAAGTCCCAGTAAAGTAATATTCTGCCTATTCCAACCACTACATCTAATCCTTGAACGATGATCGCCGTCAATCATTTTCACCATCATCCGCGAGTGGCCCCGGGCCTTGATAAGCGGTGACCGATCAGTAAAAGAAAGTAATAGCCGAACACCGAACAAGTACTTTAATAACTGGAGATAGTAATGTTTTAAGCAACGACGTCGTTATATAGGCACCGCTCACTCGACAATGTATATTCCCTGTAATTATTTCTTTCCTTGGGAATTTACACTTTGAAAATGGGTGATGCATAACACATCTGAGCAGAAATTGCTAGAGCCGAGTGGCATGGAGGGTTTTGGGTTAACTAGAAACAATGCCGAATTAAGCAGAAAATTACTTCCAGGTAGTTGTAAAACCAAGGCTTGAGCAACTATTCTAATCTCGAGCTTGGAGAATGTGGATTGCTAACTATAGGTATGAGTGAACTTTATACATTAGCCCCGAAAAAGATTAAAAACTATCCGACCTCCCTACCAAATACACTATTAAACTTCTACACAGGGGTAAGTATCTTTCATGTTGACAACGACATTGAGAATATAGTAATCAAGGTTACACACGAATTCGAGGAACATCTAAATACTCTAAAAATCAGCAAAAACAGATTTTCAATAAAAGTATCCAGTTCTAGAGTTTACTGAAATGCTATTCTTTTTAAATTATTTTCGCTGAAACAATCGAGTATTAATTATTTCAAGTTTATGTTTAAGCGTTGTGTAAAAAAGAATGCTGAAGAGGTTGACGGAATTCCGTAGATAATTAAATATTCCGATAAGTAAATTTAAGAGTGCTTATGGCGGCCATGTTGCAGATCATTGATTTCTTAGAAGTAAATTTTAGAGATTTACTTATATTTTGAAGTGGACATTTTGTACATTTTGATTGCTTTCTAGTTTGCTTTTCCAATATGTAGTCAAACATATCAATCCTGAAAAACAAAATAATTATTTAATATTTAATTCAACATTCTTGTTGAATTACTCTAGTTGTAACACTGGACAGCTTATGCTAGTTAATCTAAAACGAAAGGATAATATGTTAGGAGTTATTAAGTGATTTATATGAACAATGACGGAAAACGCAGGTAAGTGCTGGATTCATCTAATGCTTATGGTCATTAAAACTGGTTACGATGCTGAGATATATTTAGTAACACCTGGCCTACACTTTGCTGACCCCAAAATAGATACCAGCTACCGTCGTATTTACACTATTTCAGTCACTTGAGGGGTTAAGTAGATAAGCCTTAGAATAATTCAGAAATAAGTCTGAAAAAAATGTTTCATTAATTGCATGCATGTTACACTTGATTAAGTTAGAATTTGTTTTAAAAAGGTATGTTTAATTAAACATATATAGTAGATGAATGAAAGAAATAGAAAGATAATTGACCCACCCCCGGCCCGCAAAAAATAAAGATACAGACCACTTTATCATAGTCAATTATGTTTTAAGTATTGCCAACTAGTATATTTCCTTTAGAAGTTACATTTTCAAAAATAATTCTATGAAGGAACGCATGTTCTTAAAAACGATATATTCATCAATAACTGATAGGGCAGGAGTAAACAGGTAGTTCTTAAAAAAATAAAAAAAAAAACTTACAGTGGCGAATGTTATATTTCATTAAAGTAACGTTTCGTCATTAAATTACTAACAAGACCAAATTGTTATGAAACTATCAAAAATAGAGATAACTTTTCGTAAACGTCTGATATTGTAAAAATGCATGAATTGGGAATTCGACGGAGGTTAGATAGGTGGGCAAATGCGAAAATAATTTCAACGAACACATGCTTTGACGCATTTTGTTTCGTAATTAATGCTTATTATTCGGTGTTATCTTATACTTAATTTGACTTCAAAAGTAAAAGTAGTCGATACTTAAATATCACAATTGATTATATAGTTTAGATGTCTCCATTTTTAATAAGTATTATGAGGATCGAAATACAGACCAGGCAACTTTATTATCTGACCGATCTGCGCACCTTATAATGCCCTTGGAAAGCAACAAACATGGTATAAACCCTTGCAAGTTAGATGTGTAACATTACCGATGCCTAGTAGCAATTGCGTGACTAAACATGTTGATTCCTCTTGAGTGTTTGCCAAATTTCTAACCGAAGTATAACACTATTTGATATAGCGTCTATAAATAATTGGCTTCTATACTCATTATCCGATTATTGTGAACCTCCTGTTCACATGTAACGCTATTTTTGCTTTCAAAAGTGAAATAAGATAAAATAGTGTGATGAATACAAAAATAATACAGCTATTAATGTTAGAAGTTATGGTGGGGACTTTGTCCAAAAAATATTCTGTTATTCAAGAACGATAATTTAAAATAAAATTATAAATGAGGGATGATGTCCTATATCTCGAGAAATGCATTGTTAAATTATACATATTGGTTAGTTTTTACATACAAACTTCATTCGTGTTCGGGAATCGTCAGTGCGGAGAGTACCTGTGCCGATGCTCACAGTTCAGAACCAAAGACTAGTCACATGTTAACTGTCTAAATTTTGTTCATGCGCAGACATGCGGAAAAGAATTAGAGTCTATGTATTTACAAGTCGATATATTACGCTGTCAGTGTTCGACATAACCAATGGATTGAAATCGCGTTTACGATTAAATTTAACAGCTTATTTAATTATCTTAAACGGCCCAGTCATAAGGGGGTATTTACTAATCGATCACTATCAGGGCCTGCAGGCAACTCGAGGGTAATAAGAGAGTTTCAGTTCGACGATGGACGCCACGACAGTACGATTAGAATTAATGCGTGGAAAAGGGAGAAGTTTACTCAAGACGAATTGCTTATCAAAAGGACTGATGAACAAGTATATTTTTACATTAGAATTGAAGACGACCATGTCAGCCGGAATCAGAATCGTGGTATTTCCATGCCCAGACCGAATCTTCTAGATAAGAATCATTGTTCATGGAAGTCACGTTTAGCTTTTAATAAATATATGGTGAAAGTGAAGTTCATTTCTGTGGTTGTAGCCTGGCGATTTTTTGCTGAGAATCTTTTTCGAGAGCAAGAGATCGGCGATTAGAGCGGTCGAAAACCTTCCATGAACACTGGATACGGCAGTCTTCATGATCTGATTGCCCCCCCCCCCTCTTTAGGGATATCACAGAATCCGGCACATGGGCAACTTTGTTACGTCCAAAGCATGTTTGACTGATCCGCTATATTCTTAAAGAAACGGTGTTTAACTAACCTCCCTAAACTACATGTTGATTCAGTGATAGCTGGTGCATCGCCTATGCGGTACCAGTGTTCAAGTATTCTGATAAAATAATTGCCCCGAACAGTTATGACACTATCAATTCTCCCTCTATACACAATCTTTGAATCGCTAATCATTCTACCATTGCCCATCTCGTTTATGCTAAATTTCTTACCAATAGTATGGATTTCAGATAGCTTGTTCGACTATAGATAACCCAACCGTCATCTTTAAACGCATTTACCCTCCACTGACCCAAGCTGGTGAAGCTAGGTCGGTAGCGCTTTATATACTCTAAACTTTTATAAGGTATGGCATTAAGATCTTTATGAAAATAAATGTGTACCGTATTACGGAACAAAAATGTAATCTAATCATATTTCTTAGCCGAAAGATTGAAGATGTCCTGAATGGCCGTGCAACTAAACATGACATTAATGCGATTGGGTCGCAGTCGATCATTGGATAATTATTTCCGATTTTTATAAACGAACTGATAAGATTTTGTGCAAGATGGGTATATTCGGTGATTACACCACTATTCGACATGTGGGATAAACGAACCCATACTCAAGGCAATGACTAGATCGCTTAGTAAATTACATTTAATATGCATTGAATGGAGTTATAAATAGATAGTAACATTTAATTCTAGTAAGAAAGCTCCTTTCCTTTAACACTTATGAAAAGAAAACATTTCAAGCACTGATTATTGCTAATTTCGTCCTACCCGAGAGTCTAACATTCACGGACAACATCATTTGAACAAATACATAGAAATTGCTAGAGTTGTTTCAAAGGTGGTCTTCCTCTACAAATACTTTCACACCTGCCACTATCCTATATATCTAAAAAAAAAACAAAAAAAAAAAAAACACTACTATTCCCTTATGTAGAGTATTGTTAAACCCGGGCTGGTGCACCAGCCAATAAAATCCGCTTAGACAGGGTCAAAAATAGATCTAATAGGTTACTACTTACCAAGATGAATCCCATGTCCCACTTCCAGTATGTCACATCGCTATGCTTTTTTTATGAGTGGGTCAATGGAATGTTCCCAGTTACACTTGCTGCACTTGATGCCTCTCGACGTAAATATTCGAGCGCGTTATCAGTGAACACCAACTTTTTCACTGTAGAAACCCCCACATACCTTTCCACTTTAATAGTGTATTTCCTCGAACCGATAGCCTTAGAAACGTTCTCCTTGATTCCTGTACTATACAGACACGCAGAAGTTTGAATGTAATATAAACAAAAATATCTCTGCACAACTCCCCACTTAGGATGCCCTAAATTCACAGCAGCCCATTAGATCTGTTCCAACGCATCTTGTTTTGGGATAACGAAAGCTGAAAAAAAATATTTGACCAATTTAGACTAGGTGTAAGCTTGTCAATCACATATGTGCACCAATTAAATGTTATCTTTAAAAAAAATGGCTTAATCTAGACATGCCACCCTCTTGTTTCGGTTCAAATTAAAGTTGGAAATAAATGTCACTAACTATTTCATTTATCAGCTTTGATGCAATTCTTTCCCCCTTAAAATTATTTCCAGCACTAACGTATAAATAATGTTGTCCTACACTGTCAACGTTATTGGCATTACGTCATTATCTAAGGTAATGCATAGTAACTTCGTTATATTTAAAAACTGAAACGATGTCAATTGATAAAAGATTAACATTGCACAATCCAGATAAATTTTCCTCATACATTAAAGGCTTTAACACTATCAAAATCAATCATTTGAAAATAGATTTAAAAATTTATCTAACGTTGTTTAACATTCGTTAAAATATAATTTTTAAACTATATTACATTTTTAGATTCTTTTTGATGTGTTGATACCTTTACCAGGCCTTTCTTTACAACATATTCGATAATTTTCCTTCACCCAAAAGAAAAATATTCAGTGCGAAGAAGGTTGGCAATGTTATTATAGTCATATTAAAATAAATCGATTTCCAACATAAAAAAAATGTATCAGAAATACATTTTATTTCAAAATCATGAATACATTGTTTCCCGATAGATGGAGGTTTCTATCTGATTTTTGATCTATACTTTTTAGCTTTCCATCATGACGATGACAAACTTTGGCTATCGCGATCCCATAGTAGTCTGTTTCGGTTACGGATACAAAGCTTCTACTTCAGACTAGCTAGATTGAAGATAGGTGGAAAAGAGCGACGTTTCTCAAAGCCGTCGGGTTAGGGTTAATAATATGCAAGAAAAAAAGTTATTCATACCTACTCCAGGGGTATTGCCACTGCAAAAGTTTAAGTTAGCTTACTAAACGAATTGTGTCAATTTGTCCTATTGGATTCTGAATAAAACATCTGCACAATTTTAAAATAAGCCACATACAAAATATATAGCGTTATTTTTAACAGGATCTGTTATTTCCACCTTTAGACTTATTTGCGAAATCAAATAATAACGTCTGATGCTCGTCCGTTTCCACCGTTCATCTTTTTTGCATATACATTTACTTCTAACATTAATCATGCAATTTGAATCGAATTAAACTAACCTTTTAAGATTTGCTCAATCCACGTGAACTTTATTATCCTCTTGAGTAAATGATTCGACAGCTTTTCATTTAATCAATTTATTGGATTAGACATTTTATAAGGTTGTTAAGGTGTCATAAGAATTGACCCTGTAAAGAACAAATAGTATTCTTAAATATAAGAATCTTTAAAGGAACTAATAAAAATGCGATCAATTAGTAGCAATTTTCTTAAAGTTAACTGCCAAATGAACAGCATACTGGATTAGGCTATATAAACATAACATGGCTACAAAAACTAGCTATAGTTTCAGTCAACAGAATATTTCTCTTCGGAACTAAATTTTTTCTAGTGTTAACCTAAAAGAAATATTCGTTATCCTAGAGTCGAGGAGTCATATGGAATACTTGCGGCTCGTCATAATTTGGTGCAAAATGGTTTATAAAGGTATAACTGCATAACGTACATTAGTGTCAAAGAATTTAATGCAACAACATGTATCTAGCATAAACAGGAAATAGCAATAAATAGTACTGCATATCCAAGCTTATTCCGTTTGCTTTTCTGATTGAACGAAACTTTTGATTAAACAAACTAGATGACTAAACCTAGTTTCATTGCACGCTTTGTATCAACACCGCTTCATTGGATGAAACCGAAATTACGAAAATAAAGTGAGCAACTCGAAAGCCAACCTATAATGACGCTACAATACAACATCTATCAGAGCATGGCTTTCTAGCCGAACACCTTGACGGACATTTCTAAGATGGCGCTTCTTGATCTGGGAGCATACGGACCTGTAAATAAATGGGATAGAATATACATCCCGTAAAAAATGGGGTTCCTACTAAATCAGCTATTGTAACGTTAGATGGACTGCCAGGACAAGCAAGGTGGTATGCCTACTAATGATTTTTCATGGGTATAGAAATTTAAACTACATAACATTTACTATTAGTTTTAATTAAAATTGTATTACATTCAAGAACGATGACTTTCATATGCATTTATCTATTCACTGTCCATTATACGTTTTCTCTATTATTTAACTAATGAAAACATGCTTCATTGTCTTACTTCAGCGAAGAGTCATACAAGTCAAATTGCATAGGAAATGAAAATGCAGAAAACTGCGCTATAACTTACAAATTAAAGATAAATTTATATATGCACACCGAAAATCCACTCGCATACACATGTTATACAACTTAATATACAATGATTTCCCTCGGACTTTAAAATTCAATGGCTATGCCAATCTTCCATAAAGCGGCTCAACACTAAAAATACAAACTTTAGTGACAAAATCACATTTTTAAAGCAAGAACAGACATTGAACTTAACCACAGTGGCCTAAAGTTATGACACCTATCTAGAATACATGACAGCCACAACTCGGAAATTTTAACCCGAATAGATTAGCGAATTCCAAGCAGGTGTATGCTATCAGAACTATCGACTTTGCAATTTACAAAGTGCAAAGTACAATAGCTTCATCATACCAACTATTTTAAGACCATTACACCAGCACATTAAAAGATTACGTGAACACCCGCGACTGTAAGGCATGAGTAAGTTGTGAATACCGACGCTATCCTTATTTCGAAATGTAAAACTAGTATTAACAGAATTGAACCGACTCATTCATCTTATAACACTTAATACTGGCTTGGCTACCTGCTATAACACCGCTGTTCTAACAATGGTTTATGATACATTCATAAATAGTTGAAATAATTAATAGACTTAAAATCTAATATTATACATTAAATATAGAAATAAAAGTACGAAAATTAAGCATTATTTGAACATTTTCAGTATAAAATATGAATTTATTTTTAGAATATTTGATCAAATTAAATTTTTTAAAAGGGCAAAAACTTATTACGCTAGAATAAAATTTAACATTAATAAAAACTAAACGAATAATTACATATAAAAAAACATCAGCACAATTGTGTATATTTTTAATTAGTTATACATTTAAATCACCTATGTTTACAATGATTTAGTTATGTTATTAATGTTACTTTTTTTTTTAAATGATCAATATAACCATTAAAATTTATTAAACAAGGTTAATCTAAAATAGTAAAATAAAAATTGTAAATTATTTTGTACCTTTATACACTAGTAAAAAGATATTAGTTAGGAATCTGAGGAAACAAAAAAAATTAGGTAAAACATAATATACACTAATGAAAATCTGAAAAGTAATCATAAAATAAAAGACAATACAAATGTATAAGTATCAATTCTGTTGAATTTTTTACGGCGATCTAAGATATAACCAGAATTCCTTCTGAAATCAGTAAGAAAAAAAAAAAAAAAAAAAAAAAAAAACGATTTCAAATTCTATAGTTATCTACAATTTAAGCGTTTTAAGATTCGCACGTGTATTTCAAAATTATATATGTATAAGTACAAACTAAATTACTAAATGAACAAATTAATTTTAAAATACTAAAATACTAAGCTTGCATAGATTAATTTTAAAATGTTTCATTACCGTAAGATGTAAGTGTACCGTTGGAAACTACAATATGTATTAGTTTAAAAAAAAATACAACTACAATGTTTAGTAGAATCACGGATATCTAAAAGGAGAAACATTTAATCATTATTTTATAAACATACGATAGCGTACTGTAACGCTATATAATCAATATTAAATCAGTTTCTGCATACGATCTTGCTATGGAATTAAATATGCTATACTTTTAAAAAGCTCATACATACAGACTTACATGTGTTCGATCTGGCTATTGTATCGTATTGGGCAAATACATATCTTAAAAAAGGAATAATGATATATTTCGGTTTAGGGTGTATTCTCTATTCATATGGCTTGACTTTCAAAGTAGATTGTCATACTAATAAGATATAAAGCAACGTATGTCAACCACTTCATGTAAAAAAGATGCTAGCCATAATATTGGTGTTACAAAACAGATCAGCTACAACCCTTTCATAGCACTATAATTACTCTTCACAAACTATTAGGCAGAAGTTAAGTGTAAGTCTGGCAGATAAATTGTCTTTCTGTAATTAGATTGCTTAAAAAAAAAGGTTATGTATACGGTTCTGAGAGACGTACAAGCCGGTTATTACCAGGCCTAATTTTTGGTAATTATAGAAATATATCGTATGATGGTAAAATTTAAGTATCGTTCCTAAACTGAAACGTACAAGTATTTACACGTTTTGGAGGGAATTAATTTAAATATATTCTACAAAATAATTCCAAATGATTGCGTCAAATAAAAACAGCAACTATTTAAACAAGCTAATGATTAGCGGTTGGACAACTTATAAGATTCCAAAACTGTTATGAATAAATCTCAGCAGCATAGCATGTTTATTTTGTTAATAGCAAAACATTTGAGGTTTGAACAACATGCCCCGACTTGAAGAGCAACACTTAAAACATGTATCGGCAACTTCTGTACGAGTTGTCGTTTCTCAGCAGTATTTCTGGATTTGGAAACGTAGTAAAATAAAGTAAGCGACGATACAGAAAAGCTATCAACGAGCTAAAACACATAATGCTAAAATGCGTGTCTTTCAAGTCAAAGATCTTGAAGTCGATTTCAAAGAAATCACCTATTGATCAAGACGTCCGGATGAAGAAAGACACTGTAAAGAAAAATCAACCCAAACATGTAAAATAACTAAGAAATGGTTACATACTGCAGCGCTATCATTGCTTAATACTGTATTAACAAGTCCTTACATTCAATGAGCGATTTGTCATGCACAACGGCAAGAATTGTATATCTGTTTCCGAGGTGGGCTCTTGTTTTGAGCGACTTGTGTATAGAGATTGTTTAACTTCACTTGGGGTTTATCATTAATAGAAAGTAAGACTTATATGAAGAACGTTACCAGGCTATTACGGGCGATTCATAACCGTGTATAGCACAATATATCCACATGTATAAGAATCTAACAAAAAATAGATGGGAGATCGCAACATCTGGTATGAATTATCAAGCTTCTAAACTCGTTGTAAATGTAGAATACGTGTCAACTTAAAACAATCTCGTTCCGATGAATTGACCTACGTTTTATCTCGAGAGACCATAGCTATCCGTGAGACTAATATTTTACGATTTGAGCTTAAATGTTTAATACTTAGATATTTTTTTTAAAACAAAAGCATGTAAAGAGTTTGGTCTAACATCGAATAAGTATTCTAGGCAGTTTAGTAGCATTATATGTTAATTTTAATTTTGGTAAACGTAATTAAAGCGGTGCCAAACTGCTTTCTTCGTCAAAATTAATTTTACCAGTCGTTAAATCACGTGGTCACGTTTTAAATGCGGTAACACGTGGTCACGTTTTAAATGCGATAACACGTGGTCACGTTTTAAATGCGGGGTTGTGTTACCGTTTCCTTGGAGTGAACGAACAATATAATAAAGTGATCAACTCGAAAGCCAAGCAATAATCACGCTACAATACAGCATATATCAAAGCGTGTCTTTCTCGCCGAACACCTTGAAAGCAATTTCCAAAGAGGGAGCCCATTTATCTTGACATGCGCACCTGTAAATAAATAGCATAGGAACACATATTGTCAGAAATGGTTACTTACAGAAGTAGCTTTGCTGTAGTAATATAGACAGCCAGAACTAGCAAGGGGAACTCTTTTGTAACATTCTATTTTCAAAATGAATTTTATGGGTATGAAGATTTCAACTACATAACATTTGCAAATAGTTAATATTTGAAGTAATATTGTGAAGTAAATCCAACGATGATCGTCACGTTCTACTGAACGCATATAACACTTATCTATAATTTCACTAAACATAAGCAGTTATATTTTAAATCACTTAACGAAAATCTAGTCAAACAAAATCATAGGATACGAGAATGTAGAAAACTACGCTATAAATATGACAAATATGGCACATCTTTAAAAGCAATATTTGGATATGCCCACGCTGAAATAACGCGCATACAAAATGATCCACAACCGAAGACAATTATTTCCAGATAAAATAGAATATGTATCTCGACATCTCATAGAACTTACAGTAAAGACACGTTTAACTCTTTAGTTACAAAACTAAATTTGTTATTTTAAAGGAATACATGAACATTAGACTAACCACACAAGCCTACTTTGTGACGTCATCTATGTAAAATATATGACCACCATTGTAGCAGTTAGAAGTTTAAGCCTGTCGGATCAAATACGTTTGTTAATTAGTCTGCTGAAAAAAGGATACTATACTTACTGTAAGCAGACGTCGAAACCGATTTTAACAGGAATACTTTTAGGGTTTTATAAGAGGTGCATCGAGAAATCTTACCCTCGCACTTACGAAAAATGAAGCGGGAGGAAGGAGTGAAAGAATTTACATGTTGTCGAAAGAATTAGACGAAGGAATATATTTGCTTTAAAATATTAAATAAAACAGTAATAGTCTCATGAATAAATAAATTGACAACTATTTAAACCATCAGATCAGCATTTAAGAAATTTGAAAATTGTTTCGAACTAATTCATTAATTACACTGGCATAACATGCTTATTTCATTAGTAGCAAAACGTGTTGCTCGAAAATAATCAGCAATACCTAAATGTACGATACACACAAACCACATGTGTCGAGTTCTTTGTGAGTTATCTTTTCACTAAATTGAAACTATTCATCTCGATCCATTCTTAGGACATTCACTATCATGCATTTTTTTAGGATTAGGAGAATGTGAAAATGAAGTTAACAACAAAAATACATGCCATCAAACGGCTACAGTAGGTCGAATAGCGTGTCGATTACGTCGAACACTTTAGAATCGATTTAAAAGCAGCAACTAGAGGATGTGGAAATGTATCGTGTCGAGAAAATCCAAACATTTAATTTAACGAACAAATTAGTTCCTGCAACTCCTCACATTCCATACGCTTCCTCAAGCCAAATAACACAATTTCTGTTTTCTAAGTATGGTCTAGTTTTGATCGGCTGGTACTTGGAGATTGAAGTTCAATTCATTCAGCTAGCAACACTCATGTAACGGTTCTATTCAGGAGCGTTT
>OY744540.1:28315023-28382523 GCA_963556195.1 Sepiola atlantica | reverse complement strand
TTACCAATTATATCATTGCCACAAGTCTCACACCTCAAGGAATAGAAACGATTATTAACGACATTCACAATTCTAGCTATATAGTTAGTCTTTAAATGCACACTGGAAACGAAGGTCATGTTCAGCAAATATGCCACAAAAGGGCCAGTCCTAATGAAATGTAAAAATGTCGAGGAAGTAGACAACTACATCTACCTAACAAAGATGGTGAGAAGTGAGGCTGACGTCATGCCTGAAATTAAACAGCGAACTGCGCTTGGATAGACAGCCTTTCCAAAGTAGACACCATCATGAAGAGTAGAGAGTCCACGAGGAACATTAAGCAAAAATGGTTCAATGAATACATCATGATTGTTATGACATATGGTATTAAAACATGGGCACTTTATAATGCATCGATAAAAAAGGCTAAGAGTCGCACAATACAAAATCGAACGCATTATGCTCGGCATGACTTCACATGATAGAATGAGAAACACATGTAACAGGTGGGCATATAGAGTGGCAGAATGGACCACTGAGGTAATGGAAAATACACAGAGAAAGGCCAAACACCCGGTGCAGGGACAACCTCGATAGTCAAATACGCACTTCTTGATTACGCCCAGACAGGGATAAAAAAAATTGAAAAGAAACTTGGGAGGCATTCCAGGAGTGGAATATAACATAAAAACTTAAGTAATGAGGGTGATGGTGATGATGATGATATATACATATATATATATATATATATGTATATATATATATATATACATATATATAATATATATATATATATTAATTTAAGATATTAACACAACTATAATCATCCAAAAATATTAATTCTTTGTATAACACACACAAAATATATACACACATATATATATATATATATATATATATATATATATATATTAGTAAAACATTTCTACTGTAAGGAATGCATTTACATTTGTAATTTGAAACGGTTTTAGAAACCAGTAAAATGCAAAGATTTTCTTTTTTAAATAAACATATTCATTTAAAATCGATTCACACGGGACCATTATCAGAATAATATGCAATATTTTTCCTTCCTCTTTTTTCTTTAAGCGACATGGTGTCGCTTGACCTTGTAATATATATATATATATATATATATATATATATATATATATATATATAGAGAGAGAGAGAGAGAGAGAGGGGGGGATGAGATAGAGATTAGAATCACATCCAATACAAGAACGGTAGTTTAGATAATACAAATAAAATATATGCGAATGCTCATCAAAGTATCCGAAACATCAAATTATTTTTTTTACTAAACTGTACTTTTGTAGTGCAATACAAGTATTTATATACTTTTAAATTGTTGAGAATGTACTTTGAAATTATGGTTAAAATCGCCAACGGACACAGATTCTTCAGACTGCAACGAAACATTAATCTTTTCACATTTTCAGATATATATATTTTTTGGCACACAAAATAACCACGCACGTCTTTTATACCAACCTAATATTTACAATAGACAAAATGGTCAAATAAGTATATAGCAAGCGATAAGTAAAGGTTAACAATTTTTAATGAAAAGTAATCGCGTTAGCAAAAAGTGTACATATGTTGGGAAGTAAGTTGAAATGTTACTTTTATTTCAGAACATAATGAATCATTTCAGACAAAAGATCGATTTCATCCACTACTAGCATGAATACCCAACCTTGCTCAAGGTTGAATGATGATCACCACTACGTACCTTTTTACTATGCTCATAACAGAATGATGATTTCTTCTCCTCCTATTCCACCCCCGGATATAGTCGAAACAACCTTACATGAATTAGTGTCTTTGAAATATGGTTATAATTTCATTAAAATCAGATATACGTATTTAAGTTTAAAAGAGGTGGTCTCAATGGGTCACTTAGAGGTGGGTACACAAATATATTCAGCAGATAGACGGTAAGATACACATTTGAAGGCATACTCATTGTCTTCTTCGCAAAATTCTATACCTATGATATAAATTTTATCAAAATACAATATATTTGAAGTTTTAAAGGAAGGAGGTTCAATACTTGGCTTAAGAGGGCACGTAACACAGACAAATATATATATATATATATATATATATATATATATATATATGATGGACTCTCCCGTCGATTTCGACGTGTGAGACCCCGCAAGGGGCTGGGCGCGTGTGCAATTGGAAAGCAAGGGTCTGCGCAATCCCAACAACACCTCTCCTGAGTCGGCACTGCTTGAATCTAATGGCAAACAGTTCAAGACGACTGGAAACAATGCCGAGATAGGCAAGGAGCAGATACATCATCTGGTATTCCCAAATAGTCACCCATTCAGTACTGGCCAGGCTCGACGTCGCTTATAAGGTATGCAATGCTATCCGTTATTTAGGTACAATAACATCTTAATTTATATCGTTCGCATATATTCGAAAATGTATTATCGTAATTGAAAAATAAACTATTTGCTTATTGCTAACAGTTATTTAATACTTCAGTCACGTGGAGACTTCTGCATTTGTTGATCCTTGTTCGATTACGTTCCATCGGACGATTTCTAGCATTGTGGCGTTGTTATAAGTTGAATGCCTTATATATCGTGTATCACTGGAAATGATGACAGGAAAGATCTAAATTCCAATGAAGGAAAATTTATACGCAATTTGAAATAGATAATATCAGGCGATGGCTAGATTATTTACAAGCGTTAATGAGAGTAGACCACCCACAGGATTATGGACGTGTTTAATCGAAAACAAGCAGGTCGACCTTTAAATAGGAGTGGGGTGTAAATGAGTTAAATCAAATGTAAATGAACTTTTTGTGTTGCGTTTCTACTTCCAAGATGAATCCAATTTGTGTAGTAAAAGGGCAAAATAATTTTGGAACGGCATCTCTATTATCAACAAATTTTTAAAAAGGGCAGATCTTATTCACTCAAATAAGATTCCATTTATTTTAGGTGATCGTAAACCGCATAATCAAATATAAAATTTACTTTACATTACCGTAAATTAGTTTACTAGATTAATCCTAATAACCAGTGATTCTACTTAAAGTATTGTCACGGATCGTCTGAATATTATTACTATTAATGCTAATGTTTCCGCGTGGCGGAAGGATACATAATTAGTTCTCATTTTCATCACATTTCTTATTAATTTCCGGCCACGGGTGTAAGTCTTGAGATGAACTTGCCCGCCAGGTGTTGTTATAGTTTCTTAATCGCATTTTCACACCCTCTACTACTTTCAAGTGATTTCTACCGAGTGTAAGAAAAGGCACGTTTGTTCCATATCGGCACGTTCTCTCGTGTTGCGATTTTTCAATAATGGTGGATTTCATTGCATCGCCTACCCATCATGATGTCTGGCGAAGTTTCAAGAAGACGACAATTGTCCCTGTATTTCCCCGCAAGTTTTAACAAACACAATCCTTCTCAGCATCTATAAAAAATATCCTCGTGAAACAGCTGGTACATTCCAAATTGGAATGTACGTTGCCCAATATTGATAGACTATCCATCAGAGCTAATCGACGCTCCAGGTAATATTGACAAAGTACGGCATTCAGCAGTATTGTTTTGTAAAATAATGAAAATGACCAATATAATTGTTTTCTTTGTTAAACAATCCTTAACACATTCATTTACCTCCATTATGTTTCTGTGCTTTTATATGACAATCTGTGCGATTGTGCAGTATATTTAACAAGGAACAAATGACAAGAATACTAATAACTACCAAACGATGGAACATTTATTCTTTCAACGTGCTTGTTTTAAAGGTTTGTAAACTATTATGAGTTTTATTTTATATTTGTGTAGTAGCTTAAACCATTTCCTCAGAAAATGGCGGTTATATTAACTGCCCTTATTTAAGGCTTCCAATAATCTACTTTATCCGACTGGAGCCTCTTATTGTAGTACCTTAAGCCTCTTTAATTTATTTTATGATCACCTGAAAATATGAGCATATTCTGTAACAAATTCTTAACAGAAAGTGACATACATTTTTATATAAGACTTACATAGTTTCCAAAAAGTGTATTCTAACAGGTTCATAGAATATATTTCCTATCGTTTAGTAAGTTATTTTCTCATTTGTTCTCCTCTTAGACTATACTGAACAACCATTGGAAACTACTTTCTAAAGTGGTTTTAAATTTAATTCAGACACATGTAATTTGAATTCAATCTTCTCGTATGTAATTTTTTTTATCCAGATAAACCAGTATCTTGTAAAACGTGAAGGTATTGTTTTTTTTTTCATCGTTCTTTCGAAACATTCATATTGCCACTGCAACGTAAAAGGGCCAATGTGTAAAATCATATAAGAGTAGTTTGCAGCAGGAGGCTAACATTATGTTTATGCGTGTTGGTACGATCGGGATAGCAGGGAGAGTATTAAAAAAAAAGTTGTTTTAGGAAAGTTATTAGATTCAAAGATGTTCCGGTCTAGAAACCTTAAAGTAAATACTTAATTTCCCATGTCTGGTGATAGGGAGTACTCTGTTAGATGGAGGTGTGGTAAGTTCATCGGAGCAGTTCCGTGGAATTACTTAAAACCAGTGATGCAATACTTAGACCATGTAACAGGGGCTGGTACTTAAATAACGGAAGTTATTAGGTTAGAGACGTATTGAACTTTCTCCGAATGGGAGAGGCTATTCGTAGCTGCACTAGCCAAGATATGACAACATCGTAGAGACAGGCGAAGAGTGGCTTCACAGAGAAAAGAATACTAGCAGGTATTAAAACTTATCTAGCCACGTAGAAGGGTGTTTCTGTATTGACAGATACATTTTAAACTTTGAATTTAGGGTTAGTTTATAGGAATTAATTCAAACTTTTGAAAGAATAACCCATAGGAAAATCCAGAGTAGTACGATAATAAATTAAAAATGGTATTTATACAATTTACGGGCTGTGCTGAAATAATAAAGTTATTATTTAGAAAGCCATTCTTAACATGGGGAGGTAGGGTTTCATTAACTATTCTTTACTTGTATCTAACAAGTTATCTGGAGTTTCTTTATAGGTTATGGTTACAATTTGTCTTAATATCTCACAATTAAACTCGCTCAATTTTCAAATTAAATATAAAAATTGCATCTTCCTCCAATTATACAGAAGTGTACGTTGAAGTTTATTCTTTGAGAATAATTGGCAATGATGTCCAGATTATTTCATTGAAAGCGTTTATAACTTAGTTTTTCTATAGTTAACATTTCATAGTGCTTTTCAACGACTTTTCTATAGATTCGGAAAACATCGCTTACAAGGGTACTGTTATCTATCTTGAACCAGCCGTCGTGACGTTCGACTCGGAATTGTTCGGCTGTCCTACGCAGACGGCCGAGTGTTGACGAGCCGATTGCGATTAGCCAATCAGTGAGCAGCCGATAACTTTGTTACAAAAGATGTCGTATTAACAGTCATTTTGGTAAGTTTTTTTTTTTTTCCTTAAAAAAAATTCCTTGTAAATAAAAATACAGTATTCATTTTATAACAGTAACCTCGGTATGTTTCCTGTTTTTTCCAAAAAAATCATGTAAATATGTTTAATTTTGTTTGTTTCTTTAAAAAATCTACTAACCCACAAAACAAAACATTATAGGACGCAGCACCGTATCAAAAATGTCGGCTGCTCGCTGCTTCAGCTCGGCAACTCTCGGCCGTTTGCGTAGAACAACCGAACGCTTCCGAGTCGAACGTCACGACAGCTGGTTCAAGATAGATAAGAGCACCCTTACAAGTTACTGTCCATCACTAGAGAACTAGAAATTGTTTCTTAACTCCTGAAATAACTCAATCATTTTCTTAGTTGAGAATTGATATTTCCAAGTATCTATTTTAGTGAACATACAGTATTTTTAAGATCCGATGAAGAAAAATATATTTGTTAACTATGTGCATGTCTTACCCACCTGTACATTCTAAACGTATTGAAACTTTCTCTTCTGCTGAATTCGATTTTTCTGAACTGAAGTACATCTTCAAACGGACGTATTTCTCGTAAAAAAATAATTGACTTGTCTTAATGTCCAGCTGGGGCGTTCACTCTGGATTAGTGGCATCGTATTTACTATTTTTCCAGGCATAAGCCTGAAGTACATGCGCCTAGGGTATTTTCTAGTGTATACTCTAAAGCTCACAATAGAAATTACCCCCCCCCTATATGTTACACGATATAACTTTAATGTTATAACTTTACCATTCAAAACATAAAATGAACTTGTTTAATTGTTTTGGAAGAAATATTACTAAAAATATTTCTTCGTGATTTACCCCGCCCCCATCCTTAAATACATTACGACTGATCGACATTGTAATAAAAAAAAGCGAAACGGACTTAAAAAGCACATCAGATATACCATTGTTTACCCCCCAAAAACTGAATTCATTAAGTTATGTAGAATATATCGAATTTCGTACTAAAATCTCAGACCGGGTTTCTTTCCCAGTTTGATAAATTAATGATTAAATAAACTATTTTAATTTAACCCCACTTCATATATATATATATATATATATATATATATATATGATAATGTATTTTGAAAATTTAAAACGAAATAAAAAAAAAACTGATTTAAGCATTATATGAAGTAGGCACATAATGATGACGTCATTGGTGTTGTGGTACGCTTTGGGGACCCCTAGTATAGAGTAAATTTTGGCAAAAAGCTAATTGTATTTTGTTTCTGTTTACTAGACTGCAGTTATACTTTTAAAACTTCACCCACATATTTGTAAGTTTCTATGAAAACCAACTTTTCTGAAGTTCGAAAGGCATTTACGTCCTTTATTACTCTAATGCTAAAATTAATTAAAACTAGATACCTCAATCTTAAATATTCATTTTGGTTGGTGAACTGATATACCCAAATTTATATTTGCAATGCGTTAACTACGTTATTTCTATATCTGGTAAAACAGGGTAGAGCCAATCAGATCTTAGTTGAATCGATGAAAGAAAATGTAAGTGAATGCTGGTGGGTGTATTTGTATTTTCATATTTTATAGTCTTTAGTTTAACTTAAACATAATTCTTGAATTAATTAACATTCTTAGTTTATCTAAGCTGGCTACATGGCTAATAACATCTACGTAGCGTTTGAATATTTCCCTTGCATGGTTATAGGGTACACGTAAGATGAATTTATCAGCCGTTATCACATGGCATTTTTCTTCCTAATTACGAATTAGGGGGACATTTAATTTATGATTAAATACAATTATCTGACATTATGTGATCTTAATGGTGCAATCACGCAGAACGCAATACATTGCGTATATACGTATTAGGAATGAAATGTGTTTGTTTAATATTAACCGTTGGATTTAGATCGATGGCATGTGTTGAACGAAAAACGAACCCTTCATAGAAAGCAATGAGCAATAAAGTTTACAAGTGTAAATAATGCAAATATTTTAACACTAAATATTTTCATACCTAATTTAAATGTTTAAAATGAAATATGTATTTATAATTATACAGGACTTGGCTTCGTTTCTCCAGGTAAAACATTCTGTTTTTATATCGATTCTCCTCGCGTTAAATGATGACATGCCTTACTCTGCTCTCGTGGTAGGAAGTAAATATGAATAGAAACAGCAACAGCAGCAACACATTTATTGAAAAAAATAAACGCATGTATTTAATTAACAGATTAGAAAATATTACTTAACTTAAAAATAAATAAATATGCAAATGAGAGGCTATGATGAACGAACTACATACACTGACCCTCTCCCGAAGGAGTGGTTAATGCCTGGGAGGATATCATAACAAAATAAATAGTACACTAACTCCCCCCCCCCCCACATACAAAACTTGGAATGGTATCGTGAGGAACGAATGTACGCAGTAAGCCCCCCCCCCGAAGAGGAGGCAATGCATCACGACGAATGAAAATATACTAGAGAATTAAATAAGCAGAAACAGTTGTAATATCAATAGTTAGAATAGGTGGACAACATTTTTGCATTTATTTATTAAGATAACATTAAAAATCATGGCAATTTTCATCGTCAACGTAAAACGCTTAAATTAAAATTGGCAGGAAAATATAGTCGCCATCTTTAGAAACGAAGATGTATATGCCGGTTATGGAAGGATAAATTCATATTTTTTTTAGTTTTTAAAGGCAGGTTTATAAACTCGAGTTATCGTTTTTCCGTATCTAGAATTATGGTGAACGAACATATACTACACTGACCCCCCCCCCCCCCGGATAGACGATCATATTATGAACGAACATGACTTCCCACTACCCCAAAAAGAGGAAGTTTCTTGCGTGGACGATGTTAGACCAGACTTAATACTATACTACCCCCCCCCCCGACCCCCTTAAATGATATTCTGACTGAATCGAGTCTCGAATATTTTTCATTCTGAGGGAATTCGCCCCCACACTCCTTAAAAATGGATAATTCCTGGGAGGACAGTTTTATGACAAAATAACTGATACTACATTACACCGGCCATTAAAATTTAATCTACTTGTTTTTAATTAAAAAATGCCTTGTCACAAATGTTTGCTTCCGTGGCCTTTTGGCGCAGATCAAAGTGTAGTATCTGTTCTCGACAGCGATATTTGACACTTTACTAAAACCAGAAGACAATTATTTCCCTTTACAATGAAATCCTAAATAAGTTTTTAAAAGCTATCATTTTTTAAATAAAATATATGTATCTGATTTTATTTATAATATTATAGATAAATCGATTGCGTATGTTGAAACTGTGGCAATACAAAGTAAAAAGGGATATTACAGAATATTAATTTATTAAAAACTTAAAATAAATATGCAAATAAGAAAAATCTGTTTGAGTAGGAGATATATATATATATTAGTGGTTTTCAAATTCTTATATCATTAGAATTAATAATTCCTAACAAATTTACATGTTAATATAGTTAGAATAGATGGAAAAAGCTTTCGCATTAATTCATTTAGATATATATATATATATATATATATATCATTACTAGTCTTTAACTTTCGTGTGGAAGAGCATTAGTAGGATAACTTGTTTAATTAAAACGCGTTTCATTCTTAGCATGAAATTTCAGTATGGCTCAAATTAACTGATTCGCATATTGCACTATTTGAACTTAGACTAGAGTCGCATTTGACTCCTATCCGACAAATTTATTGCCGTGAAAATCGTTAACAGCCGCACGTAATGACAAGTAGTCAATTACTTCGAATATACAATAAGCCACGGAAAGTATTATACAAACAAATTATTATGGATAGATATATATTTACTTACACCTAGAGTATTGTTTATTGCTTTGTAACATTACATTGGCATTTTCAGTAATGCCGAATATTTTATATTTACGTGTGACAAGTGCATACTCTAAGATAAGTTGCAGTACTTATTTGTGAGTTATTCTTGCTTGGCTGATTACGGTGGTTTAGTCAATAATTATCTAAATAGTGATACGGTTACATATTTAATGTGCTAATTACCCTTTCACCTATTCAGATTTGAATGACTCGCATCTCACATTTGTCAAACTATAAGGCGCAACAGTTGAGTTGTTATAAAAGATATGTTCATGTAAGTGGTTCAATTATCAAGTTTTTCACACTATATGGTAATCAATGTACCGCAATAGCAGAATATAATTTATCATACATTTTATGAAACGTTCTTTAACATTATAAAAGTATTAACCTTTTTTCTTTTGGGAAAATGAGGCAAATATACTAAACACTTGACTATAGTTTTCAACTTCGTATTTTTAATTAAGTCATAACAACTTGGTAAAATAGTGCATCTTTACTTTCACTTGTTTGTAGATAGTGCACTAGTTATTTGTACAATAAAAATCAGTTCGTCTGCAAGCACCCTCGTTGAACGTTCAGTTGGCCTTACTTCTGCAGTAGGTAACCATTTTTTTTCTTTAGTAATTTCGAATCTATTTCATATTCCTATGGAATTCATTGTTTGCAGTCAATTTCAGATTGTCTCGGAATGTGGTCAACTTAAGAGAAGCTGCCCTCCAAATACAGCTGCCTACACTGGAATATATTCTATCACATCCACATTTCCCATTTAAGCAGAGCATGAAAAACACGTTTTTCTTGTTTTAAAAACTAAATGTTACTGCGTTCATGTGCATTTCAGTAAAAGTGTTTTCCTTGACCAAGGGCGATAAATGTATTCAGTAAAACGGATGCATTTTCAGTCACACTAAATTTAGAATCATTTAATATCACGGTATTTACACTTTTTTTTTTTTTTTTAAGACTCTTAAATTTCTCCCTGATTAGAATTAGCCTCTTATCTTTTGACATGTCATTATTGTAAGGCATGCAATGTTCAAATTAAAGAGTTCGAAGCAAAACCCGATGAATTTTAAGTTGAAATATTTTTTTAAAAATAACACGAATATATTTAATATAGATATGGACTGGACTTAATTTTATTTGAAAGCCGTAAAATATGACTTTGGATGATTTAAGTGTTAAAATGCAATGCGGGATTTAAATAAAATTCTATCGCGTTTTGCATTTGAACTATTCTAAAATAGACAAATGATCTAGTCTCGCTAATGTAAATTATCTGTAAGGTATCCTGCCATAACGAGCTTGGCGGGATGACGTATTAAACCTGTCACTAGCATATTTTCGTGTGGCGCTTTTTTTGTGTCTCTGGTTTGGTTCAGATCCAAAATAACTTAAAACTATACCCCGTAGTTTAGATTTATTACAAATTTTACTAAGGTAAATTTTTCTGTCTGGAGCCGAAAATGTTATTACTATCCATCAATGCCTAATTGAGAGTGAACCAGTATTTGAAATTCGCCCATACATATTTGTAGGGTAGTGTAGCATTTTGTTATGAAACGGTCCTCCCAGAATTCTAGTTTAGGGGTAGTTAATGTTAGTTCGCTATCATGCCACCTTCCTTACATAAATAAATATGGGTTAGGGTTTAGCATATTTGTTCAGTATTTAACCATGTTCATTACCATATTAATCACTTAATATGGCATTTGATTAGCTGGATCCTAAATCATCGATAATTTACTTCAACTATTACAAGCTTTACACTTTTATTCTCAAACATCCTCGACACTTTATTTTTTTATTACAGGTGCATCATTCAATACGCCTTTTACTGACACACAGGAAGTCATCAATTGACTGAATTTACATTCCTTTAAGTGCAATAAATTTCGCAGCATATCCAGAGAATAAAAAACATAACCACCCCAGAACTTTTTTCTGTGAAGCAGAGTACTCAATTTTCAATATTACATTTATTTCTGTTTAACTTAAAATGTATATCCTTTCATCAAAGTGTGCTTTACGTTCTGTATCTAATTCGTCCGTCACTCCACTTCGATGAGAGGATGCCATTTTCACACAACACAAAACCATCATGCAACCATTGAACTTCCTTTCCTTCTGCCGGGACTGCGACTTCAAACAAAACATGGCTGATTTTAACTTGATCTGATTTTACTATTTTAAGAAAAATGTGTTTTATTATCAAACTATCAATTTTATTGACTTATAACATATTAGTCTTAATGCATAGACTTCGTAGCTAAGTTTCATTAAATCCAATGCATATCTCTCTAATCGTTAGTTTCCGTCTGAATCCGAAACTGTACTATTGTACGCTTTTACTGCTCGGTACATGATTGTACCGTAGTATGTTCTAATACTCGTAAGCATTACCAGTTTTGGTTGTAGAGTGCTTCAAAACCTTTTTTCCATAATCGTCTGATCATTAAAAACAACTTAACTTATATTAACAAACAAATGATGAACAGTTAATATAATACACCCACATTTCTATTCACTAAAACTATCTCCGCATTTCATAAACTAGGTTAAGATCCTCATAGTACAATAACGTACGAATTCTGATTTAAATGCAAAGCGAATGTCTTCCTGTTGTGTGTTTCAAGACAAATTCAAAATAAAACTTAGTCCATCTAAAGTAACTACATAGCTTATTACATCTACGTTACTTTCCAATATGTCCATGTTATGGTAAAAGGAAACTCGTTAGATTCACATTCACGATCTCGTGGCATCGTGAAATTTCATTAAAGAATACAATTATATAACTGTATGCACATCTTTGGATAGTTCTAACAATGTGTTTTAAATAGTTAAATTTTCGCCGCAACATGTCCCGATATCGGAATATAATTTATCGCACATTTTAAACGACTAGTTAGATATGAACCGTTTCTATTCTGCCATTTCAAAAGTATTAACGATGTATTTGTAAAAGTAGTCAAATATGCCACTCATAATATATGGTTAATATTTGACTATATTTTTTTTAAATTAGTATTTTGAATTAACTCTTCTATCACAACTTAACCTCAGTTTAATTCTGAATTTTCTGGTTCATGTTCTTACGGAATTTGGTTCCGGCTCAACAAGTTTAAACTTACTGCAATTTGTCCGGCTTAAAAAGGAAGCTTTGCAAGATGGTGTATTGAAGTGTCAGCATCACGTTTCGTCATAGTTGCTCACTTTATTGGCATAGCCTTGGTCAAATCCAGGACAATTTATTTTACCACATAATTTATACATTTCATATAATTAACTATACAAAATGCGTATTTTCATTTTAATTAAGCAGCCGTGAAAGCACCAATACGTATGCCAATAGGTTTTCAACCTGGTCTCATCAATCCTCACCACCACTTTTTTGTCGGTTTCAATTTTTGCTAAAGTTTTCGATTGGCTTAATTATCAATCAGCTTGCGCAATCGCTATTACTGATCACTTTGCAATGTTACAAATTATATTCATAATCCGACCATATGACCCATGTTAGTTTTTAAAATATGTTCTCAAGACTAGTATATAGCTAGTTAAATGAACCATTAGGAGAGTAGAAAGTGAATCTTTGGTTTTCTTTTGACAGTCTCGAAACTCTTACTTGACTGATTGTTCTTGTGTGATGTTTTTTGACAAAGGGGGGGGTAATTGCTGTTTTCTGGGTCGGTATCTATCCATCTCGCACTTATTGTTAGATGTAAAAACATTCAAGTTGTATTATTTTAAAAACATTTTTTAGCTCCTTACACAACTAGTCTTGAGCAATTCCCATGAAAATGATTGGAAACAAATTACAAATTACTTTAAATTTATTTACATCTTACAAACAATGTGTTGAAATTTGGTCAATGAAAGCTATTGCAGTTAAAAACTGTTTGAAATTTCACTGTGGGCAAAATGGGTTGGGGTATCGAATGGGAACAAATAGACAGCGACATTATACGTGAACAGTTACCACGCAATATTGATAAGACTTCATTTAATTTTAGCAATTTTAAATACAAACATTTCACTAGATCCTATAGTTTTCGTCCTTCCTTTTAAAATTATTTTTAATACGAAGCAGAAAATTAAGTTTATTTTCATTACTCTTAGAAGTTAATATAAAAAAACATTTTTTAATTAATTCCTATTCATATCGAATAGTAACTATTTTTAATTTGTAAAATATACGAAAACTAAATCCCAATAAGATTTTTTTTTTAGGTAAGGCGCATAGTCTCCTAATCTATCTGCGCTCAATTGCTTACATTAAAAACAAATGCAAATTTTTATTTTTTGAGTTATTAGTTTTTGAATAGTTATTTTAGCTATTAAGCGCTTACTGTGCATTCACTATTCGCCCTGAGCGTTAATGATAGTTTACAAGTCGTGAGAATTCACTTGACTGCTATGTAATTACGAGTAGGTCAATTCTTGTAGGTTAATTAGCATTAGTCTACAGAGCGACATGTATTTACGTCAACATTCCAACTTGGAACATTGCGTCTTATTTCAAATTCAATTAAATTAAAATCTAACCTTATATTACTTCGAATAAACATATCATGTACCTTTCGTAAAAACTGAATAGTGCTTGTCTTTGTTCATGACATTTCGCTGTGAAACAAACAAAAACATATTGATGAATTTAGGCGAAATAATGAATTCTTTCCACGTGGCTGGAATATTTGATAATCAAATTGTAGGGTGACACGATTGGGTCAACTCGTTATTGATTTGATTGAATATATTAAGCATTAAATAAAATATTTTATTAAATATTTTGACACTCTATTGACATCTGGCTTAACCAGTTCTATAGTAACTGAGTAGTGAAGTATCCGTTAGTTCGTCATACAATACTAATATCCTTTTTCTTGAGGGTAGTGTAGTATCTGTTTTGTGGTACTTTATAAAAATAAACTTTTCCAAGCATTACCTCCTCCTGTGTATGTTTCTTGTTTATATCGATTTCCCAGCATAGCAAAATATGCTACTGGAGTAAGTATTTTCTAGTACTTTTAATATGCTGAATTAATTACTGACAACGAAGTGGAGTCTCAATTCGCTGTTATTGAAACCAACATGAACCTATCGAGAAACTCGCATGTACACTGTAAGTCGCAGTAAAACTAGCGATCATGAGCTTAGCTGACAACTTGAACCAAGCTTGTGATTCTGTCACGGAAAGACAACTCTATATATGCGGAGCCCGCTTGGTTGACGCATCAGAAAGTACGCTTAATTAACATATTACATCCTCCTTAGTATGATCGCTGAGCGTGTTCGTAAATCGTCTATGATATATGTCCCAATTTTGTTTTTATTACACCCGGTTTTAACCTCGTCTACTGCCAAACATTTTATCAAGTTAATACTACTTTTTATGGCGTTTATAACCCAATGTCATGGTCATCTTGGGCGACGTTTTTATTACCCAAATAGATGCTTTAATTACACTAATAGATGCTATGTTTCATATTCCCTCCGTTGGCTAAGTGCTAGAAATCTTGCATGTGTATACAAGATGTCGAGAATCATAACATAACCACTAAAATATTTATGTAAATATATCATGAATATTGATTGTTTTATCTTTTTGATTAAAATGTCTATCTTTTCATCAAAGTGGGTGCCATACGTAACGCCTGTATATAATTCGTAGGCGACTCTACTTCGATGAAAGGATGCCATTTAAACACGCATGGAAAAAAACTCTTCTGCCACAATAAAAAAAATTACCCGGCAATCTTAGAAGTTATTTTGACCCGTGCCTTCTATCACAAATACAAGCTGAAATACTTAACGTTATTCCTCTGAAGTCTTGTTTTCAGATGTTTAGTTTATGATAGAAATAAACATAACTCTATAAATATCTGATGTTCTATGGTTATTGCATGTGAAGTGTACTGAAATGTATACCTATATAACTAATAGCGATTTTTCTATGTCTTACGCTGAAACTCTATTCGTATCCATGTATATATTGTAGCGTAGTGTATTCTATTGATCATTGTCCTACGCATTACTTCATCCTCTTTCGGGTAGGGTACGTAAAAAGATAAATGTATGTTAATGAAAAATCATGGAATGCTCTGCGATTTTGATTAATGTCATAGTATTATCACTAGCACAATTTAAACCTGATTCTAATATGAAATAGAAACATACTTTTCTATTTTGCTTATAGATCTGATAAGAGCAGTCTAAGATCTCGAGCGCCTGGATGTCCAACATAATCTACGTTAATGTCAAATGTCGTCCTTGGCAAAATGTCAATCAGATTTCTTACCTTTTATAAACTGATTTTATCCAATGGTATGTTATTCCTAAATAGCGCAGGATTTTTTTATACAATATACTTATTTAACTGATATATATTAAATCGTTTAATAGCTGTTTTATATTTAACAAGTACCATGAATGTGGCTAAATATAACTGATTCGCTGGTCAAAGGATTCTTACCACGGACCTGTCACCTTGACTACCATTTGACGCATTTGTAACCGCGGCCATCGTAACAGGTTCATTCAGACATACCCTTACATATTTAATGTGATTGTCCTGGCACCCACATATCGGAATGGCTAAAAACAAACAGTTCGTGTCTAACTAAACAGTAACTCTTTGTAGTTGACTAATGTGCTCACTTTAAAATAGAGGCCTTGCGAAATGCTATATTGCAGTGTTCGTATAGCTTCTCTTTTGAGTGGATCACTTTATTTTCATCGCCTTGGTCCAGTCCAGGAAAACCGTAATTTACCCCGTATGAGTACCGCTTCCATATATATATTTATTTTGCATATTGTAGGTTATTTACGTAAGTATTATTGGTGAGCAATTTGCGAAGGCACCCATACATGTTGTCCATGGCACGGAACGCGTCTCGCAACACATGAGCGACTTTAAAAAAAATCAAAATGCATCTTGGCGACCACTTCAACTGCGCAAGTGGATGCTATCTTAAGATTATATATATCCAGTTTATTTTTAGAATTTGACATCAAATACAGAATCTTTCTAAAGTTTAAATATAAATTATTTATTGCATATTTTCCTAAAAAATAGACTAATTACGGTAAATGTTACATTAACTCTTTAATAAAAACCAATGTGTATTTGAGTATATATAATATATATATATATATATATATATATATATATATATATATATCGTCTGCGAGTAAAAACATATTTGAATAAACTGAATTGAAACGAAAACTTGCCGTCTAGAATGAATTTGGAAAAAGATATCCTTAATTTAAAAAAAAAAAATTAACGGTGTTTTCTGCAGGTTATTTGTAAAAATCAAGCTATGAGGAAACTACATTACTAACAATGTTATTGTATATACATTAGTACGAACATTGTAGAACGCATATGCCGACATTTTTGATGGAGTGTACATTTTTTTTACTGAAGAATGCCAGTAATCGTATCGTAAATTCCAACAGCATCGCGTCTTATTTTAAATTAAATATTCATGGAATTGTTTTTTTTTTAAATGTGTAACTTACCTGTAAACATATGAACGAGGCACACTCACTTGAATAACTCTTCTGCAGAACAATCAATTATTCTAAAGAAATATCTATCCATATTAAATGTTCCGCCTTTCAACGTGGTTACCATATATTCCACTTCTATCATTCGTCAGCCACTTTACTTCGATGTATTAAACCATCCTGCAAACCTGACCATTCCTTTGACCGTGCTTTTATCCGAATGAAAATATCACTTGGTACCCTATTTTAAAGAAGTTTACCAGATATAATAAGTTTACCGTATATAAGCATACCTTATTTCTTCGATTTTTATTGACTAATTAAACTTTTTAAAGCATGAATGCTTCGCATAGGAAAGTGTTATTAAAGCCAATGCGATCTATAACTCATGGAGTATTGCTTTAATCCGATACTGTAGTATACCTATATAACTTGTACTTGTTTAGCATAGTATGTTTTATTAGAGCATGATTCTAGGCATTAACTTTCTGATTACGGAGTCACGTGGTGTTCGTTACCAATAAATCGTTGTAATCCTGAGTATTAGTATACTGACCACTTACATAGTATGTAATAACAAAAAAGGGTTGCTAGTCTACAACTACATAAGCTAAAAAACTATTTTTCGTTTTTGTTTTCATTAACTAAAATCCTGGTAGTAGTAGTAGTATAAATATAACTAACATTGATGGCAAATGCAAAACGAATGTTACTTTCTGACTAACATGACACATAATTAGACAATAAAACGAAAACTCCGTAATTTTTTTAATATATACCTCTGACATTAATATTTAATACGACAGTTTATATATGTGTGTGTATATATATATATATATATATATATATATATTTGTATAAACCTTTTCATAACATAGAATATTATTCGTAATTTCAATTCCGCGTCAGATTTATGATTAAAGAATAGCATTCATTAACTTGTATATATGTAATTCACTCTGATACGGAAATAACAAGGGGGTGAATTACTTGCGCGTGTATATTTTCCTCATCTTGTTGTGTCTTCGACCTTTAGGAGTGTTTAATTATTTTTTCTGTGATACAAATGGATGATCCGAAGTGTCCTGCCCATTTATATATATATATATCTCCTGCAAAATGGGATATCGCTCTTTTAGCAGTAGATAGTTCTTATTTATAATCCTTAATATTCATAATTTTTCCAGTAAGCAGACGCACATTTTATAGCCACTAAAATAGTAGCAAAATAAGTATTCAAATTCTTACTTCAGATAGTTTTGCTTAACTAATTATCTAAAAGTAGAAACGCGGTTACATATTTAGTTTCGTCTTGAACGGTACAAAACAACTTTATTACGTCATCTTGTCTTTCCGATTAGTTGAATTGTAATACTGTTCACAATAGATGTTAAAAAGAATCACCGCAGCACATACGCTGACATCATGAAGATCATTTACAACCTACGGTTCAGATGTCTAGTCCGCCATGGAAGACTTTCCTATATGCAATGATAACATCTTTGTTCGTTTTTTTTTCCTTCTAAAAATAAAATGATTAACATCATCCAACTTATCTATATTTAAAGACATTTCATAAATACATAATCTTGCAGTACTGGGACTTTCTTTTGCTCTGTTCGTTTCTTGTATGTTAACCCTAACCTATAATATCACTCCTGAATGAATGTGTAGCTTGTTTAATAAAAAGTGCCCTTATATAAGCGTGCACATATATTTTAATAGATTCTACTGACTAATAAATGCTTATTTTAGAAGCATTAAAGTTAAATAAGATCCAATATTTGTAACTAGAGATTAGGTATGTAGGAATCGGAATTTTAGTACATACATGTACTCATATACGGTTTATTGAGGTGGGGAGCGTAGAATCTGCTGTTAGAAAACAATCCATCTAAGCATTACCTCTTTCAAAGGTAGTGTACGCCAAGAAATTGTCAATCTTCTGTTCATCAGGAAACTTCTCTTATATGTACAATAAAAATGGCTGCTTAATGGAATCTGTTGTCTAATGCGGGAAATAATCATCTAATTCCTTAGGACGGTTCTGACCATTTTTCCACTCTGTCTAGAAATGAGATCGAAGATATCCGGTCAAGCATTTTGTCCCGTTACTCCTTAGTTTCTAAGAGTTCATACCCAACCGTATCATTCGATCATTCTAATAAAAATCAAAACCTCATTTCCCTTTATTCTCTTCACGGGTAGATACTAAATCGGGGTAGCTGGGGACTAATCGTGTTTATAACAACTATTATTACTGTAAATTAATGTTTTTTAAGGGTAATGTCTTCTCTTCTAGAAAATAGTACTTTGAGGAGTGTATTCTTGGAATATAATATAAGTACCTTCTCATATGATTATAGATGGCAAGTTTATTCGACCTTAAATAAACGATATTAAACGAAACAATCCGAGGCTTGCTTTTATGAGTTAAACATCCTAGCCGTAATATCACTATACTAACTTGAAACCAATTTTGATTGTAAATGCAAAAAAAATGTTTCTTTAGCTTATAGATGCATTTTCGTTTACATCTCACAATATAACGTAAACATTTTTGTGTAAACATTTAATGTATTCATTATAGATACACTTGCTGA
Source organism: Sepiola atlantica (assembly GCA_963556195.1). Taxonomy (NCBI): domain Eukaryota; kingdom Metazoa; phylum Mollusca; class Cephalopoda; order Sepiida; family Sepiolidae; genus Sepiola; species Sepiola atlantica. The sequence continues at coordinate 28,363,112 of OY744540.1, read as the reverse complement.
ATAGGTATTTCCTCTGCTGTATTAACTAACTAGCTAAATATCCTGGTATTATAGCTAGAACTTTGACGAGTATACCGTTTATGGGTGTAACACTTTTAATAGTTTCATTTAATCTCTATATCCGTTATGTGTACACTTAATACAATGACGCTGTGTCTCGTACAGGTAATTGATTTCAGGAGTTACTCTCTTTATCAACTATCCAGAAGCGTACATGCTTTTAAATATCTAGTGTGATAGTCCAGGCACCCATATACGATTTTAATGACTCTCATATATCACTACTTCGCCTTAAAATGCATGACGGAAAAATACTTTAACGTCGCCATTTAATTTTTCTGATTTTTTTTTTAAATTATTAAATCGTTTTTTAACAATAAATTAAACAAATTCCACCACACCATAGTGCTAACATTTAAAGATAATTAATCTATAGTTTTCGATGTTATTTTTAAAAAAAAATAAAATGGTTCCGCATCGTTCGTTTAAAAAACTATATAAGGCTACTTCACGCTGATATTCGATAATATTTGACTTGTTTTCATCTTTCGAATTTTACTTAACTCCGCTATAACAAACATTAAATACGTAATTTTAAATTTAATTATTTCCAGATTTTTAGACGGTATACATATATATATATATATATATATTAGTAATATTGTTACCTGCATTAATTCCACGTTTTAAACTTCATGTAAGAGTTCGTTTGGAGAAGATTATGAACGCATACATTGCATGTCGGAATTATTCTGACTTATGAAATTAAACTACCTCGTTTACAGCTATTTACCAACACATTTTCGTGCATTTTCTCTAGAATAGTATTTTACTAGCAGGTCCTGTGCTCTGCATTGAAGATTTCAATTCCAACAAGTCAAACTCGCGATTTCCTGAACTGATACTACTATATCGTAAGTGTGATAACATTCTGCTGCATTTTTCTGTGAATTCGCGGAAAATAATCCCTATAAATATTCACTTGATTTTAAAATGTAATTTTTTAATGGCGTATTTCTAGGTAAGAATTCTTAAATGCACTGTTTCATTACACCATGAATAGATAACATTGTTGTACTTATTGTGGCTTCGCAAATGTCGTATAAGCAGTAGATATACCATATTACTGCTAGCTGTTTAGAACTGGAATATGAATTTTGAATTTTTATTTCTCAGTGAGAAATCCAATTTTCAAAGCAAGCGAGTTCAACAATGTGCAACTCGTTTTCTTATCGGTACTTTTTCACGCAAATGAAGTCTAAGAGAATAGAGCACAACGTCGAGTCATTTCGTGAATATTATTGAATGGAACTACTTGGGCCACCCTACAAATCATTAACTGGCTGTTCTGTGGTAACTTTGACATAGACTGGTCAGTTAAATGATCTGTGTGATAGGCGTAATCATTGTTGTATCAAATCATCAAAATTCTTATTGAACGGAATGTTGGTCAAACTTGCTGTCCTGTCCTTACCAAACACATGCAGACACTTAAAAAAACAACTACTTGTAAATCTTTGACAGTTACACAATCCATTCCTAAGTAAACTTCAAAATAAAACCATTCTATTTATACAATATATCCAAAAAATGACTGTATTTTTGTCCCCGTCATGCCATATTATATTCCATAATTAAAACATCGTGCTAAACTTCAGTTATCAATAACAGTACTAAAATATCAATATTAAATCATTGACTTACCGATTGACATCGCCCATTTTTATTCGAAATATACTCTTGCGCACTTGCACTGTAACATAAATTTGTGACAGTTCTTCACGGTACACGGATTTTTTTTTTTAAATCTGCAACGTTTTTCAAAATTCAAAACAAATCCTATTTAGATTTTCGTTTATGCTTGTGAGGGCGCATTGAATTGTAATCGTAAATAACGGTCAATCAGTGTCTCGAATAGCTATTCTAGTGTCGTCATCTAAATGTGCATATTATCTAAGACATTAAAATAGTAGTTTACTTCATATCTCGTTCTAATTGAAATCTGTTAATTCATTAATCTCCGCAGTAACTTTATTACAAAAAAATACAATTATACAGGCGAAATGAGCATTCCCTATGCAAAGGACTTAGGAATTGTTAGTTTAAGTTTTTATTGTTTGTTTGTTTTTTTTGTTTGTTTTTTTTTAAACTTCATAACTTCTATTAAGTTTGCAACCTAGACACCATGCACCGTTTTACAGCCCATAACGTGAACATGATTATGCAATCCGGTTGCATAGTTTCGTGGAATTTGATAGGTTCTATAAGTGTAGAATTTCAGTATCATTAGTCAAGGCAACCCAGAGATCCAGAAAGTTCAATCATGGAATCATGTTATCTGTTTGTACGTATGTGCCACCCTGCATCTCAACTATTTGATGGATTCAGCTGATTTTTGGCAGATAGAGGTTCAAGAGTCTAGTTGATGGCATTTTAATTTCAGTTTACCATATACCTTAGTTTTCCAGAAAATTCAAAAAACCCTTAAAAACGACCATTGTATTGATGTATAGCCTTCACAAAAGTAGTGGCATTCTATGATAAATGCCAGTAAACTGAAATCGTATGCCCTTAATAGGGTTAAGATGAAAATGCATATACGCTAAATGTACGAAAGCAAGGACATTCCAAAATGTTGACACTTTTATTGCCATTAAAGGTATGCGAGCACAACAGGGCTATGTATTTTACTGGTAGGAATTTTTCTTCAGCGCACGTCACACACTTCATCACTCATGCATAGAGATTTATACTGTAGTGATGTGATAATGAAATGGTTTGGATGATATGTAGGCATACCCTTAATTAATGACGATAAAAGTGTAAAAAATTGGGAATTTCCTTGCTTTTGTACATTTCGTGTATATGAATTTTCATCTTAACCCTATTAAGAGCATAGTATTTCAGTATACTGGCATTTATCATAGAATTAGGGTGGCTTTTTATTTTGGGGGCTCCTGGATATTCTATGATATATTTTAAATATATCTATATTTTCTGCCTAATAGGATGTAATTCTCATTCTCATATTGTATTCTCGTATCCGGAAAATGAATATGTATATAGTGGGAAGCAGACTCTTAACTTATTCCACGGGAATTCCTTAGAAAATCTTCGTTGATTGGAGTTTGGTTTAGTTTTAGGTATATATAAAGGTAGTTGGATGTAGCAAGGTCTTCTTTCTAGACATGTGTTTAGGGGGTACCAGTGATTAACGCGTAGTCGAGCACCTACCGTGGTAATGACAATACTGTAGCAATACTAGCAACAGCTCGTATGTGTTAAAGTGGCTGTAGGGACGGATAGATCACTTCCCACTGTATTGTGAAATTTTTGAACTGTCAAGACAGGAGATTATTTCATCTTGAGACGTATTTTTATTTTACAGATAAACGATCGCGGTATTATGAGTCGACTATTTTTCTTGCAAACTGTAACCTATTTTTCCTCCAATTGCAGGTTTAGAGAGTAAGCCGGTCCTAGAAAGTAATCACTTCATTGAGGAGAGACCGATTCATTTTTGAGTGAGGATCAGAGCGTTAGTAACAAAAATTTGGGGTTAGAGGCAGTGAAAGTAACAACCCCCCCCCATTAACGAACGTGCCTCGAGTGAAAGATTCGGCAAGATCTTGCTCATAGATCGAAAATAAATACAAAAACAGTGTGGCTAATAGATGTTATTTGTTTTCAATATAATCACACGTATACATTTACTCGCTACATTCTGACTTTAATTTTTGAACCCCATTGAATGTTTTCACTTTCAATTTTAAGAATAGGTTCGAGTTTCTATGATTGGTACTGAATCAGAATCTGACTAAATTTCTGATAACTTTGCGTCGGCATGTTACGTACTCAACCGAAACATGCCGAAGTGATAAGCCCCTCAGATATCAGAAAACGTAAACAGAAATAGGCTAAATTTGCTACAAGTTCACTAATTTGTTTTTCGTAAGTACTTATTTTAACATTTTTTAAAATTAAGTTTATGTTCTGTGTATGTAAAAATGAAACTTTTGACCAGTTTTCTGTTAACTTGCTTTATTAAATAGCTTTTAAAACTTCTCGAAAATAAAGGCTAATAAAACCTATGTTTAGAACAAGTGTACATCTTTACTAGTTGACCACGTTTACTCTCTTTGGCCCGAAAAACATCATCTGAGAACTTTTCTTTAAAAATAATTGATTGAAAGTTGTTTATGCAGGTTTTGTTCGTTATAGTGAGATATATATATATATAAACTTCGAACAGTTAGTTTTATTCGTCTATACAAAATGACATTCGAGAGGTTGACATTATTCTCATGACGTTATTCGAATGGCGGTGAAAGTTTTAAGGAATTGTTACATACGTTTACACTGTATCGTTAAAAGGTTCGGATGTGTCCGTACCCTTAAGTATCTTTAAATCCTTTGACAACATCTGGCATGAAAGTCTTTTAAGAAAAAATAACTATGATAAATGAACTAGTATGAAATTACTAAGCACATCTTTATAAGACCTTTTTTGATCTGGAAAAAAGATCCAGCTTGTTCTTTATAGCCATACATCCAAATAACATATAAATAAAAATTGCCATGTTAGTTGGTATTGTGATCTGTTATTCCTCATATTATGAATGACATCTCCGATGAAGATGTGTGTATTTTCCGATGACAACCCGCTGTTCTCAGCATTATGGAAAATTAAAAGATGTGTGCATCCCAGGTAATGGCTGAGTCCGTAGAAAATGGCTTATATTAGCATTGAGCTTAAATGAATAGTCAAATCTAATGCTATCAACACACATCCCATTGACTTATAAACAATGAGAAACCTTTTCGATCAGATTTAACTGGCTAATGAAACCCTTTACGAGAGTCTAGCGTTTATACTGCTTTGCTTCACATTCTCTTGACTGAAATAAAGCGGAATAACTACATAGTATATAGTGCTAATTTCCGTCGCAAAGAAATTAGGTTCCTTATACATGGCTAGACAACTTCTTACACGTGCCCTGATAATAGCTATATTCATGCACCATTCGGTTTGAACTGTCTGGTCACGTCTGGGTTGCTGCAGAAACAACTTATATTGTTTCAACAGGGAGCAACACAAATAACTACTCTCAGAGGTCCCGCACTGTCTGTCATTCTGCAGCCCCTGTTGCAATATTGCTTTTGTTAAATACTCCCTTTTTAGTATGTACTACTAAATTTACTGCACGTTGCTCCCAACATAAATACTCGGACCCAGCGTTATATAAGAACCAATCTCTTCACTGTAGAGGTGAGTTGATACGTTGTTGACTCTAATAACTTCTATGGGACAACTTGCCTTTGGAATTGTCCTTTCTGGAAGACACTGTAATGTTTCTTTACGGTACACTTAAATTTCTACATATTACTGCCTTATTCCCCACCTAACTGTGAAATTGACACCTAACATAGTATCCCCGACTATTCAGTGACAAATTCACTTTTTCGGGTGAACAACAGTTTACAAAAATCAATTTAATATGAAACAAGAACATGACATGTAATTTCTTTCCCGGGAAAAACAAACCTTTTAAAAATAAATCCCGGTCATTTAAATGTGTAAATTAGAACTTTAAAAAAAAACGTCTGCTAATTTTTTCAGTTTAAAAAGGAAAGTGAAATAACGATCACCAACTGTTCATTAAAACAATGAAACTGAAAAGATTACAAATAGTTCCAGGAACAATATTTTTGAAGATTTGTTTTATCAAGAAAAATTATTGTTTTAAGGCTTACTTTCCAAATTAAACGGTTTATTCGTTTTTATGTTACCGTTAACTAAAGGAGTTAAACTCTCCATATCCGGTTGACACTGTACGACGTAACGTCGTTTTATATATGGGATTACACAAGTCCAGAATGCAATAATTAAGCATTTTATTTTAGATTGAGCTAAAGAAACTGTTTTGGTGGTGCAGCATCCTAAAGTCTAAGTAACTTGTTGTGCATTTTATTAATCTCTTGTGAGTTATAAATTGGATGTTTTGGTTGTCTATTAGATAAAACGGAGATCCAGCAGAATCATGTTTGTTTGTTTCTGTTCACCTAAATAACTCGTTGGGCTGATTGTTAACGTCAGTCTTAAAACAATGATTTTATTTGTAATCTTAATACTTTATTACATACTCTTCGAAAAAAAACAAACTGTGCCATTTTCATTATTTCAATAATTCCCCTCGCAGAACGAAGCAAATATTGTTTCATGCATTTCTTGTTTCCTCCCTTAAATATCACGATTTGAGTTTTATTTTAATAACATTTGAGCATCAGTTAGATATCATTCTAGCTTGATCAAGAAACGGACTGAATATTTTATTTGAAGTTTGTTGCACGAATTTAATTGCATGCGATATATTATAGAAACATTATTTGAATCTTATTTCCAAGTTCATAATTCTTGATTTCCTATGATACAAACGCTTATTTGTATAATTGGTTTTGTTAGCAAGAACGTAATACTATCATTTTACTCCATTCCGAAGCAAATAAATGAGCTTTATTTTAATACTAGCGGAACACGTCGTCCGGCGTTGCACGGGAGAAAGTACTACCTATTGCTTGACGTCGAATAAAAAAGGAAACGGCCTATTGTTGTTTCTCCCCCCCCTTCTACCGTGTTGGCGAATGGTATAAATTAGAGTAGAATGGGATCGAACGTTGAAACTGGCGATCATGAAACCTGCGTTCCTAAAAACTGCGCCAGTTTCGAGTTAAATGTACATGTGAAAATAGGTCAATTAAGCTAAGCTTGATCATGGGTATGCGTGTTATGTTAAGATTAAGCAATGACACAGTTTAGGTCATTTGTAGTTGATGAAAATGACTGTATTTGGGCAAGTTTACTATGATATGCGTGTTAAAGGTGTATGATTTTGCAAATGTATGGGGGTCTACCAGTATCTTGGCGCTTATTGGATTAAATAGGATGTCGATTCGATCAAGAACTTGTAGCCGCCATGTTGAATGAATAAATGTTGCAGTAACTGTGTTCGTTAATTTTATTCGCTTAATTCCGGAATAAATATGAATATTAAAGTCATAGGTAGAATTTGAAATAACGTAATCTGATATTCGCGATAAAACCATCGGAGTGAACGGGAGCGGTCATTAAGTCTTTGTGTATTGCTTTATATTATGTTGTAAATTTAGACCAGGCAAATAATAAATGAGAACCGGTGTTTTGTGGGAATTAAACTGTATTAGTTCCCGGTCTCGATTAGTAGTGACAGTACAGCATTGTTAGGGAGAAAAGTGTTTACTACCACCTATATGGAGTTAGTTTTTGGGAGAAATATCGATGGTGGGCCACATGTAATATTTAGTGTTAGGTAGAAAGAAAAATCAAATTTACTAAAACACGCTCGAGTGAATAAGTGTAGTATAGCGGTGAGTTTAGTAGCGTGTGATGCATGTGGTTATTTTCCTATACTCCGAAAAGGTACAGGGGAAAATCGTCTTTACTTCATATATTAGTTTTAATTTTCTTTTCTTGCTTTCTCAAAGTATATCTTTTCCAGTTTTATTTAAAATAAGATTTAAATACAACTATTTGTAGATGGTTACATTAAGTCTCAATTCATACGTATGCATTTTAAATTTAAAAATATTAATATACGTGTATTTAAAAATGAAAATGAAAATTTCAGTTCTAAATTGTTTAACATTTAAAATATTTTCACTTACAAATTAAGACGAGTTTAATGAAATATTTTATGACTAAAGACTTTTTATTTGTTTGCATATTAAATATAAATCATTATTTGTAAACGTTAAAACATTGAGTATTTCCTCCTGGCAAGCATCACTGACTTTGTCGATTTGTATATGCTTCCTTCCTTTCGTGTGAAGTATTTTCTCCATCTTGTGTGAACCTAGTCTTTCCGCTCGGTCTTATACTGACCGGATAGATATGCGATTCCTCATTTGAATTCAGTCTTATCCATTTGATCACTTCGGAAATGTGATACTGCAACTATTTCTTTTAACAGTTGAATTGCGGAGATAGTTAAAGGGATATTTCCAAGGAGGACTGACACACGCATAATGAATAAATATAAAGCATCCTCAGTTACATTTGCGTCTCTCGGATTTAAGGATCTGAAATAACATTAGTAAAATGTATACTTATACATTGAAGAAATTAATCATTCATAAATTATATTTTATGAGTGAATGTTTTATTACAAAAACACACCAGCATTATCGAATAGATTTGCTGGCGTAGCCAGGGAGTTTACTTTCTTTCCAACCTGTTGTACAAAAACGACATTACTTTTTTTTTAACACATTCATTGGTACTACTCCAGAGAATGCGCCTAATTTCCGTAGCGATCGGACAGGTCGTGGAAGCGCTGGAGAGCTGGCGAGTCGAAAACGAGGCTGTCGAGACGAAAACGAGGCTGTATAAACAAAACCAAAAATAGAAGGTTGGCAGACGGCAATATAAGACGATGAACACGGAAAGAAAAAGGCATATACCTTATTAAAAACTGAAAGAAATGAGCAAACCATAGCTGAAAAACTTTAAATAAACTTTTTTTATTTTAGTGGGCAAAATGAATTTTTTTTTCTTTTTTCTACAATTAGGCAAGTTTTTTGTTATATATATTTTTTTTTGAGGGGGGGGGGGGGAATTCGCTTCCTTCCACATCCTCTCGACGTGGTTGGTGCAAGCAGCCGTTGTCGGGTCCACGAAGTTCTCGCTGTGGTTCACTGTAAGGTGCTGATACCCCTCCTCTCCAAACCTGTTATACGCCCTCCAACAATCGGATACTACCGTGTGGTCCCAGGTACGCCGTACTGTTTGATTATTAAAAAGGTTAGGGTTTCGGCATTCCTGTTAGGCACTTTCACACGGAAACCCTAACCCTTCTCTGCGGGGTCGTATCCCCCGAAGACCCAGACAAGCGGATGGAGAACACGTCCAACATTGCTTTTACGGCGGTTAGACTCGTCTATTTCCACCGCATGTCCTGGGCCTCAGAGTCGCCGGGGGTTGCGCGATAGATGTTCCATGCAGACCTCTCGCAGAAAATTCCTCCAGTAAACTTGTGTGTTTGGAGACAGTACGCCGCATTCCTTGCGTAGGTTCTTCCCTGTTGCCATATTCTGGGGCCACAGGTATGTTAGTTTCAGTATGGTTGATATTTCCATCCTGGATCGCGAAAAGAATGTCCCTACTGCTGGAAATTCGTTTTGCTTAGCGATTCTTCCCAATTATCGGATGCTTGCTATAAACTGCTTTGCAGCAACCTGATTGGTCAGTTTTTTTTCCAGTTTTGTTTATAGCTTCGTTTTCGACTCTGCTGCTCTCGGGCGCTTCCGCGACCTGCCCGATCGCTGCGGGCGAGCAGTCACGGAAATTAGGCACATTCTCTGGAGTAGTACCCATTCATTTCATCTGAAACATTCACATTATAGCATTTTTAATCTTTACAATAATTTCCCTTGTTTTCTGACTTCTGTCCAACGATCAACTAGCTTCTTGATGCTTTCTTCAAAAACATAATTTTTAAGAAAAACAAATTTAGCTCATTTTCTAGTTGCTCGTAATGTTCATAAAACTTATGGTTTAAGTGATGCTGCAACGACAGGAAAAGATGGTAGTCGTATGGAGCAATGCCAGGTGAATAAGGCGGATAAGGCAAAGCTTTAAATTGAAATTCATGACCTATTCCTGAATGAGTGTTGCTGTATGAGGTTTCGCGTTATGTTGAAGCCCTACACCTTTCCCCTTGAGTAATGGTGGTCGTTTTTTTGATGAATCAATTCTTAGATCATCCAGCTAAGAACAATGTTACAGTTATGATTGTTTTAGCTTCTAGTAACTCATAATGAATCAGTCCTCATATCCCACCATAAAGAGAGGATAACCTTTGTGTGTACAGCTTGTTTTGGAATAGGCTGTGGACTTTGGTGTCGGTCTAACCAATTCGTTTGCGTTGGGTATTATAAAGAACCCCTTTTTCATCCCCAGTCACAATTCTTAGCAAAAATGGTTCTCTATGATTCATGGAAAGCACATATGTGCAAACAGTCAATCTTTGATTTCGTTGAGCGTCGGTCAAATCGTGGAAAACCAAGAGTCCAAGTTTTGAAACTTTTCCTAACTCGTGAAGACATGAACTAATTGTGGTATGGGTGTATTGAATTGTTGAGCTAATTCTCCGCTGATTAACTTTAGATTGACCTCCACAGCGTCTCTAATGGCGTCTTTATCAATAGATTTTGGCTTTCCCGAACGTCGCCGATCTGACAGGGTAAAATCTCTAGAAACAAAATTTGCAAACCACCGTTGACATATTCGATCATTCAGAATATTTATCCATAGACAGTTCCAATAATTCTTGTAGCTTCTGCACATGAGTTTGCTTTTTTGAATTTATAGAGCATGCAATGTCTCAGATGCTCTTCACTAATATCTATTTCTTGACGGCTGAGACTGTTAAACTTAATAAGTTCTAACTAATAACTATACATGAAAGGCAAAGCAAGATATTAAGACACCAATTCACCAGAAAATCTATAACTGTGTACAACTTAAGAGGCTGCAAAGTTATCAAGTAAAAAATATTACTTTCCAACCTCGGAAATAATACTGGGTATTATTTAATTTATAATCTGGGTGTAGAAACTTTCTTAAAAGCATGATGTACGTATGCTTAGGAAATAGTAATTGATCGCTTTCCTAGAAGAGTAAAAAATTGACAAGTATTATTCTAGTCTTCAGCACATGCATATTTTAAGAATTGTATCCAGACAACAATACTCAATTAAATGGTACAACCCGTATCAGCAAAAAACAAGTCCCAAAAATGGGGTTTCCAATAGGATAAAGTAAATAAGTTTATTCAAAGGTATATATATATATATATATATATATATATATATATATATATAATGATTATTTTTATTTACAGACATGTACTAAATCTGCGACACTGGCATGTCGATGTTATCGATCAACAGTTATTATAAACTGAGATCTCATCAAGCAGAGTTAGAATCCGTTAGGGTCTCTCCAAATATGATCTGAGGTTAAGATCGGATTCTAACTCTGCTGATGACATCTCAGATTATAATAACTGTTGATCGATAACATCGACATGCCAGTGTCGCAGATTTTGTACATGCCTGTGTTGTAAAAAATAACCATATATAAAGCCTTATTTGATACTGACCACTTTTTATAAACCCGGTTGAAATTCTTTGGATTACTACCCTGTGGATGTTTTTACATGGAGTATTACCATTATATATATATAATATATATATATATATATATATATATATATATATATATATAGGGTGTTTCAAAAGTCTTGGGAACATTACAAATGCGTATATCTCATGAACTATTCCAGGTAGAAAAATGAAACTGGTGCCATTTTTTAAAGCTTGCTTAATCAAGTTTTTGGTCATACTAATGATTTTCGTGTTATCTGTCCAGGTGCAGTAATGGCGTTCTCTAAACAAGACAAGGCATTTTGCGTCCTCCAATTTGCAAAGACTGAATCGTAGACATGTGTTCAGCGTGCATTTCGCAGGAAATTTGAAAAAGAAGCCCCTGAAAGGATATCCATTGTCAGATGGCATGCTAAATTTGTGAAAGATGGGTGTTTGTGCCCAAGTAAGCGAACAGGTCGCCCTTCAACTTCAGAAGATGCAGTTGAGCAAGTTCGGACAGCCTTTCAGCGGAGCCCCCGTAAATCAGTGAGAAGAGCCAGCAGGGAACTTCAGCTTGCTCCAGCAACTGTCTGGCGTGTCTTAAGGAAACGACTGCAAATGGTACCTTACAAGCTCAAGTTGGTCCAAAAGTTGAAGGACACTGATAAGCCACTTCGCCGTGACTTTTGCATTGCAATGCAAGAGAAGTTGGAAGATAACGGCTTTGATGACCGGCTTGTTTTTAGCGATGAGGCGACCTTCCATCTGAATGGCAAAGTTAACAAGCATAACACTCGCATATGGGGTACTGAGAATCCTCATGAACTTCTTGAGCACGAGCGAGATTCACCAAAAGTGAACGTGTTTTGTGCAATTTCCAAGAAAGGTGTCTATGGACCGTTCTTCTTTGAAGAGGCAACTATCACTGGTGAATCCTATCTCAACATGCTGGAAGACTGGTTAATGGCTCAGTTGGAACAAGCAGAAACTGATGACTTCATTTTCAACAAGATGGTGCACCACCACACTGGAGTCTTAGAGTAAGGCAGTTTCTCAACACAAGGCTGCCTGGTAGATGGATTGGGAGATCTAGGCGAGGTGATAACGTTCTCATGCCCTGGCCTCCTAGGTCTCCAGATCTTACCCCGTGTGACTTTTTCCTTTGGGGCTTTGTCAAGCAACAAGTCTATGTGCCGCCCCTTCCAAGAGATATTGACGAACTAAAGGCTCGAGTAAGGGCAGTTGTGGGAACCATTGACGTCAAGATGCTGGAACGCGTTTGGCAGGAAATGGACTATCGACTAGATGTGTGACGAATGGTGCTCATATTGAGCAACTTTTAAGATTCCCCACAAAACTTGAAACTTTAACCTTTCCAACGGTACCAATTTCATTTTTCAACTCCTAATAGTTTTTGAGTTATTAAAAATCGTTATGTTCCCAAGACTTTTGAAACACCCTGTATATGTGTATTAAATTGAAGGAGAATGGACATACTTAAACATGTTTTATAATATACTCAGATAAATCTATTAAGTTCTTCAAATAAAGCCATTGTACAAAAGTGTATTGAAATATTTCCTTAAGATAAGCAATACTTACTGACTTTGTTTCCTTTTCAGTATTTACAGGTATGTTAATTGTTGACACCATGTAATAGTTAAATATTATTTTATAGTAAAATTAGCTTTAAGTAAAATAGATGCTATATTCCGGAAATTTGTTCAGTATTAATGTTGTTGATAATTTTCGAAAAAGCTTCTTTTGACTTACGTGAACTTTTATGTAAACGCATACACTACGTCAACGCGTGCCTATTTTGAATATAAACACACATGTAACATTTTGCAATTCTGCTAAATGCATTTAAAATACGGATTTGGAATCTTCATAATACTTTTCTATTGCCCTATCAGGATGATCCAGTTATACATTTCAACCTAATATGCCGATAATGTCAATCTCAAGCTATTAACCTGTTATGTTCTGATATTTTTTTATAAAGGATTAATTTCCCGACTATTAAAATCCAGTCAAGGTTCCATCTGGAACCATATTGCCAACATGGATTACTTAAACAACCGCGATGGATTGTTTGTTTCTACCATACGTCACATTCATGCATTACCTCGTTATTCTTGAGAAATGTTGATATTACTGATGTTTTAGGGTGTCTACTCGGAATACTATCGGATCTGTTCTGTTACTTCTGAAACAGACGTGTGCCCTCGAGGTTGGTCATGCACTTATTGAATGTTGGGAAGACTGTGGATAGTAATTATATAAGGTGATACGTCTTCGATTCATAAATGGTTAAAAAGCTCCAATAACGCTTGGGCAGATTTAATCCTTATGGATCAGGTTTAATGATAAAGTCAAGAGCTTTACTATAGCCCTCTACGATTTCGTTTTTCACCCTTTAACGAGAAATCTAAATGTTCCCTCCTTTCGTAACACCGTTTTTTTTTTTTTAATTCTAAAAGAAAATGAGCGAAATAAACGCTATTTACCTGGATCTTAAAGACCGAGCTGACCTACGCACAATTCAGCACCTGACAGTTATATGGTATATTGAACATAATACTGTTAGGTCGATGAAATGTGACGCTGTCGTTATCAGCACAGTGAAACATCTTGGTTGTAATTGAAGTGATTGCTTTGCTCACCATGGACTTGGTAACGCCCTTTTTGAAACCTTCAGTATTGTCTTTTGTACTCGTGAAAATATGGCACTACACAAGCAATAAATTATAAAGTAATTGAACATCCATTTTGTTCGAGAACGCTGGATTTCCCGGAATTGATATCTGCTTTGTCACATCACGCTCTCGTGTGAAGGCGGAAAATATATAAATATATCACGTAGCTACATTGGCGAACGTCTATTAGGGATGACAAACAGTTAATCGATATGTTACATGCATTTGACATTTTCCCCAATAAAATTTTCAAAAATGTATTTGGATAATTAAGATTCCTGTTCTCATCGTAGATTTTGTCATGTTTCAACCAATCTAAGTTATAGTATTCAGGGCGTAACGCTTAAAGGTAAGAAGTTGTCAGTTTTATGCGCCAATCATCTAAAGGTTGATTGCTCGGTCATCGGTTAAAGCAACATTAAGAATACAATTACGAATTACTTGAGACTTCCACACTGTCATGGCTGACGGAGCGATAGCAAGCTAGACCCGTTGATTAATTAATGGTGATTCTCTCCGAAATTCCTCAGATTCTCGTATGACTAGACGCGCATGAATGCCGAGAAGCTGTGGAAATATCAAAGATACGAACAGTTTTGAATTATCCAAAAAAAAAAAAAAAATTAAACCAACTTAAATATCTCCTTACGATACATTAGTAGATGTAACGGTTATGTAAAATCAATAACTATCTTTAAAATAAAAAAGTAGCATCGTACAGTAAATCGAATACTCAATATGGTTATTTCGCAATATGGAGTTTGCACTTAAGCAGGACAACTATTATTTCTTCCTCCCATAAAGTGTTCTTTGCATAGACTGGTTTAGTTTTCTTATGTTTGTTTTTTAAATTTTTTTTTTTAACATGAATCACCCCAAACAAGGCAGACCGCCACTGTAAACGTAAGGGGCTACTGAGAAAAAAGGAAAAGGGTAGAAGGATTGGTGGTTCAGCTTAAATTGGGATCTGAGCAGCGAGATGCCTTTTACATTAGTTTTACATTTCTGCATGTCAGTACTGTCGGGGAAACAGGGGACAGGGAGGGAGTTCCAGAGGCCAGCAGCACGAGGAAAGAAACTATTTGAGTAGAATGCTCTCCGGCATATGAGGACCTGCACAGTGAATGAATGAGATTTAGTAGAATATCGAGTTAGTCTAGTGAATTTACGTCAAGGGGGCACCAGAGTAGCCAACTCATCGGAGCATAATTCATTGAAGTATTTATAAAACAAACATAAGGATGCTACATTGCGGCGATGGGACAGGGGCTGGATTTTAGCTGACAGTGAGGGATCTATTAGGTTGACGACTCTTTTTTGGAGGGAGGGAGAGACTAGTAGATGATGCACCAGCCCAGATGTGGCAACAATACTCCATGCATGGGCGAATGGTGACTTTGTAGAGAGAATGTAGGCATTGTCATGTGTTCATTCAGTTTCCCAAAGAGAAAATGATCTTGAAAGTAGCGCTTTTTACCGGGAAGGTATCCTGGAAACAACTGTCTTACGTTCATTGCATTAACTGATAGTGGTATGCTATATTTGACATTACTACGATCTATACGTGACGTGATCGGTATCAACACAGTAAAATAAAACCGGCAGCAATGCAGGAGATTGCTTAGCTCAACATGTACTTGTTGAAACCTTATATGCTTCCGTTTTTTTTTAAAATTCATTCCCGCTTTAATGCGTTAAATATCCCGCCCCTTTTGACTTCTGGAGATATATGGACGGTATTTACTTGGCTATATTAATTTGAAACTCTCACTAAATAAAATATGCGTATGATCAAACTATTTTCATGTCTGAAGTCTCAGTCTGCCCGACTTGTCTTCGTAAAAAATTGTGCTGGTGCACCAAGGCGCATAATCGTTAGTATCATAGATTTTATAAGCTGTAAATGTTTTAGTAAACCATCGCAAGCCTTTCCACCGATATTCTTACGACTTTTACTTAAATGTTCCCACTGAAGCTACGTAATCCATGAAAAATTATATTGTTTAAGATGCTGTCAAATATTTACACTGTAAATCGTCACCTTTCAAATGGAATGTAAAGTATGTTTTTTTTTTCCTATATCGTCTTGCATTTATATCATTTGTAACCAATCCCAGCAAAATATGCCTACAATAAGCCAATATCTAGCTAAAACTAGGATTCCTACTCTGGTAGGTTTCACTCCACTCAAAAACAAAAATTATAAATGTTTCCGCTTTTTCAATCTAGCCAAGTTTCTACTAGCACTGTTCTGTACATTTGTAATAACTAAAACGACCCGTCTCTTCTTCAGGATGAGTTATGGGTCCCTCCATAGTTCATCCCCACATACATACCTTAGTTTTTCTAGAATTTGGATATATTGTGATGGTTTATGGCGAATTTACTTGTTAATACCACCGGATGTGTTCTGTTATTTTTGAGCCCGACCTAACTGCACCCTGGATTTTTTTCCATCAATTTCTGAAATTTCCATAAATTTCTGAAATTGTCAGAGTAAAAAGTAAATACACCTGTTATATAAACGTTTTTTACGCTTTTTCATCTCTCTAAATTAAGTAATTGTTATCGCTATGAATCAGATTGTTTTAAGTGTTATTGTTTATTCACAATGCAGGGTTTCCCTTCAGCGGAGAAGTCTATTTATTTGCTTCTCCCACAAAGCATAGTTTACTAATATGCCTATAACTTTAATATCCAGCTGGTACTAGGTAATCTCCCTTTCAAGTGTCCTCTTTATATGTTAACTGCCCCTAAGCATGTTTTTTGCATAGGCTTTTAGTTTCCGATTTCGTCATTTTCTTAAGGTAACCCATTAACGTAAACTGAGAACTTACGAATCTGATCAAAGAAACGAGCTAACCTATGCGCAACTCATCATCTAGCACTGATATGCTATATTTGACATAATATTGCTAAGATCGATGATATGTGACTGGGTCGTTATCAACGAATTGAATGGAATTATCAAACTCCAATAAACTTATAACTCTTCCAAGTCTACATGCTTCCTGTTTATCAAAGTATACATAAAACAGTTAATATGATGACAATTCGCAATAGTATAAGTATTTAAATCAATTTGGAAAATAAAGTGATTGTTACAATGTTTGAACCTACTCCACGGAACTGTTAAAGCTTAATTTCATATGAAAATAAAAAAACTTGTTGCCTCAGTCAATAACGCGGCTCACACGTAAATCTCTCTCCGTTTTCGACTCGGTATTTAAATCCTTTCTACGACAGGAAGATTTTACACAACGCTGGAAGTCATGAGAAAAAGCAAGTGCACCAGAATAGGGTCGCTTTCGTTCACAAATTGTCAGTGTAGCCTCGCCAGCATTCCGCGGTGTGGCTGACTTAGGCAACCCCTTTTCTAAAAGCAAGACTCGAGAGTGAGCATCCTAAAACTACGCTGGTCAAAGACGCCAATCTGATAGATAAAAGGCCAGTTGGCCCAGTCTGTCAGATTGCCGAGAACAGACCTTCAGCTCATATATATGTGTCTGAACATTATGACTACCTATGTCTGAAGATTTCAGACATTTAATCTCAGTTGATTCTTTTTTACCCAATGGAATACAGATAATTCGTTGGCTCACCTTTTTCTTAAAGTTAATTTAACTATTGCCGTACAATAAACAGTTAACTGAACAACTTTTCTATACTGTTCCATATTTTGTGTCCTACCATATTAAGGGGACCTTGTTTCTCACGAAATGTGTATGATGGGTGTGTCCTTATTTATTACGGGCAGATATGCGTGTTTCATGAATAATAACAATGGATTTTACTTTAGCTCGTGATTTGTTACTTTTTAAATCCTAAATATGGTATTCATCTTTCCTCAATCTATTTAATGTATGTACTGGCTTTATAATAATTATTAACACTGTTGAAATTAACGTAGCTAATATCATTACTCGTCTACACACGTGAAAATACGGGCTAAAGAAATAGTTAACTATTCTATAGTTTCAATCAGTTTTTTTTTAAAAGAAATTTATGCTCAAAACATTTAAAAAAAACTACACTTTAAACAATACTGTAACGTTTTCTGCGTGTGCATCTTGATGTATACATGACGATAACTAAGTAGCCGTAATCGTTACATTTTTATTTCAAATTGTATGCCTACCATAGTTGATAGTTGTTCATTATGTACGCGTGTCTGCGGTGATCCTCCTAGACTATAGGATTGTTGCACTTAAATTGAAACCCGACGTTCAAAAGACTAAGTTGACTTAATAGATTTATTCAATGCGATCTTATTTCCAAATCGCTTACAAGAACGGTTACAAGTCTATCAGTGGTTTATCATATTTGGCAATTCTCATATTCACGTACATGCTTCAAACGCACTGCCTTCTCTCTCCCAGTTTGTCTCTGAGCCATGAGATGATGTATCCGTTTTTAGTAATTACCCAGTCTAATCATCAGCTCGACGTTAGCAAGTTGACATCGGCTGATATCATTTTGTTATTCAAAACTAAGCATTTAGTATCGTCTTGTAAACCCTCCAAATATCTAAAGTAATTAAACCTTCTAACCTTAAAATACGTCACATTAACATACAAATACTTATGCTGTTCAGTTTAAATTTAAAATAAAAATATTTTCAACTTTAGTATGGTAAAAGACGATGGATTATTCATTTCAGTGAAAATTAACAATCGCTTTTATGCATAAAAGCGAAAAACTCTACCCGGGGGAAAAGTGCCGGGTTCTAAAAAAAACTTTCTGTTCTCTTTTGTTCAGTTAGTGAACTTCTTGACTCTAACACTTTAATTTTGTTTCAGTTTTATTTGATCTGACTAGATCGGGTAGTACATATGATGCTTGTACGAACATTTCTACAATAAACACTGTTAGTTTTCGTTACAGTCTTTCATTCGTGTTCTTCCCGATTAAAGTTTATTTCGATCGATATGAATGTGGGGGCTCGCCTTGTAAACGCCCATATACACATGCGGGTGTTTTACTCATTAGTCAACTAGAACAGGTTAGCTGATATTGGAGAGATAGATTGTCTGCTCGCTTGTCTTACAGTATATGTGAACTAGTAGATAATCTGTTATTCAATGGTGACACCTTTGACGTTATGAAATCTAATTGCAATACTTTATTAAAATAAAATTGGGCTCAAGAATACAATTTGAGAATAGTAATGTATTGTATACATTTACACGCATACATTAATCTCGAAATATATGTATGTATGTATGTATATGTATATGTATATAAACACTGTATGTGATGTTTGTGGAACTAGAAATAACGGTTGCAAATCTGAGTGCACATTAAAAGGGACTCTAGCGTATATGCCCTCAAACTTCAATTATATCATTTTGTGCAATTCGTGTATTAGTCGGAAAACTCATAACACGTTTGCAGTTATTCTTCCGACTTCAATATAGATGAAAAATGCGGTTATAACTACGCACCACTTGCCCCCAAAAGCATATAGAGCAGTTGTACATCTGGGCTGGTGCTACAATCAGTATTTCTCTTGGACAGGGTGTATCTAGCAAAAAAGGCATCTCACTCCCAACTAAACTACAGTTTCATCGCTTGAATGTTGTATCTTGTGCTAATTTGTAATGCACGTTCACAGAATGTGCTCCGATTAACTCAACGTTAATAGTCACAACGAAATCGACTAACAAAACTCCGTCCTTCGGAGTAGAAACCTCCAAATGCCGCAACACTTTATATTCCTAACTTCTCTCGGATAGCTTACCTTAGGAATTCATTCCATTTCCACGACTGCATGGAGAAATGTAATGTGAACAATTTGCTGCATGACTCTCCTCTGAGCATTTCCCCTAGTTATCCGGCACTTAATTGTAGAGTTCCTTAATGTCTCGGTGACAACACATCGTTGTGTAGGGGGTGAAGAAAAGTAATAAAACACCCTTAATTCGCAAAGTATTTATCGATCAATACCGAAAAATGTAATGCATTTATATACTTTAGTCTCATTTTGTGAATGTCATGTGTTCGGCTTATAAGTCAGGAAATGCAAGAAGCTGTACTTTGACTTTTTACTTCTGACTTTAGTGTTGCGCACATTTTCATGATGCCTATGAATCGAGCTAATTTTAAAGAAATATTACATATTTGTATCTAATTTTTAAAACGTATAATTGTCACATTATCTTTTCGTAGTGTGTTCGTCTTCATTTAAAAGTTCATGGAACTATGGGAAAGCATAAATATTCTATTTGGTTTTACTCGTTCAGTATTGAACCTCATTTTCACGACAAACGTAACCGATTCTTAATTTTATTTTTTTATTTCTAGTTCAGTTTTGTCCCTTTCATGGTGTTTTTCATGACAGCTCGATTACGCTTGATATGACACAACCTTTCTTCTGCCATATCGTTCAGTGGGCATGTGCTCTTTGCAGGCAAGTTGATTTCGCATGGTCTATTTTTTAAATGAGAATGTTGTCTGCGTTAGTTGGTAACTGATAAAAACCAGTACCGAAAATTAAATACCTTATTTAAAAACATAATTAAGCATTTAGTTATACATTTCTTATGCAAAATATAGAAAAGTTATCAGACTTTTGCAGAATGCTTTTAAAAGACTGTCTGTAAAATGTCATAAGAAAACCAGATAAAGTATTGATAATTTATCGAGATATTCAAACAATATTTTTCCACTTTCGCCGAGAAATTAAATCTACTTATCAGAGTAATCAGATACTGCAGTTTAGTATATTTTCTTACGGAGAAATATCTAATACAAACAACTAGATAATATTAATAAAAGAC
Source organism: Sepiola atlantica (assembly GCA_963556195.1). Taxonomy (NCBI): domain Eukaryota; kingdom Metazoa; phylum Mollusca; class Cephalopoda; order Sepiida; family Sepiolidae; genus Sepiola; species Sepiola atlantica. The sequence goes on along the minus strand of OY744540.1, from coordinate 28,342,450 downwards.
TGAAACTTGCATATGTTAACTTCTGAAATGCTGACTGCACTATTATTCAGGTTATTCGATGAACATATATAATTTTATTCGGAATTAAGATGCAAAATTACAAGTATTCATCATCATAATGTACTAATATAATTCATAAGTATAACTTGTACTGAATATTACACCTTTACTTTATAGAAATCTCATTACGGACTGATAAATACTAAGCAGTTCATCCGTATGACACGGATCCATAAAAAACAATTATTTCCGAAATGGCCTGGTATAAATTTTAAGTAACGAGTAAAATGCAACCAACATTTAAGAAAGTTTTACATTTGGTTCAGATTCTAGAGGTCGACCTTCCTCATGCGAAATCTACGGAGTTTATATTCGCCAAAACGTACAATACCATCTAATATTGGGGCAGTAGTCAAATAATTACATGTATGAAGTATGTACATGCATGCTAACTATACCGGTCTAATAAAAGACTGGTATATATGAGGCGGTGATAGTCATGGTGCAAAGTTTTAAGCAGTTTTTACCAGCAAAAACACAAATCGTGTATTTTTCAACGTTGCATTTTTTCACTATATTGTGGTTTTACATTTAACCATGATCACATACAAAGAATAAAATATAACTTCACTATGCAAGCACAACCTCTATATTAAGCTAGTTTATTTATTTTCTTGGGAGGGGTCCAATCCAAGGAATGATCAAGGGGTATTATTTGAGATGATAAAACCAGTCTTACTGCTGAAGGTTATTTAGTAAGTTCCATTTTAGCAGTTAATAGCAAATGATGAAATCGTGCATTATGCACGAGTAGTTCTCGGAAGATCAAACATTTTATGTAACACGAGATGAGTATTAAAATCGCATTAATCAAATTACTATTTCAAATTTTCTTTTGCGTTTAAAATACATGTTTCTCCCCTTGAGGGAATACTAAGGATACGCAAAGTAGAGATTAGTATTCAAATATAGCTAAGATATTCATTGCATCTTAAGTTTAAAAAAAAGTTTTAAATTATTCGATTTACAAAAGTCAGTATATAATTAGATAAATAGGTGTCTATTATTTAGATTATTCAAACTGTTGTAATCTTGGATGTCATTCTTACGTTTTCGCTGATGTAACCTCCGACCATTTTTCGTTATATCCTGTTGAACTTTAGAATCTATAAGGAATTTCGAACAAAACACTTGATTTCACTGGTTAGCTTGCTCTCGTTCCGTCAACCACGCGCGTAAAAGTCATAACTAGCGCTACCGATAGAATTGATTATTACTTAGCACTTATACAGTTCAGTCATCTGGAAGTTGAATCCTCAGTATGGACGATACTCGGAATACAATTACGAATCGCTTTAAAGTTTTACTGAACGAGAACAAGATATCCAATTTGGATTAAATAGAGCAGTCACTTCAAAATTCTGTACAGATTCCGGAGTTTGACATAAACGTTCTGAGTTTCGAGATACACCTGAAGGTTTACATCGGCCAAATCGTTGAGAATTGCACCGAAAATATGAATAATAGTTTAAAAAATAAAAATAAAAATGTTCGATCCCCATCTAAAAAAAATTCCGAAACCAATGTGTTTAAATACATATGTAATAGTGAGCTGAGGGGGGGGGGTAGATTTAACTTGACTTCGAGGACATCTTATATTTTTGCCTCTTTAGTGGAGTCTGCTAATTTTCCCACCTTTCATAGAATAGCAATAAAAGTCAAACAGCCTAAAACAATGTGATCGGTTGTTCATTTGTGTTTTAAACACTTGTAGAAATGATTAGACAATGCACTTCTGAAAGATATCAGATTTATAGTTAATTTTTATACGTGACATATTGATGAGTTTAGGCAATTCACTCGCCGAAAATAATTGCGAAGTGGCACATGATAAACATAACATAACATTAAAATTACTTTTCATACCTTCACCTCCTGAAGTCCACAAGGAAACATAAGTCGCAACGTATGTCTATCGGTTTTACAATGCTACCTAGTTTGTTTAAAATCAATATTTTTTATTACTTGTGTCATTCTCAGACACATCTTTAATGAAATGAAAACAATAGTGGATGTTGCTGTTCGCATTGATACGGGTAACTAGGCCGGTCCCTATGCGGCGCATGTTTAATAAGGCAAACATATGTAATGCAAAAACTTAAAGATACTCGACAAACATTACCAAATAAGGTATTTTAACCGGCATAACACGGGAAAATATGAAAAAATAAAGATTCACCTTGAGGTCAAATAGCAATTCATTTAAAAAAAATTTCCGTTTAATGTGATAACGATTTTTAATATTATCTTGCGCACATGACGTCATAGTGATAGGTTTGGATATTATTTTCAAGCCATCGTCACCTTGTTTTTTGAATTTCTCTTCGTACTATTGCTCTCATCAAAAGAGGGGAATAAGAGTGAATTTGGTATAGCTCTGGAGGCCTCCTTGTATTTGGCGTTGTCCGGAAATAAGACAATACAATGGTAAGAACGTTCTATTGCCATTATCGGTCAAAGTGAATGAATTAAGCAACGCGTATCCTGGCAATCTCTAAATGGATGATTATTTGGAAAGACCAGGTGCAATAGAAAAGTTGCGTCCAGCTACGTCGGTCCGTCAATCAAGCTTAGTCCGTGGTTCAGCTACGTATGTCCGTCCGTCCGTCTATATACGTACGTCCGTCCGTCAATCAAGCTTAGTCAGTTCGTCTGTCCATCTATGTATGTCCGCCCGACTGTTCAGGTACGTATGTATGTTTATCAACCCACTTACATACATACGTCCGTCCGTCTGCCCACCTACGCCCGCTTGTCCAGCAACGTCCGTCCGTCTGTCCTCCTTGTTTTTCTTCATTAGTAATTATAATAAAAATGAGTAATATAATTAAAAACCAAATCCATGCCAGTTTACGAAGTATATATAGACTCAAGGGAGAATATTAAGTAAGCACTTCAGTCTGAACAGATACTACACTCAGATCTTAGCCAAACAGCCGGGTAGCTAGAAAAATATTTGCAGATAAATTAATATTAATTTTCAAAATTGCTGACTCATTCTTCCGGAAATTACGTCATTGTGACGTTAAGGATGTTTAATAAAAAGCGAAAATTCCGAAGAGCCCTCAAAGGAAGCTGCCATATCTACGTTCGACGATTCAGAACCTGTCTGGGAAGCTTTCTGTAAAAAAAAAACAAATTGGCCGGAAACGCGAGCTGTCTCCTTCAAAACCACCACATAGAATGGCGTTCCAAAATGTGGAACGTATCGGTCTACTTGAAAAAAGTGAGACAGCATTCTACGACTCTGGCACGTTATATTGTGTACTTGCGCCTGAGATACTAGGGCTGTAGGCGCCTTGTCACACCACCGTAAAACGTACAGAGTTGTATGATCATATGCCCGATTAAAGTGTAATGTTTTACATGCTTTATTCTGCGGTTGGCTTTTGTAGTCCAATTCTTTCTAGAATCTGGATTTACAGCTAAGATTACTTGACTATTGCCAACAATTATAAGTAAAAGTGGTGCTATTAAACGAACTAAGCTCAACTTGTCACATCCAGGTCGTTAGTCAGCTCGTTACGCACCTAATGAATGCGTCTGTCTCTGTGTGTGTATGTATATATGTGTAGCTTTGTCGCACGGTGTGATTGTCGGGCGTAAAGCAAAAATGCTCATTTAATTATTCTGTAAGGCACACGTTTGAAATAGTATCTAAGTTCTCATTAGGCAGACTGAATGTTATCTTATTTTTACGAGCGTCCAAATAAATATATAGCGGTTACTGTCAGCCTAACCACATGTCTACATTGATTTTGAAAGTTGGCGTGGAGCGTGCACATGGCAATAGCAACGCTACAAGCGCTGATCTTTTGTAGAAAAAAAACAGGTTGAAGAATACCCTTAAAAGTAGTCAGTTTTAAGAGTTAAAGTTTTGACTCAATTACTATCATTGAGGATCTTACATAAAAATGTACACCTTTTTATTTCTACGTCTACATACAACCATATATCTGATGTTCTTCCTTCGCAATTCTGCATGTCCTGCTTTAATTTTAAAGTACGCGTGCGGACTAAAACATGTCATATATGGCATAATTACCGCTAAACGTGATAGAATATACGTATCTAAACATTAGTTTTTTATATTGAGTATATTTAAATACAATTCTAAAAAGTTTAATACAGATTTTCAGTAAGTCATCTTTAGCATTAATTTCAAGTTATTTGTTCTTACTAACGTCTATGCAATTTCAAAGACCCAACAGCACATATGTAATTGCCTCACACACTAAAACCTTAGACATAAGGTATGTTTTAATATAGTGAAAAGTTAACGATAGATTTTTTTAGATTAATTTAATCGTGGATGAGTCCTATTCCCTCGTCCGACAGACCGGCTATTACACATTGAGTCAAGCTTGAAGCAGAATTTCATGAGGTTACGTGAAACGTAGTGTAATCTAGCAACATCTTAGATGTTAGAACATATAGAAAAATATAAGACTGTTGTCAAAAGTGCGGAAAGTAACGTGGTAAGACCGCAGTTCAAAGTTCGTAGCATTACCAGTCAGGTTAAAAGACTATAGAAAGTAAGTCGCTTATGAGTCGATTACTAGTCCGAATGCTGTCTAAAATAATATACATAAAATACTCTGATTAATACCTATATTTCAAGTGCATCATCTGTTTCTAAGCGCGTATAACTTATTTTTAGAGATGATAAATACAATCAATGCCCGAAGTTACAACACTTCATGTTTGCTGGTAGTATCCGCATATACCAAGATAAATGATATAACATTGAACTTGGATAGAGTAGTTTTGATTTATGTATTCTGTAATGTCTATGCCATTTTTCTAATTTGATCAATCTAAGTGAGCGATTTCTATATTCAAACGTTTTATTTCTATATTTACACATATAGGCATATGCAAAAATAAACATGGAATAAAGAATAAGCAATTCAACTAACAAAAATAAACTCCAAAATACATGTAAAGTTCTACCGAGATATTTCGGCCGTCAAGATGAGACAGTTTTCGTTCGGTTGGTAAACTTTATTTCAAAACGGAAAAGTTTTCAAATTCATACAAAGAATGCGATTCTACCTGTTAGTCATAAAATAGGGACACTAGCACAAGCACTCAACAAAGTTGAACCTTCCATTAAGTTCACTTTCGAAAGTGAACAAAACAATTCTTTAGCTTTCCTTAACATTCTCATCCTCAATAACAGCCTTTCATTTCAAGTCCATCGCAAACCAACCAACAAAAATGATTACTTGCATTACATTACATTAGTCACATCATAATAACTATATAAAAAAAAAGCATGATAATCGGTTTTTATCTCAGGGCTCTGCGTATTTGCAGCCCTGAACATCTCTCTCAGGAATATAATAAAATAGAATCCTCTCTCACTACTTTAAAATATCCCAAACATGTCATTCTTTCCGCTAAAAAGAGAGCGTTTCAAATACATCTAAAAAAGACCGAAAACACGTTACTTCTAATACTACACAACCCATATTAAGGAATGTTTTTCTTTCCTACTAACTCTCGTAACACATATCTCTTTGCTTCGCTTTCCCAACATAGTTTTAAAATTATCCAAGCTACATCACTCACCATCAAAAACATTTTACAAATGCATAAAAACAAAAATAAAGTCCTTTCATCTCCCACTACAGCTGGAATGTATACTATTCCTTGCGCCGACTGTGGAAAAATATATTTCGGCGAGACACAACGTCCGTAAAAGAAACGAATATATGAACATAATCGTGCCATAAAAACGGTGATACCTCAAATGCACTATGCACTCATATGATCTCTTCTGGCCACCACTTCAATACACATAAGGCAATTTCTATCAAACATATTAATGATACTAAACTTCAGCGTCTCACAGAATCATGTCTGATCCTATGTCATAAGAACACCACTGCCCAGAGACAAGGTTTCTATAACATTTCCATTCCTTCTGCTAGATCGATTCTATATGAGATGAATTTAAATGAATATGACGCTGGTTAACTTTTAACGCTTGTGTCTCTTCTTCTTCCTCTTCCTCCCCTGCTTCCTCCTCCTCCCTTGTTTCGAATCCCGACGTTAACAGCTTCAAATTACTAATAATCCTATTAGACTTTTGACGTTCTCAATCCGACTTTGATTTCAATCACCAGGCGATATCCAAGCACTAATTTTTTTTTCTCTCTCTCTCTTTCTTCTTTAGTAGCTTCCGACAGTCAAATGTCGATTTTACCCTTTCTTACTTTAGCTCTTGCTTCTGCTTCTTTTTCTTCTTCAACTGACGTTCTAAAGACACTGGTTGATTGGTCTCTATCTTCTTCTTCCTCTTCATCTTTTTCTTTCTCTTTTCATAACATTCCTCGCGTCCCTTCTCCCCTATTTGTTCTCTGCACGTGACATTTTCTTCCAATCGCATTCTTTGTATAAATTTGAAAACTTTTCCGTTTTGAAATAAAGTTTTCCAACCGAACGAAAATGGTCGTATCTTGACGGCCGAAATATCTCGGTAGAACTTTACAACACGAGTTTTTGAGTTTATGTTTGTTAGTATTTGAATTGCTTATCCTTTATTCCATTTTTATTTTTACATATTGTCTGAAACAGTGTTTCTTTTTTTCTCATATAGGCATATATATGTATATGCATGCATGCTCTTTCGGTCGTAGATTTTGTAAACCTGGTGAGCAAACTGGACAGACCCCAAAATTACATGACTGAAGAAGGATCTCTTGACTAACTGCGCCATAAAAAAGTAGAAAGTTTAGGAAAATAATATCATGAAAACAGAATGTATATAGTACACCCAACTAAAAAGAAAGCCATTACCGAACCCAGCTGCATCTACTCGTCCAACTTTTTCTACAATACCAAACTCGAGATAACTAAAGCCTTGAGAATTACAGAGTGGAGGACAGTAATAAGCAAACGAACAAAAACACAATTGTTTTCGCCACGATGTTACCACTAGTAGAGCCGCAGAATCGAAAGAATGCCCCCAGGCCGCAAATCCTGCTGGGGATAAAAATCAAACCAAGAAAACCATCTTATGAAAATGGAGCCAGCGAGAAGGAGCCGTACACCCCACTTCTCCCCGATCCAGGCTCAGAAATATAAAGTAAAAGAGGATTAAGAGCTAAGTGTAGTAAAATATTATTCATTGACCATCTACGACATTAACGTGGCTCACCTAAGTTACCCATTGGAACAGAACCCTTTTATAACTTAGAATACGCATATCCGATTTTAATAAAATGCAAACCATATCAATAACACATTAATTAACATGTATGTATATATGTGTGTGTGTATATATATATATATATATATATACACACATAATTGTCAGTTTTTCTCTATCTTCTGAAAAGAGTTTATCTTTGAAATCCCATGGATTAAGGCTATGAAGCACCTTGTCTTGAACTTTTGATGTTCTAATAAATATTGTATCTTAAAAAAAAAATATTCTCATTTTCTATCTCTAGAATATATGTATACATATGCAGGGAATGTAGCCTTTTGTTTTTCAATCTCTGCCTACTTTATTCGGTTTAATTCCGGGTTTACATTGTTTTGTTTGTTTTTTTTTTAATTGTTTTTGGTTCGTGTTTGTTCAACGCTTTTTCATATTTTTTTTTATATAAAACTATTTTATTTGGAAACAAATCCTACCTGTCAAGCTGGCAAACTCTTTATTTTAAAGATTAGAAAACGTGCAAGTGTAATTACATAATCAAAAACACATTTAAATTAGTTGAGTAATACTGATTGCATCTATCATCGGGTTATACGAATACAACAAACCTTTCTTTATCCACCTTGTACATTGTTGATTTTATTAAATGTATTGGCAACAAATATAATTAATCTATAAATATAAATGTATAGACTCTAATAGAAAGGTCATTTGTAAAACTAGAGCAAGTTCAAAATTGGAAATAAACCAATATTAGATTGTTAATATAAAGGTTAGAGATTTCTAAAATCACTGAGCTATAGCCATGTTACACCTGGTTATACTTAGATGCGTGCCGATTTGGAAATACTAGGGGTAAGCAAATACTAATATATATATATATAAATAAATATCCATATTACACATGTTGGCATGTATAACCGGAACACTCCTTGTAACAGAATAATAGACTACACATTGCCCGTAAAGCTATACTTCCGGCGATGCGTAGAGTAACTGCGATTATTTTGGGCTGACAACATATATACCTGCTGCCGCAAGTTATAGAATATACGATATAATGCCGAACGATTTTGAAATTAAAGTGATTCCATGTTGACGAATCTCTGAGAAACAGTAATTGAATAGCATCCTTTGTCACCCGACATTGAAAAACTAGTCTGAAGGTGTTGTCTCAGTTTAACTCAGACCAGTGATGATAGATTTATCATGCTATTCTTATCTCTGATTTTTTTTTTTTTTCAATTACATGGCGCGATTTTTGTTACTTTCGCAAAAAACACAGTTCCGGCAACCTGTGATGTTCATGATTGACGTGGTTACATACGGATGTGTTACGCGTTGTGCAACTTGTCTACAGAAAGCCAGCAACATCCCCGGCTCGACTGAGTTGTTCTATTTATTCGGAGTTTCTTTGTTATTGTGTGACAGTTAAATATGTAATCTCCAGTCGGTCAATGTGTCCAGCTTTATAAAGCACCAATAGTAGAAACCATTATTGAATTTTCCGTGCTGCTAAAAAAGAGGAAAAAGAATGAGGTGCACTCGCATGTCGTGTCTGCAGATCAAAAAAAAAGGTTTCTCTTCATAGGTGCAGGTTTTTTTCTATGGTGGTCTCTGATTTGCATATGTGGAGATCAGCTGATATAAATGAAGAGGGAAGCAAGAAGCGATTGGATTGGAGAGAATAAAATCAGTAAGTGGGTTATACGAAATTCGGTTAGAAATAGTCAACTTCTCTTTTTTCTGGCACAGTTAGTTAACAAAAATGGAAAACGGAAATACTTAACATGTTCTACCACCCTATGATAGTTATTCCTATTACTATAAATTCTCTACCAACCGAGCGTGTACTATTAATGTGCATCACTTAAATCATGGCAGCTCGTTTTTGTGTTATTTATATTACAAAGAAATTAAATTGATTTTATATTAAAAGTACATTATTTCTTATATCTGTGTATACACTGTGTAAACATTAGTTTACATCAATGATTTTCTTTACTATAAATATCGATAAATAACATTTTCATGGAAGAATCCTGTCTTCAAAATTATCCAATAAAATATTTAATCTTAGAATCTAATTTACTATAATAAGATTATTCTTGCTCCTAATTTTATTACTGATATCTTTCACTATTTTTTTACTATAAATCTTATTTTTAAATTTAACAAATTCGTAATGGTGTGAATTTATTTGCAACAAAATAATAGTTTAACCCTAAAATGATGTATACTCCCATAGCATTAACTTGACATATTCTTGGTTAGACGAATTGATAATGGGGTATTTATTGTTCAATGTAAAAATACATAGCATAACATTTGAATGATACTGTATTTATTTTTACGGGTGGAAATTATACATCATCTAACATTGTGTATGTTGTCGGCGCGCTTAAAAATGACTATTCTCTGAATGTCCGACGCAAATCCCTACAATATTAGTGGAATACCTTTGTCCAACTAAAAATGTATCTTAGCATTCTGGTTAATGTAGTTTCAGAATATATTTGAGTATGGGGGTATATTTCCAAAGCACTTGGTGTTTGTGACATATTTTCAATTTTACAGACGACGTGCATGAATCAAATTGTAACTTTTTAGCAAAAATAAGTGCAAAAATGCTTTTAACTAAGCAGTTAGAGAATGAGTACATCCATATAAGGTCTGAATGTTTGTCCAAGGGGACTTTAATCCTTTATAAGATAGACTTCGTCTTACCTCTGGTAGGTTGTTCCACAACGTAAAATCACGGACAGAGAATGCACCTTTTTTTTTATTTTTTTTTTTTTTTTTAAGACAAAAGCAACCAGGGTACATCCTTTACTGGGTTCCGTAAAAACATGGCTTTGCTCTGATGTGACGAACTTTATTATGTTTACTGCAAGAATCGTGTCCCACGTATCTTTCGCTGCTCCAGTGAGCGATAATTTTCCATAGATTAGCGGTCATGGTGTATCCAGCGCTGCCTTGAACCGTTTGGTCGTCTGTAATCTCAGCACGGTTTCTTGCAGCCTGTTCCAGTTAAGCGACCTCAACCAAAATGACCGCTAACGACGATTAAGCCGAGGTATTTTCAGGTACAGCTTCTGAGTTTCCATGAAGCCCTCTCTGCAAAGCTTGTGTAAAGAATAGGTCGCTATGCACATCGTAGTTACCTCGCGTGATATTAGTCGAATATAAGGTATCTACGCTCCAGTGAATACAGGTTGTCTTCCAATCGTTCTTCATGAATGTTTTTGTGGAGTACACCGACCAACCGCGTCGCAAGTCTCTGAATTCGCTCAACATGATGTACATCCCGAACGAAATAGGGGGAAAGCCTTGGCAGCCATATTCCGAAATGGGTTATTCACGAGATAGATATATATGTATATCTGTAGGAAGATGTGGGCTGTCAGTTCCAAAATGGCGTTAGAAGGGAAAGAGCCCAGTGCGGGCTAAATGTTCTGTTTGAATACATTGGGTACTTGGCGACCACAACACGCATGCTCTTGATCTGCGTTGTCTCGTCCAGAATCAATCCTCTTTGTTCGAGAAGTAGCATGTTTAATAAAGAACTGACGAAGACATACTCCACCATATTATTGTACCATTTTTGAACAGGACATGTACTACACAAAAAAAAATGCTGGAATGTAAAAACTGCATTTGAATTCAATACATTAGATTGTTTTTTATACTTGTTTACATTACATGTTCGGAAATCGAGCGATCTGTTTTAAAAAAAAATAGGTCGAGGTTGATAACGTACGAACGAAAATAAAGTCACTTTAGCGTAGTGTTGTGTTGAATGTGTTTAATACATTTTTCTCTCATATTTTTTCCTCCCACATTCGTGCTTTCCCTTGTTTCTGAGATGATCTATGATTTGTATTTTTGCATTATTCGCTCATCGGGTAATTTTCACGTTGCCGAGTTCGATATTATGATTTACAAGTTCTAAGAGTGGTCACTGTTGATGGTTACATAGGTCGAAGGCTTAGGGGAATATGCGTACGAGGATTACAATCGTAGCCCAAATATTCCAAATAATACTTGCTACATTTCATTGTCACTTTTTAGGTAAACATAAAAAATAAAGCGACACGCACACACTTACCTGATTGTTATGGTTACGTAAAACTGTCAGTATTTTTTTCCATTTTCCTTTTGTTAACGTTATAGAAACTCTTTTGATAAAGAGGCTGCCTTACATCCAGATGCATGCTTTCTATTTCGATCATTGACCTTTTCGGAACAGAAATTTGTTTGAGAAAGAATAGTGACGCCGTGTGATATGAAGTAGTTAACTCGCTTTCAGAAATGAGTAATTGTAATTATAAGCGCGTAAGTGATCACGAGGGAGACATCTTACTTTTAAATTAGACGCAAGAAACGAAAATGATATATCCATTAACGGTAGCACTCCAGACTATATATATATATATATATATAATGAACAAAAATAGTAGTCATTCCTTTTAATGAGCCTTTTCTAAAAAAAAAAATGTTAATGTGGTTATACATCATGGCAGTAAAGTTGGAAAAGAAACGTTAAAATAGTGAAATAAATGCGCCAATGTGAAAGCGATATGGACGTCACATCTTACAGCCTAGATAAAACGTGATTACTTTGAAAGCATTGTTACGTCACTTGTATATGGAAGCAACACCTGGGCTCTTTGATTTGAGTAAACGGGGTACACCAAAATGCTTACACCTGGGTGAAACAAAACAACAACGCAGAGACCTTCATCAAAACTTATATTTGATCAGAGAAACCAGCACCAGATTTGCTGGCCACTACAGGACGGCTAACGAATAAATCGTCAGTGTTATTTTGTGGATGCCATAACGGATATGACTCAAGTGGGCGACCGCACAGAACATACGAAGTACTCAATGCACCAATACATTTACTGAACTGGTGTGATGAGGGATATGGCGTGAGTGGCGAAGATCTATGACATTACTGCAGCTACATTATATGCATATACACACATCACTATTTAATGTATATATACATACCCCGCTCTTTAATAAGAACCTTGATATATACTTCTAACCCGTAACGCAAAAGTTGAGTAGCGATTGAAAACGAGATAGCAAGTCGAACAACCACATACTTACATTACCGCCTGATGCACTTGTGAAAACTCTCTCTACTATATTAACAGGTTTACGGTGAGTTGTATTTTAGTCATCAGAATTGATAGCAGTGTTATACATAACAAAGTTAAATTACTGACGGAACCTAAATTTATATGAATATTTCTGTAACATGCCGAAATAGCTTGTGCGGACAATGACAAAGGATGTACACTAGTATGTGATATATTGCGCTATTATATATACATATGTAATTATTTAAAGAATTCTCACTGTGGATTTCGCTGATATTAGAATAGCAATATGCTAATGGGAATTAAGCTAGTTACGTTTGTTTAATTATCAAGGGAAATCATCAGCTAATTAGATCATTTCTACATAATAAAACAAGTGTACATGTATTTAATTAGGCATACGTATAAGGATGTATTGCGGTGTATGTATGTGTGTGTGTGTATATACAGGGTGTTTCAAAAGTCTTGGGAACATAACGATTTTTAATAACTCAAAAACTATTAGGAGTTGAAAAATGAAATTGGTACCGTTGGAAAGGTTAAAGTTTCAAGTTTTGTGGGGAATCTTCAAAGTTGCTCAATATGAGCACCATTCGTCACACGGCAGACATCTAGTCGATAGTCCATTTCCTGCCAAACGCGTTCCAGCATCTTGACGTCAATGGTTCCCACAACTGCCGTTACTCGAGCCTTTAGTTCGTCAATATCTCTTGGAAGGGGCGGCACATAGACTTGTTGCTTGACAAAGCCCCAAAGGAAAAAGTTACACGGGGTAAGATCTGGAGACCTAGGAGCCAGGGCATGAGAACGTCATCACCTCGCCCAGATCTCCCAATCAATCTACCAGGCAGCCTTGTGTTAAGAAACTGCCTTACTCTAAGACTCCAGTGTGGTGGTGCACCATCTTGTTGAAAAATGAAGTCATCAGATTCTGCTTGTTCCAACTGAGCCATTAACCAGTCTTCCAGCATGTTGAGATAGGATTCACCAGTGATAGTTGCCTCTTCAAAGAAGAACGGTCCATAGACACCTTTCTTGGAAATTGCACAAAACACGTTCACTTTTGGTGAATCTCGCTCGTGCTCAAGAAGTTCATGAGGATTCTCAGTACCTCATATGCGAGTGTTATGCTTGTTAACTTTGCCATTCAGATGGAAGGTCGCCTCATCGCTAAAAACAAGCCGGTCATCAAAGCCGTTATCTTCCAACTTCTCTTGCACTGCAATGCAAAAGTCACGGCGAAGTGGCTTATCAGTGTCCTTCAACTTTTGGACCAACTTGAGCTTGTAAGGTACCATTTGCAGTCGTTTCCTTAAGACACGCCAGACAGTTGCTGGAGCAAGCTGAAGTTCACTGCTGGCTCTTCTCACTGATTTACGGGGGCTCCGCTGAAAGGCTGTCCGAACTTGCTCAACTGCATCTTCTGAAGTTGAAGGGCGACCTGTTCGCTTACTTGGGCACAAACACCCATCTTTCACAAATTTAGCATGCCATCTGACAATGGATTTCCTTTCAGGGGCTTCTTTTTTAAATTTCCTGCGAAATGCACGCTGAACACATGTCCACGATTCAGTCTTTGCAAATTGGAGGACGCAAAATGCCTTGTCTTGTTTAGAGAACGCCATTACTGCACCTGGAAAGATAACACGAAAATCATTAGTATGACCAAAAACTTGATTAAGCAAGCTTTAAAATGGCACCAGTTTAATTTTTCTACCTGGAATAGTTCATGAGATATACGCATTTGTAATGTTCCCAAGACTTTTGAAACACCCTGTATATATATTACATTGTTTTTGCTTTGACAAATATATTTCGACATTGTCTTTCAATATCAACATTTCAAGTGATTTTCTTCATAACTCTATAACACGCAGCCACGTGATACACACCGACATTCAAAGCTCAATCGTCGAAAACACTTATCTTGTAATAACAACATGCCTTGATTAAAAATGAAACAATTCGATGCTTGAATACTGTTTATGAGAACGTTTTTGCAGGATGAAATATCTCAAGATTTTTAAGTACATGTTTATTTTACTAAAAATAACATTTTTGCTTTTAAAAATATTGTTAATTGATCTTAATAACGTTTTGAAGTGTAATATTCTTCAGACATATATATATATATATACATATATTAATTGAATGACATGAGAAATTAATCAGATTTCAAAAACAAGGAGTAATACTACGTCCTTAACTCATGAGTTTCAAAGAAAATATTCTCCTCAGGAACATTACTGCAGGTAATAAACAGTAAGCTATTAAAACATATTAAATACATATATAAAACATTAAATATATTGGCCAAAAACACACTGGTTTGTTAAACTAATACAGTTCGTCCAAGTTAAAGTTTAACACTATTCCAAGAAAAATGTCAAAGAAGTCGATTAAAAAAATATATAGGGTTAATGGTAGTCGAACAAACGAACAAGTCATCCAGGCGGGAGATTTGCTTGCTATCGATGCAGTTGATGACAATGAAGAGTATATTGAGGGTGTATGCTAATTAATAAAACCATAGAAAAGGCAAAATCATACAGAAAGTTCAGAAGACTCACTTATGGTTTAATTAAGGATTATTATCAACTGATAGTGGGAGTGTTACAAACCATAACTTCCTGGTCTTATAGACATAAAAAAGGTGGAGTACGACTACACAGTAAAATCTGATCAAGAAAACAATGATTAATACAATAGGGATTGAAACATCATATTCAATGTTCGAATTTAATGTAAAATCAGGAGCCAACTTAAATGAACACTTAAATATATTGTAAGAGGGGAGGATATAAAATATGAGACAGTGTCAAAAGAAAAAGGTTGTAAGGTGGGCATATAAAAGATAGAAAGTTAATGTTAAGTAAATTGAGAGAAAAGAAAAAAGGGAAGCCGAGAACACATTGACGGAAACTGGTCGGAAGGACATAGAGCAGTGAGGTGGGACTATTGTATAGCTATGTGACATCGGCTAGACAGAAACCTTAAGAAACAACGGCGAGAGATTTATTTTAAAAGTGTGTTGGGGTATCAAGTCCTTAATACATCCATAGATTCAGAGGGATAACTACACACAAAAAGTGCACACATACTAACAAACGAATATAAAACACATACATAAATCAACTAAGACATGCGTACATCCATATAAACACAGATGCATTCTATATGTACACAAAGTAACGAGTGAATAATTGCAAAAGTTACAATGACAAACTTTTAAGTACAGTGAGTATAATGCCGTCAGAACTAATTACTTTGCAGGCATTGAAGTTCCTGATATGTTTGAGAAAGTCGCGGGCCGATATGTTACACAATTAGAGTATCAGTCATGAGCCGAAATTAGAAAGCTGTATGCTCCTTGTTGCAAAACGTGAAATTTGTAGCAAAGTTCTTGGAAGACCGTGTAGCTTCAGCTTTTGCTGATCATATCGCTTGAACACCACTATTGATGGTCTATACCAGTGGTACCCAACCGTGTTGATGCCCCGCCCCCTTTAATATTTTAATGTTCTCCCACCCCTTTACACTACATGTAATGATGTATTCAAGAATAAAGTTGAAAGAGACCGACGAAAATTTGTATAATCAATTTTTAATAATGTACTGTATAAACAAAAATGAAAAATATGGAAACGAAAAATGCGACAAACTGCATCCAAACCACTTGTATTTTACGAAAAATATTTTTTATCTAAGCATGATTTTTTTTATAAGCTTAAGAATTCAATTCAAAATTCATTTAAATTCAAAGCCTCTTTTATACCTGTTTATTGAATAAGAGTTTTTCAAAACATGTCAGTTTGTTACTGAGCAATTCTCATGTCTGCCTGTGCACTCAAGCGATTTCTAGAGTTGGTTTTGATTGACAAGAGTCCTACATCTAGAATCGTACAAGACGTCGCGAATGGGATGAACATAATTTGTGCTTTTTCACAAAGTCTTGGAAACATCCATTGCCAAGCACCAATATTGTTCCAGAGTTTTGCTTTCAAACTGCATTTCAAGAACACGGTTTGTGCGCAATTCAATAGGATCGTCTTTCAACTTTTCATCGTCCGGCAAATAATCCGAATTAAAGGAGTATGGATGTATCATCCATTCTTCACAAGTTTCCAGTGCTCCTCGTCCAAAACATCCATCAAATTACTTGGATAGTATTTCCAAAAGATTCACAATTTCTTCACACACATATTGAATTATAGACTCATCATTATCAGTCAATTCTTCGAGTGATGAAATATTCGAAAAGTTACCTCTTTTAACTCGTCGACATCAGATGTTACTTCTCTTTGAAAGCATTTAATTTTTCACATTTTAATGTTTATATTTTTCCTTTGTATGGAAAGACTCGGTCATTCATACGGCTGAAAATGTCACTCAAATAACGTAGCATTTGGTTGAATTCTTTTGATTCCATTTCTTTGGGAAGATCATAATTACGTTCCTTTAAGCAAAGCTTTGACTTCACGGAATTTTGAAAAAAGCGCGTTAAAGCTCTTCCACGTGCTAGCCAGCGGACCTCCGCGTGGAAAAGCAAAACTGAATGCTCACTTCCCAAATCTCGACAAAACGACTTAAAAAGGCGGTGGTTTAGAGCACGACTTCTCATCCAGTTGGTCTTCACAGAAATATCAAAGACGTTTTTCAATTTTGGAGGCAATGTTTTTGATGCTAAAGCATGTCGATGAAGAAAACAGTGGCTGCCTTGCAAGTGCGGAGGTTCTTGTTTTAACAAGGCAAAAAAATCCCGAATTATTTGCCAACATAGCAAGGACCCCGTCGGTACACAGAACCAATAATTTGGATATCCAGACCATGTTTCGCCAAAGAATTATTCACATGTTGGAAGATATCTTTTTTTTTTGGTGTTTCTCTTTAGATCTTAACAGAATAGAACATCTCCCATCATGGCACCATCATGCACATATCTCACTAATGCGATGAGTTGACTGCAATTTTCAACATCAGTTGTTTCGTCCAAGTGGAGAGATTTTCAAGGGACTAGCTTTGATATCTGCGATAACTTGGTCCAAAATGTCGGAACTTAAATAACTAATTCGACTCTGAATAACATTATTTGATAACGCCACTAATTCAAGCGTGTTTCAGGCTTCTTTTCACAGAACAATTATTGCCATTTTTAATGCATATGGCTTCACCACATCTTCAGCAATTGTATGTGGCTTCTTGGATTTGGCTACTTTATACGTCACGTGGTATGAAACCATTAAGAGTGGTTTGTCAGCAAATATAAACCCAATTTTGAAAGGGTACCTTGTGATACAAAGTAAGTCATGTTTGCTTTCAATGATTCAGCATCATGCCCTGCAACATCTGCTCCACCATGCCGGTTGTTTAAGTGTTCTTGCAACTTGGAATGCTTCAAATGTGCATTTGAAAAGAAAATATTACAAAATATGCATTGGGATTTTCCACACTTTCTGTTTCAATGCAAGTGAGACCAAACTGCACATAATTATCATTCCATTACCTTTTCTTTGACATGATTAAGGATTAATTACCAATTTGAAAATTATAATCTCAACAAATGTATGGAAAGTTTATTAAAACAAAAATAATTATGTAAAACACTATTAATAATTAATACAATAACTGTTTATTGGAAACAAAGATAATTTAAATGATCATCGCACGAGCACAGAATGCACCGAAAAATTGACAATGGATCAATTGAGAATGATAGTATTCTTAATACAAGCCAAACAATTGAAAAGCCATCTAGACCCCCCCCCCACCTGGAAGTCTGTCTCGCACCCATAAAGGGTGCGAGCACCCCTGGTTGGGAAACCCTTGTCTAAACAGGCGTTTTACATCTGTTCAGTACACACTGCCTCATTAATGAGAACGAAGCGTCTGCTCCGCAATGCTGGATTTAACGGATTCGACATAAGTCTTTTTTACGTTTTATTAAAACCCATTTACGGGTAATATTAAATGCGGCTACGGCTTAAAAGCATCTATTTCGTTGAAGGTTAAAATGGTTGCAGTGCTACGCCTAGAAGTTAATAAGGACTTTCTATTCGTTCCTTTGAAAATTAAGCGGGTCTCACCTCGCAATAATACACTCGTTTATTGTGGAGGGGTAACGCACATTTTCCTTTTGAAAATAAAGTGTAATGAAATTTCCAAGATGCGAAATCATGAGATCTGATAATCAGCATTTTCGTATTAGTTCATTCGGCAATGGAAATATACAGTGTCTCCTTGAACTTGGATTTTATATTAAGAGACAGACAAGTGATCATACTATCGCGGATGGGATAGATTACTTAATGTTCTCTGTTAAAGGGGCAGTTGTCAGTAAGAGGTGAGGAAATCTTGCAACATTTCCGTGTTCATAATTTATTCGATACGTTTTGTAAATGATGTATTTAAGCTCATAGGCAAAGGAAAAGTCACGCAAAATCTTCCTTTGTACTCAGTCTTGTTTGGGTAGACTAGCCATTCAACAGTGTGTACATTAAACTCACCACAGATTGTTAAAGGTCATATTATAATCTATAATTATCAGACAGGAAGTAATAAGGTGTCTATATACATCTATAGCTTGTGACGAGAACAATTTATCTAAATTGAAAACACATAACATGATTTCAATAATTCTAACTACTGTTCTCATCTCACATGTTATTTTTACAACGTTTAGGTCGATGTAACCCTCGGAATCTGTACGGAATTTGGAAGGGAAACCTTTATATTTATCCATTACGTCCTGGGTATTTATGGATTGAATAAAGTAATAAGTTGTAAGTGGCAATCTTCTTGAGACTGAAGGTAAGAATCCTTACTGCTGGTGATATAAAAAAACGATTACAAAATAATTAAGAAAAGCCTTCTACCCGATAATGGTGGACAGCCCGAGAGCAAGCGACATCCGTGGATGTAATAAAATGTTCGGTTCTAAATTCTGTAGAGATCCCGCGAGTTTGCCGGAATAATTTCCGAATTCGACAAGAGGCATCCGTAGAATGTCGGAGGTTATATCTGCCGAAGCGTTGGTAAAATAAGATCCATGGTGCGAACAATGTTTCGAATAATCCAAAGGACACAACTATCGAACTTCACTGAAAAAAATTCCGGAACAAAAAACGCGGCATGTTAAGACACGCAGAACCATTTTTTTTTACTAATCAGCAACCATTTACCAAGATGAAAATCCACTCTAGGATACATTTTTCCATTTGATCGTGAAGTATTTTATGAGTGGATTAAACATCCTGAATAGAATATAGACAATGTAATAAGTTATGAGAACGGCTTCTGTTAAGTAGTTATTGACATTGTATTTGACGACAACCAAGTCATTTGTCCGGGAACCATTCTCATGTTAAGGTGTTCGACAGATTGGAAATTCTTGAATAAATGTCAATCATGGAAAGTCCGTTACATGTTAGGCACACGAAGCAATAAATAGAAGTTATTCGCAATACGGGTAGAAAGAAACACTTGTTCTTGCTGTAAATGTCGGTAAGCTGGTAACAGTGGCGCTCAATCGTACACTTTTCATGAAAATAACAATTGAGTAGAGAAAGGCGAGCAAGTATCTCTTGTTGCATGTAGAAAATGATATGACCATGAACTAAACTACGAAGTGGATTTTACATTCTCTCAAATAACAGTGCCAGGATCAGCAACTTATCTGATGTGAAAGAAGTACTAAATATAAGAATATATACGTATCTGACTCTTATATTGCTATGATATTTCATAAGGAACCACTTACTTTTTGAAGCGATAGAATGTTCCAAACATTTTTCTAGCAACCTTGGAAAGCTATTGTATATAACTCCTCTATATTAGATCTGGCTTGAAAGTCTGTTTTGACTTTATTAAAACATGAGGTTTCATTACTCAAGAAAAGTCATGTATTTAAACTGGAGCAAAGAAACAGTCTGTGCGTTAGTGGTGATAGAAACGTAGTTGTCTTTTAAATGAGTAAAAAAAACGCCTACTTATGTAGGAGTGATTGTTCTCTTGTTAGGCATTGGATTAATTTGTTGCCTTGCTATCAGTGGAAGAAAGAAAAATGCGACCGTTGCTTACTTATATACATATCTCAGTGTTGGAATGTGCCTGTGCTGATATTAGATATTTCTTGACTCGGAACAAGCCCACCGATAATTACACTTGAAATTAAGCGTATTCTTCTTCCAGCAATAACGTTCTAATTTTTGACATTACTTATTTTTCGACAGTTTAATTGCCTTTTCGAACCGTATTTTATGCGTATTCCGAGATGAACACTTCCTTGTCATGTCTCATAATTTGTTTTGGCAAACTTGTACCCTTCGAATTGCTTTACAGACGTTTATGCGGAATATAATTTCAAATGTGAAGTCTGCTCTCTCCCCACGGACAATCGCACCGGGAACGGCAGGCCTGGCCAATCAAATTCGTAGTAGACGAGACATAACCGGCTCTTATCAACCATCTTCCCCACAATGCAATGTTAAGAAAATCAATTCTGAATCTGGCTTGCAAAACAATTCCCAAAGTCGAGGCAAATATAGGTAGACATAAAATACGAAAAAGAAATCTTCCTCACACGAACAGGAAAATAACAGTGTAAATACTAAAAAATGGCTGTTTAGCAAGACAATTAGATTAAGTTAGATTGCTGAATAGGTCGACAAACAAATGAAATTGAGTAATATAGGACACGTGGAAATCTGGTTCTACATCTTATTTATCAGCTGCTGCGCGCATCTATATAAGTGACGGTGTATGTCAGTCAGTCCTGTGTGTCTTGTATTAATGTTTACATGCAGGTATGAACAGATCGGTAAGTCGGTAATTTCCACGAAAGGTTAACATGAAGGTAAAAACTTAGGTTTAATCTACGTGCCCAGGCAGTTACTCAAGGGACAGGAATGTTGTTTCTTAATCGGAAGACATAAACTGTGTTATACACCCGTTTTTGTGAGATGCGTGCGCACCTCTCTATAAGGAATGGTGTGTTACAGTCAGTCCGCTTTGTCTTGTAGCAATGCGGGTAAATAAGAAAACAAGAGTCATCAATTTAATACGTATGTGTTACAGATATATAATACTATAATAAGACCTCATATAATTTGAATGTAATATTGAAACTGGAAGGCGTACAAAGGGTGAAACAACTAATAAGTAAACGAGTGAAGTTACAGGGAGAGATTGGACAAATTGGGATTGAATACTTTGCAGGAGAGAAGAATAAGACGTGATATGGTTGAGACTTCCAAGATAATACATGGCATTTCTAACTATGGTGGTCATCGTTTTAGTATTTCTCCTAGATCTAGAAGGTTATTGTCAAGGCAGTTGTCAAAAGCTTCTTGGCTTACCGAGTAATGTTTTTGGAATAAGTTGCCAGATGGGATTGAGAACAGCAATAGCGTAGGTCAGTTTAAGATGACGTTGGATGAATTCAGAGAAAGTAGTAGGAGGGAGAAATTGAGAGGGAACTTTTGGGAGTTATCAAATGAAATATTTAACAGAATTTTATCCGGATTTCGATATTGTACTAAGTGTATATATATTTTACAGTTGAATTGAGAAAATAGTTAAATAAGAGATGCCCAAGGAGGCATAACAAACACATATTTGAGTGGAATTTTCGTACGAAGTGGAGTTAGATCTACGTGTTGAAGCAGTTACTTGGAAACAGGAATTTTTAGTGAAACATGTCGAATAAGCAGATATACTTTTTCTCTTAATATATCGGCAGAGCGCAATCGAGTGTTATAACTGTAAACATCAATAATGGAGGATGGTTTGCGCGTATTGTTTTTATACATGTATGATTGAACGAAGAAAATACTAACCCAAAACGATTGTTTAGAAATTGTTATTTCATTACCTTGATTATTCGAACACATGTGATCTTCTTTAATGTTTTCATAGGTTCAGCCAATGTAACATGCAATTTTAATGTCCGTCTTGTTGAATTCCAGAATCCTTACGGAATGTTAAACGGAAATCTTTATTTAATCCACAAAGAGTATTCTCGTTCTCTCAGCCATGACCGTGTAGAAATTCTATATACTTTCTAATTATATTAAAGTTGATAAACTTAAGAGTTAATTTAGATGTTATTTATTGATAAATGTTATGACATGTTATTAAAACGATGTCTAATATTAGAGAAGAAGAAGCTAATCAAAGTTGTGTTATCTATACAAAAAGGGATTTAACTTTCATCAGGATAAACCGTAAGAGAATAAACATGTCCGTATATCTATAGTATTTTGGTAAAAGTTTAGATTAACAGTTTTGGTCGGAAAACACGCAGGTTGATCGTAGCCATCGTATTTTACATGCGTCACAAAATCTCTACAGAAGTCTCCGACCATTATGTGTGTAACGCTTAAGTTTGAAATATATTTTTATACATTTGTAAAAGTGAACATATCTCCAGAGTCTGCGCTGTGAGTCTATATTTTCGTCCGTTTGCCTGTGACACTTTCTTGGAAATAGCTTATGTATGGCTAATCGGGCAATATAAATGGGTGCATATTAATCGTACGTGTTTTTTTTAAAACTTTAAATGCTTTTCTTTTTCTCGATGCAAACCATCTTGTTTTAAAAGATGGATCAAAATACGTATATATATATATATATATATATATGTATTTAGGCAGCATTTTTTTTCATTAATGCATGTGTTGAAAACAGACCTCTTCTGTTTAGTGATACTTTTTTTTTCCATTCGTCGAATGATCTTTTTGACGTTGGCATGAATTAATGTAGGATCCGTGTTACATTAATTCATTCCATTTCAACGTCAAAAAGATCATTCGACGAATGGAAAAAATAAAAAAAGAATCACTAAACAGAAGAGTTCTGTTGTTTTCAACAACACATGCATTAATATATATATATATATATATATATATCACATTATATCGTGTCTGCATAGAAGTAATCTCTCGTTGCTTTTCTTTGGGGGCTGGGACGTTGGGATTTAGATTTGGAATATTACGTTTCTCCGGGTTCGAGTCTGGCGATATGTATGCTAAATTATTTACACTGACGATTTCTGTTAGGAAAAAACATATAGGTATGTACATAAATACATATTTTTTTATTAATCATATACATATATATGTATATAAATACATATTCACATATTGATAGATTTTAAATATATCAAATATTCTCGGTTAATAGATAATCAACAGATTTTCAGTTGTAATTTATAAGTATACGTTTTGATTTTGATTGTTTGATATTTGATTTATTTTTAATTAATAGTGAATGTTATTCTATTTTTGTTATTTATTTAATATTTTATTTCATTTGGGTTTCATATTTTAATTTTTTTTGTCGTATGTTTTATATTTTTCTATATCTTATATCATATATTATCTGTCAGATTTGTTCAGTTGTTAACCTAGTCCAACTTAAGCGCGGCATGCTTCCGGGGGGAAAGTCAGTTTCCCTACGTAAAATCGTCCCCGTTTCTGACTCTGGTTTCGTAGGTAGGAAGTAGATTGGGATAACTAGTTGAAAGAAAATATATACTATGACCATAAAAGTTCATGAATATAAAACTACGTAAGAAAAATTACAAAACATTTTCATAAAAAAATTATCAATTGTCGTAAAAGGAAAAAAAAACAATTCTGGCAAAAATAGCTATTAACAGATATTCGACATAATTCTCTCCTCTTAAACGTTGCAGAATTTAGTTATGAAATTAAATAAAAATAGACGTAATTAGCATGGCATTTGCAGATCACTACTACCATTCATGTATTATTCTCAAACAAAAAATCGCAATCTGTATTTATATTTCTCAGAAATAATACTATTCTGGGAGTGAACTACTGAATATGGTCGTCTCTGTATACCACTCTTTTGCTTCATCTATCGGTCGTACACTTTTTCTTGAAGCTAGTGATTGATGTCTATTCGTTATGGTGGCAGAATTGTCGCAATGCTTGCTGCCTATGAGCAATAGCAGCGGCACCTTTCGCGGTGAGGATTGCTGTAAAATTTCAGTATGTTGACATATCTTTCAATGCCTGATTTGACCAATTCGGTTATACTCGTTTTGCTTTTTAGAATCTTTATGTCGTTCATTAATCTGGTGATCTGAGATATGTATATTTGCTGACGACACCACGCTCTACGCTCGCCATGTGCTTGAAAAGTACGCGCACATATCCTATGCAATAGGGGAACAATTAGTAAGTGACGCCAAGTTTGTAGTAGAATAGGGTCATAAATTGATGGTAAAATGTAATGCTGCAAAGACAAATCCCATTTCCTTAAACAACGACAACACACCGTTTTAACCACCGATTTCCATGACAAATAACCCCTATCTGAGAACAACGTTCAAACCGCTCGGCCTAAAATTCACAGGTAATAAAAACATTGCCAAGGCTGCTGAAACTAATGGGGGCCCCTCTACCGTACTAGAAAACTTCACACACCTGGCAGTACCCTATATCTCTACAAGGAATTCATTCGCCTATGCATGGAGTAGTGTAGTCACATCGCGGCTAGTTAATCATCCACTAATAATTTCATCTTGGGCAAGGTGAAAAAAGGCTCGTTAATCTATCACTCACTATCTACCAATATCACGCCCCCGTCTTATCGCCGCAATGTTGCATCCTTGTACTTGTTTTAATAAGTACTCGAATAGAGTCTGCTCCAATGAACATGCTGCTCTGGAACCCCCTCGACGTACATACAGTCGAACAATCAGCTAAATCCAATCCATTCACCGTGGATGCCCCCAGATTCCGGAGAGCCTTCTACTCCGATAGCTTTTTATTGTGATGCTGGCCTTTGGAACTCCCTCGCGGCTCCGTGTTTCCCTGACTGTACCGACATGCATTAATGTGAAACAAGGGTCAACAAGATTCTCGGTGGTCAGCTCCCAATTTAAGATGACCCCTCAAAATGTATACCATAATACTCAGTAGCCCTTGTTTCTACAGTGGCAACTTGTCTTATTTGAGGTGAACTATAAAATAAGAACGTGCATATATAAAACAAGGTATGTGCTATGGTGTGTATATATAGTATTTTACAAGATGCACGCATAAACTAATTTACAGATCGTTATGATTTTTAGAATGTATACTTACGGCAAGACGATTATGTGCATTTTTTGGGGTCAACTTTACCATTTCAGTAGCGCTCGCATCCACCCAAACCAAACACTTTTAGATAGATAAGTACAATGAATTTCAAAGCAAAGTAATGCATTTAAAGACGGTCGAAGCGTTCGCATGAGCGTCAATTAAACTATCGAAAATATGAATAATACATTAGGTATTCTTAATAATAGGGTGAGTAACGTGGGTACATTGTTTTTGTAAAGCTTTTTATTTAAGGCGGGCTAACATCATACTATCTCTGTTCAAAGAAGTAAACATTCTCAAAGATTAAAAATACTATATATTTATAGGCCTTCTACTAGTTATAAATTCAATTAAAAAAATGTATTATTCGTTGTTCTCTCGTGTCTTATTTTTGAACTCACCTCATTGTTTTTAGTAGTGAATGCGAACGAACAATTCATTTGGCTCGAGTATCATGACGTCAACTTCATCGGGCGGCCAATATATATATATACATATATATATAATCGTGACAAGTGTGGTGTTTTGTTATATATTGCATGCAATAGGTCAATCACGCACGTTTTAGATTGTAATATATGTACAATATACTTTCATTTGCGGATCAACTTATGTTAAAATTAACTACAAAGTATATATTTATCACTAACGAAAACCGTCCATCCGGTCGTATATTTTGCTGGTATACATATGCATGTTGAATATGCTAATATAATAATTCTCGTTGACGCATGTTCCTCCCACAGAAGGTAATCACAGGGAGGATGATCGCATGAAAAAAAAATACGACACTAATTAAAGGAATGCATGTGAGGACTGTACCATGGTAACAGAGCATACACTACACCAACCGACCAACATGTATAAGGTAATAGCTTGGGGATGGTATCATTACGAAAAGACATATACTACACTACCACCCAAAAGAGGTAATAAGATAGTATGATAGCAACAGAAAAGAAACGACGGAATATCCCAAATGAAATAATGCGTGGTTAGATGGTCTCATAACAGCACGTATAGTAAAACACTATCTCAATTGAGCATTGAAAGATTGTACAAAGTACTATAAATGAAAGTAATAGTTCAGTTTCGAGTTCAGACAGGACATACACTTTTCAATAGTAATTGACTAGATCTACTTTTAATTAACAATGAAAGTAACCATCTCTGACTATGTTATGACGTTAATAAAACACCCTATTACTCTACGTAAATTGTTTTACCACTCTTATTTTATATGCTTTCTATTTTCTGACTCGTAGAGAAAACCAGACATTGAAGGGACACAACTTATTTAGACATAGACAAATCATCTCCCGAATAAACTATCGTGAGTTTTTCAAACACAATTAGTTTAAATATAGCATTTCAGTTTCTCTGTCAGACTTTAAATAGAAATACATTTTTCTTT
Source organism: Sepiola atlantica (assembly GCA_963556195.1). Classification (NCBI taxonomy): domain Eukaryota; kingdom Metazoa; phylum Mollusca; class Cephalopoda; order Sepiida; family Sepiolidae; genus Sepiola; species Sepiola atlantica. The sequence continues at coordinate 28,315,585 of OY744540.1, read as the reverse complement.
ATCTTAAACTATTACGTTTCAAATAGCATATCCACATGTATTAGAGAGGAAGATATGATGCGTGACAAAAAACTCAATATGTATCTATTTGTATATACATAAATACATGTACTTTCGTGACATCAGGCAAAAGTTACCGTGTAAAACAGGTGTATTTTTGTAATCTCTTAACAGAACTATGGCATGCTATTAGGGAAGCTAGAAAGCCAATAGTAACTCTAATACCACGTCAGATTTACTCCGCCATTTAAAATCAATAGCAGAAATGTAATGGACAAATTAAATTACTGACTTATATCATTTTATATAAATATTTGTTATTTATTTAGATAAATGGGAGTGCAAACACTGGCGAAGCAAACTAATTTTTGTCATTTTTTACAGTTAACACTAATAATTGCAGTTATATTACAGTCTAATTGCTTTGGGCCCTTGCTCTTAAAAGTTAAATCTCATGTGCCGATTCTTCCACGGGTCGGTGTACCACGTTATCTTTCAGATATGATTTTCATTGTAAAACGCTCTCCTTGAATTAAAGCATCTTTCTACGTCCTTGTTTGGA
>OY744540.1:28270023-28297523 GCA_963556195.1 Sepiola atlantica | reverse complement strand
AAAAAAATTACACGATTGACCAAGTACATATATATTTAAATTTTATTCAGTGAACTGATTGCAACAACGAGAATGAGTTAACCCGCAGAAATGTTACAACCAAACAACTATTTCAGCGATGAAAAAACACAGCTGTTGTTCTTGTACAATAAACGCTGACGAGTTGGTCACAATGCCGAGCAAAAAGAAGCTCAGGATATCCTCAGTGTGATACAATAAGGCTGACTCATATAAACACACTGGTTGCTTACAGATCACTTATGTTAAACGATGTTCAGTCTGATCGGTATAAAAATAGGTAACCACTTGCGAATATCATGCACTGTATGTAGAAGATATCTCTTCGTATCACGGCATTGTTTCCAGTATTTCTTTTTTTTGCCACTTGAATTAAGGAGTGCTGCTTCAGGAAGGGTGTGGTTTAGCATTGCGTTACTCTTGTTTTACAATTGTATCCACGCGCAGGCACTCTTATAGGGAGTATCCATTCTCTCTCGATCCTGAACAGACCCTGCAATGACTCAGTGGGATCATATTACAAACAGCTATAGAATTATTTCTCAGAAATGTGTTCAATATTGATTCTTCAAATCCAATGTCAAAGATGTATTGCTCTCAAACTTACATAATACGTAATTAAACTTAGTTCAATAAATTAATCATTCTCAATCTTATCGTTAGTTGTTTTAATACTTTAAACTGAATATATATATATATATATATATATATACAATTAGCTGTTATTCTTTAATACATTTTAGTCTTTATAAGTTGCGAATCCGTAGTAAAAAGATAAGGATGCTATCACCTGCCAGCTGCTATGATACCGAAATCATAACCAGCAGTATAGTAAATTAGTTTCAGTCTCACCTTTAAACAAAGTTACACTCCAGGCAATACTTCAGAATTAACTAGGGCTAATAATCATAGAATAGTCTATTATAGTTAAAATTGTTTTAGTCTTCAAGAGAAAGTTCTTCATTTTTTTTAAAATCTTTACTGACAGATTAGGCGAAATTTCTCGTAACAAAAAGCATTAAGTTTGAATGCGAAATTTGCGTCGTGTTATCCCTTTATTCTTTGTTATTGACACTAGTATATAAATTAAGCTGGACTGAACACATATATAGTCAGTTTTTTTTGTCGTTCGGCTACATTAACTAGTGATGTATACGTAATTTGGTTGCTGATAAATAACGATATAAAATCAAATATAATTACGATAAAAGTACGATTAATCATATTTCACAGATAAGAAACGGTAATAAATATAATGGGGTTCCGGAGATTGGCATCGATAATAATGAAAAGGATGATTACAGTATTGGAATACAAATATCATGTTTTGTGGCAGTAAAAAAAAAAACTACCAACCGTAGCCTACCGTCAGAAATTAATGAAGTTACAAACGTTTGCGGGCTTTGTACCCGCATCAGTATTATAAATTGTCAAAAAAAGTAACACATATAAAAGAACCTCCCAAACAATATTTCGAGCACGAAATCTGTATAAGGCATTGAATGCCGATCCGTTAGCCAGTATTAGAAAACTTTTTTTGTTGGACTGTACTGAGAAGTGTCAATGACAGGACCAGAGATCAAATCAACTTAATGTTGGAAACTGATTTCAGAAGGTATCGAAAGCTGACTTTTGTCATCTAAATAAGTGTGTATTACGTGGTAATTCAGGTAGGGGCAAGGAGCGGAGCAGAATGATACAAATTAATATGGACTCGTAGATCAGATCAATAAGGATACTCACGAATTACTTCCTCTTTAACGTTACTGACTATAAGTCTATATGAAAGACAATCTGTTTTTTTTATAATAAAAGAATGGAGTTCGTCTTTCTCTTTTGATTTTACTTTTTAGAGGAGTTTAATTTTAGCATTCCGGCGGTTCGGCTCTGAATCACCCATCATTGACAATCACAATGGCAATGCCGCCCAGACAAGGATGAATCGATAACACCCAGACACTACACAATGTTATACCTTCTCTCTCTATGAAATATATTCATAAAATGCTTTATCTTTTAGTAACTTTTCTTTGATTCATCGATTGCTTTTCTTATCCTTTCTATTTTATCATTGTGGATTCATCGTAGAGACCGTTACACGTCTGTCCCACATGCACAGTTCATTGGAAGAAAACACACTTCAATAAATAAAAAAACACATTTTGCGAAAAATAATTTATTCGAAACAGAGTTTATTTTGAAAGACGCCGAGAAGGAAAATTCGGAATGAGAAACAAATCAAACCTGTTAATTATCGGACATTATATTAGTTTTGCATTAATGTTTTCGTCCGAACAGATTTTTCAGACAGTTGCTCATTACGTAGACATCTTGATTTTTTTCCTTTGGTTTTGATGAATCGTAGCAGTAGTTCACTCTTTCCTCTCCGATTTCGGTTTAGTTTTATTTCTTATTTTAAGAAGAGCGGCTGTTAAACAACGGCGGAACACCAGTCATTTGGTGCTTATCTGATGTGTCGAGATTTTGCACTATTTTTCTCGAAGCGGGAAGGGAGAGTCCAAGTCGGGAAAACAGTCGGGTCGGGCCTCCGGCAGTGTTTTTTCAAAGATACTGCCTTTTGCGACCTGCCTTTTGCGACCTCGACACCGGTAAAGGATCAAATAACATAGAACGCTACTATCTGGCTGAGAAGACGAGACACCGCCACTGGAAACATAAATTGGGCAAATGTCTATTTCTTCCTTTAACAGCTGTGAGGAACGTTCGTTTAGTTCACTAAACTGTAGTTACGACAGGCACGTGCGTGTTATCAATTAGTAATAAAGTTGACTTAAAGGGAACGTGGTAACCGTTTTATAGCCCTCACCCTCCCCATACGGGCACTAATTCGTTGCGCGTATGTAAATTAACAAAACAGGGCTAACTGTTCGATATCCGCCTTTAGCCAAGACGACCCCATTTTTCCCACGAATGCTCTGGGGTATTTATATGTATACTTATCTAGAATGAATAGTTGTATCTTGCGGAAAATAGTTAAACCATCGGGGTGCTCATGCAGATTACGGACCGGGCTATTTTTAGATAAGATTTTCAAGTTAAGTTCAATGTTTACTCTATATTTTGTTTATCAAATTTTTAGGTTAAGAACATTATAGTTAATCACCCCAATCTCTTCATTTTAAGAATTGGTCTCTAAAGTAGGACGTCATTATTTCAGTCCTACCCTTAAACTGCATAAGTATATTTTCTAAGACGTTAAATACATGATAGAGCGTTTTCTTCAATCTGAAGAGAAAGCATTTGATGATTTGTTTATGAATGTGCTTCGCATAATCTTATTTACGAAAGTCAGGGCATGCATTTTTCGCCCTTGTGTTAAACGTGAATAACTAATTCAAATATTAATTACATATTCTAATACTTGAAAAACATGTGTGCCCCATTAGAAAAATATTGTTTCTGAGAGTTTCATCACATCAGCGATGACAAATAGATTTGCTTTTTTATTGTTTATTTGGTATTATTTACTTGCATCCCCAGTATTGCCATGTTAGACAAAAGATCGCTTTTTCATGTAAGAAAACCCCAGCTCCCAAAAGAGAGCACTCTGGATTGAAACAAATATAAAAATGGGTTCAGTATTGAAACACTTCTCCTTCACTGACCGAGGACAGAATAAGTGTAGCATCATAACATATACTACACTTTATTCATAGCCAACACTATTCCGCTTTGTTTATTTTTTTTCTCATGTGTGGGTTATAACAATGTTAAGCTAACGTTTGAAGGCAACGCATGTGCTATGTTATTTGATAACGTTGCGTGGTCGTTGTGAAGAGTCTACAATCTAAAAATGTTACAGAACACAACATGGTTGTATGTAATATTTTGTAAATAAAGTAATGTACTCAATAAAATATTCGTCATTTAAAAGCATGCCATTTTCCAAGCCGGTGTCATGTGCGCGTGTGTGTTGCCCCTTTTCCTTAAAATACTTAGATCGATTCCGCTTGCTGGAATAAAAATCAAACCAATTTACTTTCTCAATAACATTATTATTTAATTCCTGCAGCATCAATTTCTTAGAAGGTATTTATTTTGCCCTTGATTGTTATCGTACTGAAAGACGTATTTTTTCATCTTAGGTATACACTTTTAGTGAACCCCGTTTAAAATCGCGTATTTTCTTATTAAAGCTCAAACATTCTAGATGTCTTCTGTATATAAAGTCAAACTGAAAAAAAAAATGAAATTATGTCCGTCAGCTACATGGGCGTCCGGCACCCACGATTAAGAAGTCCATCTATTGACCCCCTCTTTGAAACGTTTTTTTTCTTCCAACAGTTCTAGCTAATATATTTAATAGCGGACGTACTTCAATCGTTATTTAAGAAAAGGTACGTGATTTCTTAGTAACGTAAGGAGTAAAGCATTTTTTCAGGAGGGGAATGTTATAGTGTGGAGTTGCTAAACGCGACTATAATGGTACTTCAGTGACACCTCTACCTGAGCAGATATCCGGTTTATAAGCACTCTTTTGGAAGGTATACATTCTCTTTGGAGACAGACGCAGTCTTCAAAACGATATTATATATCTATTCTGCTATAACATTTAATGAGTATATCATTTACTTTACATAATACACGTGCATAATCTTTACTCACATTTACATATGATGTCGTTCTATCGTATGAGGATAACACAAGTACTAGCCCTGGTGATACCAGATCAGGCTGCCCTGTGGCTCCCTGAGACGAAATTCACCTACATTGACGTTTTTTTTTTTGTTTTGTTTTTTTTGTAAAACTTAATTATGTTCTACAAAACCAAAAACAAAAACAACAGCCCTCTCCCTTTCTCCCTCCCCTTTTTTATTTTATTTTTAGAACTTGAAGCATAAATCTTTTACTATAATGACCAGATTCGGCATTAAATAACCCAAAAAGGGTTGATATGCCGTAAAACAAAACTACCAAACCAAAAACGATGATTAAACATTTGAAGATATAAAGAACTTGAAGCATAAAAACGTTTACAATAATGACCGGATTTGGCATTAAATGACCCAGAAAGGGTTGATATGCCGTAAAACAAAACTACCAAACCAAAAACGATGATTAAACATTTGAAGATATAAAGAACTTGAAGCATAAAAACTTTTACAATAATGACCGGATTCGGCATTAAATAACCCAGAAAGGGTTGATATGCCGTAAAACAAAACTACCTAAATACAAGTACTAGCTGAGCATATGGTCCTGCTCTTTGACATACAGTTTAATTTTTAGAAATGTTCCCGTTAATTTTTCTAAAATCAAAAATGTCATTAATAGAATTGTCGTCGACGCTGATTTAAAGTATTATTTATTTTGTTTGAATATTGTAAGGGCCAATATTTTTAATATAAGAAGGCAAATTGAAATGTCAAAGTCCTGTTAGTTAAGAACTTAATATATTAAAAGGAAATAGTGTACTCAGACTAAGAGTCACTATATTTTTATGAAGTAAATACCAGCCATAGGTTATACTGTTAAAGTACTAACAAACCTTAGACTGGCAGTCCGGGGAGGTTTATCCTCCCGTGTAGAGTGGGGTAATTGCTGTCCGTACTAATCGTCCTTTCCGTGGAATAATAAGGAACTGATTTGGCAACAGCTATTTTGGATACAATCAGATTGCCTCATGTGGGGAAATGGTTATCTAAACATGCTAATTTTGTGGCACATTTTTCTGGAGTAGGAAGTAAGTAAATACCTAAACCTCAAGTTGGTTTAATATTTTATGTTTTTATCTAATTATTTCTTAGGTTAGTGCAAAACAAGCGAGTAACTTTTTTAAATGTCGTCGATTATGGAACAAACATGTCGGAAAAAAAGTTGTGCGAAATTGTCTATAATCAAATATGTTAAACTTTAAATAGCTTCAATACTGCGTCTTTTGTTCAGTGTCCACCTTAGCATTACTTGTATGCAAAGCTTGCTGATTTCACATTTTTGTAACCGTGATATTGTTTATATGTACATTTTGCAGCGGTGGTAAAAAAGAGTAGCACATCTTAAAAAAAAAAAAAAAAAAAAAAAAAAAAATTGCTAAGGCCCTATAACATTCCTGTAGAAAACTGTATTGCTAATAGAAAAAGGGCGTGTATAAAACAAAAAAATAAAAAAAAAATTGAGTGTAATGATCCCTATCCCGGAAAAGCAAATAATTACATAAAGATTGACATGAGTTTTTGTCAAAACACTTAAATTTAGCGTGATTTTATTCCGGCATATCAACACGTGTGTTATTATATAATGAGACGAAATAGTGTTTGAGAAAAAGTATTTGCTTTGTTTCGGTTAGCGGGTTTAGAATGATGCTCAGTAAAACTACCATGAAAATATACGATAGAGTAGAGAAAAACTAGCAACGTCACTTCTGTGAGAAAGAGACTGATGGTAAGAAAAGATATCCTCCATTAGATTTCGGAGTCAGTTTTTTTAATCTATGACTGCAGAAAAAGTGTAAGCGGCGCGTCCCCATATGTAGCAACATTACTCTATCTTAAAACGCATTTTATTAACCCCTAAGAAATTATTACCTATTTTGTATGCGGCACGAGAAAATATGACAGTGGATGATCCACGTTCCATCGTCTTCTGTGTTTAACGGTTCACCAGTCGATCTAAAACGTCACCTGTTTTTCAGCATATATGTCAGCATTATATTCTAGCGTATACACCTATTAATCGTGCCTGTACCTATTTTTGTTACAGACACGTGTTTGTATAACGTCTATTCAACGTAGAAGTGTGTCAATTTGTTAACAAGGACTATTTAAAATTACATTCGTTTTATTAATTTAAGAATATTTAGCTGCCAAGTTTTTTACAATTCGAAGACTAAACAGCAGTTACTTGATCTAAGAATATCAAAGAGAGCATAGTTATTTACCAATAGATATATAACAAACACCTAAGTCTCTTACAGTACTGATGCAGATAATGTGATTTACTCCTCGGTGTAAGGCAAGTTAATTTTGAAGTTCGTACCATTTATCTTTTTCTATGAAGTGTAAACAATGATGCAAAACTAATTATTTTATTTACCAGTCTAGTCGGTTATCGCAAAATACCTTGGAAAAACCTGTGCGCAATTGTCTATAGATAAAATATGGTAAACTTGAAGCAGCTGCAATGCTGCTTCTTTTGCAGTTACCATTATTACATTACGATAATACTGTACAAAACACGCTCACTTCGTATTTTCGTAATCGCTAACTTGTTCAATCCTTGTAACCTAGTAATTTCCATAGAAACGAATGTTGTTAACAGGAAAAATAAGACATTTGATAAAATAACTTTCGAAAGATTTCTGAGATTAAACATCTTTTCCTGGCAAAGGAAATTGTTTCATAAATATTTGAATCATTCCTTTCGTAACATTTTGGTTAGGTGTGACTGTTTTCTTGCGTCACTGCTTTTCTATTAATGAATAATAAAACGGTATTATTGGAGGCTATTCTCTTAACATGGGCAATCCTTTACTGTAAATGACCTAAACTCGTTCAATTTATTCTAAATAAATGTTAAAGACTTCTGGAATAAGCACTTGTTATAAAGTCTGGCACAAGTAAAAAATTAAATAACTTATACAGTTTTTTTCTCTTTTAATCAGCACACGCACACCTAAGCTTAGATCCAGGTTAATTTTACACAAAATGTTTAAGAAAAGATCGGAAATCTTCACACTTCTTGTTACCATCTATATTCCATGGAAAATGCCAGTATACTGAAATCATATGCGCTTAATAGGGTTAAGATAACAATTCATATACACTAAATTTTTACACTTTTATTGGCATTACTTAAGGGTATGACTACATATAAACCAAACCATTTCATTATCACACCACTACAATATAAATATCTATGCAGGAGTGGATGAAGTGTGTGAGGTGCGCTGAAGAAAAATTCCTACCAGTAAAATACATAGCCCTGTTGTGCTCGCATACCCTTAAAGTACAATAAGTATAACAATTTAGGAATTTCCTTGCTTTTGTACATTTAGTGTATATGAATTTCCATCCTAAATCTATTAAGTGTATATGATTTCAGTATACTGGCATTTATCATGTAATGTCAGTACTTTTGTAAAGGCTATGCCTTAATACAATTGTCATTTTTAAGGTGTTTGGAATTTTCTGCAAAACTAAGGTATATGGTAAACTGAAATTAAAATGCTATCAACTAGACTCTAGAACCTCTAAATCAGCTGAATCCATCACATCGTTGATGAGATACATGGTGGCCCATATGTACGTACGTACATATAGCATGATTTCATGATTGAACTTTCTGGATCTCTGGGTTGCCTTGACAAATGATGCTGACATTCTACACACTTATAGAATCTATCAAAATAAATGTTGTGCCAAGTTTTAACTATTTTGGTTTATTGGTTTTTGAGTTATGATTGATAAATAAAAATGAGATTTCTAGCATATGTCGTTTTTGAAGTCTATTAAGGGATAGAGCGCTCTCGCGCCTCCCGTGATTTAAAAAAAAAATATATTTTCCTTCATGAATGCACCATATGTTTCGGATTTTACCGTCCATGTTTTCATCGGAAAACAAAATACAGCACCGACGCATCACGTACTTAATTTGTTTTAACTACCGTGTATGTCTTCATATCAGTCATCTTGGGGGAAGTATTTGAACAACTAAGTCGAAACGTCGATTAACATATGAACAATTTTCGGTTTTCATTTTTCATTACGTTCGATTATTAATCCCACAATTATACTTTTTAAAACATTGTTGTTAACTTGTTTCACCTTGAAACAAAGCAAATTGCCACTGTAGACGTAAGGAGCTACTAAGAATTAAGGTGGACGTTTAAGGAGGCATCTTAAACTGGGAGCTGTGTAATGAAATGCTTTGTTATCCGAGCGCATTCTTTGAAGTACTTGTAAGACAAGCACAGGATGCAACATTGCAGCGATGAGAAAGGGTATGGAGCTTGGTGGATAGTGAGGGACGGATATGATACTTGTTTATGATCTTGAGAGATCAGTTGATGGTGCAGCAGTATATATGTGACAACAATACCTCATACATGGGCAGATAGTGGTTTTGTGGAATTATAAAATACTGTCATGTGAGAAGTGTTCTAGCACGGCAGACAGAACCCACTTTGTTTGCATTACAACAAATCCAGAATACTAAATTTGTTCTTCAACATTTAAAAGCATTTCAGAAAACATTGTTTGATTTTGAAAATATCAACACGTTTTCGTTATTTAATCGAAATGCTTACTTGCGTTTATACCCTACGAAAAAAAGGCATGCTCTATATCAGCGTCAAGCTCCCACAATTCAGCAGTGGAATCCTTCAGCACTGTCTAGAACGTTCCCTATTTTCAAACATATTTTCAGCCATAGTTTATATTTACTAAATATATATCTACTAGGAAAAAGTAAGTGTATACATATTTCATAAAGGTGCGTACTTTTTGTAACGTTTGTAACAAGGATGAAACCATTTGTTGGAAAGGCAGATTGGTGCAGGAGATATTGGAAGATAAAGTACTATCAGTAACATCGATTTGAGTGGGGATGCAGCTTACAAAAACCTCTTTAGAAAGTATACATTCTCTTTGAAGCCGGAATCAGTCGTTAAAACATTAACTACCGCTCGTGCTATAACAATTCAATTTGATTTTTACCAGATAATCTACATAATAATCGTTCATTTCCTCTCAACATAGTTAACTATATTTTACACAGGCATATCTCATATTTTCAATCTATCGGCAAAGATGAAAAACTATGTCTTGATGATATGGTTCTCCAAACGTTAGATTGTCTGGGATTTTGTAATTGTTCAAAGATAGAATAAGTAGTCATAAATAGACGAATGTCGTCGACTTTAACTGGACAACCGTATTTTCTATCAAAAAAATATTCAGATAATAACTAATGCCAAGATTAGAAGACAATACAGTAGGTGATCGACTTTTGAATTTTCAAAACGGGAGGCTGGTTTAGAAATGAATATATTAGATCTCACCGCGTATGCGATCCTGGTGGAGTGTATATTTATCTACAGTGCAAGGCCGAGTAATCCCCTCTCTGTGTATACCAGCCGAGGGAAGGCTGGGCTCTGATCAGCCCCTCTATCATTCTAAAAAATCAGGCGCTGACTTGATAGCACCAGACTCTTATTTCTCTAGATGAGGAATGGTCCGGCAAAGTCGGATGGCAGGCACTGTCCCAGGTATTACCCCTACCTTATAGAGAGTATGGTTAATTGCGGGTCGTACGGGTCTCTTTGGTCTAGAATTACCAACTGATCTATTAACGGCTACTTTTTCAGTCAACCAGAGTTCCTAATCTAGGGAGCTGGGTTTCCCAACGTGCTGACCTTGTCAGATCTTGCTGGAGTACGAAGAAAGTTAACCCCGAGGATTATAATTTGTTTTACATCATACGTTTTTTCTAATTATTTTCCACGTTGATTAAAAACAAACGAGTAACTGTACAAGTGTCGTCGATAATAGAACAAACATCGCAGAAAAATGTGATCAAAATGTTATATATATATATATATATATATATATATATTAGACGTTTCACTTTAAGCAGCTGCAATGCTGCGACATTTTCTTTGCAATTTCCGCCATTGCATTACTTTTTACAAAACTCGCTGATTTTACATTTTCTTAACCGCTTACCGAATATAGATATCGACAACATCACGATGGCGAAAACGTGTGGTACATTTTTCTGCTAACTTGTTCAATTAACGTAATCTTGTAATTCCCATGAAAACGAGTGTTTATTTTTTTACAGCAGCCACTATTTGTTTTGTTGTACTAATGAGTCAGCACTTATCAAGACTAGAATCCACTCATGGATTAGGGTTAACGAGATTGAATGATTGCCAGATTAAAAATGGAAAACCTCATGAGATGAGTGGGAATGATTAATGAAATCATCTAAGTTTGATTACTTGTGTGGATGGTTTATCACAATAATTGCATGAATAGATTGTTCGCATGTAAAAAAGCTGATAAGAAAAATTGAAAATGCAGTGTTTCTACAGCGTGTTTATCTAGTTTAATATTAGAAATCTTGGCCACACAGTTTAATCTTTTATACCCTTACAGATGTTGGAATCAACACACCATTGCAAAGCTAATGAGTCAGTGAATATCCACCTTAATTTCATTAGGAAATGAATTTACACCCCAATGCATTTCAGTTCATTCGTACAAAAGTCAGCCGTTTTATTTTTATTATGCTGTGAATTAAAAACAAAGCCTCGCCTTAAACACGGGAAGCTGGCATAGCTCGCTGATGTCTAATACTACACTACGTATTATCGGTTCGTTTTGTCAAGAACTTTTTAGTGTTACTGTCACTCTATTCCAACATTACAACTTTTTTATAGTATTAAATAACGAAACGCATGACTCCATTGACTGCTGGGGTTAGGTTGTTTGGTTAACACCATTACAACTATTTTTGTCGTTATCCAATTAAAATTCAGCATTACTTCGAAATGATTATTAGTTTTGTATGCATCAAGATGTGTTTTTTAATACGTACTGCTTGTTATGATGGGATAACCTGACTTCCCCATTCACGAAATACATGAACTTGTCGGACTATAAGTACGAACACAGCGAGCATTCGAGACATTCGAGTCAAGACACATGCAGACTTAACATTATGTCTTACATGTTCTCTAGTCGGTCTGTCTATTACATAATCTGGATTATGTTAACATATCTTGTGTGTACAAGATATATACATCTGGGAATACACCTATTATTTTAAAGACTTTCTACACAGGTCAATTGCCATTATATCTTCAAGATATATGAATATTTGATTGGAACAGTTTAACTCGCGTAGTTTTTATGTTTAAATCTGTAAATGAATATTGTGTAAATCAGTTCATTAAGTTTGTTTATCTGTCAAAAGAAAACATTCCCCGTGGCGGATCGAGATTTGCATGAATAGTATATTCGCTTTGCAGATTGACAGTTTCTTATAACTGTGTTATATAATTCTTTTTCAAAAATTCATCGACACGTGAGGCAACGAATACAAGTGTTATGTAATCATCAGTTCGTAGTGACAGTGTTCTGGAGGTTAATAGTTCAATCTTCACTACAGCCGATACTAACTAGGAATACAATAAAGATTACTTAATTCTACCAGCTCAACTTCTCTTTTGGATTAACTTAACGATTCAGCTTTGATTCCGGAGTTTGACAATACGCACCTGAGTAAGGTGTGATGTTCTGTCGGCCAAAACGTTGAGAATAACATGTGTAGTAGACCGAATAATCTTACTGAAAACATTCCGAAATAATTATGAACCGGTTGCTTTTTTTGCGTATTACATGAACGTTGGGATATCACCACTATACATTAGATACAACATTATGCGTTTTTGAAACGGAAGATTAATTAACAAATATGAGCATACACAATTATTCTATTTGTTTATCAATGTAACAAACACATAATTAAGTAATCACAACACTCTAAGAATAAAGAATATTTAAACAAAAATGCAATTAAAAACAAAAAAATAAATAAAAATCAGCGAAAACTATTATTGATTAGGCCTTACGTAAACCACGTGTTACCAAGAAGCACTAATGTACATGATGATAATACACTAAGGTGATGTCATGTTCGTACGTACGTCATCACCCTCCACGTTTTTTAAAAGATCGATGGCTCGATCGTGAAATATGCAATGTAACAAAAAAATTAAATTACATATGATGCGTCATTGTGTCGAATGTGAAACTCGAATTTAATACTTTCTTATTTCGGCTATGCTCAAAAGTGTAGTATATGTTCTGTCCAGATGGTCGTTAGATATGCGTTTTATATATAAAAAATAAAAGAACACGGAATAAATAAGTAAATGATTACTGAATGCACTTGTAATTTTGTATTTCACAATGTATGTTATTTTGAAAGTCCGAAACAATTGCATGCTAATAAAACTGTCTCTTTGATGAACTTATGGAAATATGTGCCCTGCACTTTCTGAGGTGTATATGTCAATGAATTAAAGCTCTATTACTACTCTATTGAGCTATATCTTATGTTAACACGAAGGTCTATAACGAACCTACTGTTTATTCATCTTATGATCGTTTCCCTCAACATTCCACACCAACGATATAATTCTCTTCCATCGTACTCGGTCGTTCGCCATATTATCACGTGCTTTCGACTCGAATGAGTAGTCTTCAGATGTTGAAACAATTAATACACATTGGTAAATTTATGATGAAGATTTCATTTTTTTAAAATAGTTTTCCTCTCTCATACTCACCTTGGTTGATATTAGGTTCATAGGCCCGTGTAAATTGTGCTTTGAGGATTGGGAGGCGATAACTACATTTATAAATTGCCAGAATATAATTGTTTTGAGTTGGTGAATTGCGATGAAAGGTGGTGTTGTTAAGCAGGCATTGGCGTGCCATGTTCAGGTAACAGCACCACTTTCCTTATCGATGTTCACACTCTTCACGTGTTTCGCCTTATAAGTAACTGATTCTAGAAAGATCTGAATAAAACCAGATGCTAATAAACAGAATTGAGTTGTTCTAATCGTCGTTCGATGCTAATGCATATACACTTTTCTCACATGCAATTTTGGGGCAAAAAACAATATCGGCTGTGAATTTAGAATAATGCATTAGGCGAAGAAACAGTTGGATGCTAATAATTCCGGCAATTAAAGAAATGAACGCGCCCTGTTTTACTTGGTCTAACAGGATTAGATAATGGTAATTTACATGCCCCAACTATCATAGGTAATGGTGACTTAAGTCAGAAACAATTGAGCTAATATCGAAGACCAAACTTGACGGTGCCTCTTACACAATTAACCACTAAAGGTTCCATACATTTTTGACTATCATTTCTACTGCGATTATACGTACTGGTCGATAGAGAATGGCATACGCTTCCATCAGAACGGCTTTTTTCATCGGTCACAGCTATTTATTAACCTTCATAATTGAATGCGTTACCCCTGACATTGAAGGCAGCATGACTCTACGGTCGCATGTGAAGTCTAGGATGGTTTGCACACAAGCAGCCATGCCACTTTCCTTCAATTTGTCTGCGTGTCATCACCTGGCACGCCTTTGCCTGTCATGGCAGACACAACAAGATAACGACGGATGCTGATACCGACTCATAATTGATTTACACTTGGGCTGTGTTAGCCAGGTAGCTATGACACTATCACGTTGCCACCACCCTTATAATAAAATAATCTGCTAATGACCATTTTGACAACAACTCATACGTCACACTGAGATATACTTCGTATATATAGTAAGCCATCACCTGATCGGATGTTGTAGATTTGGACATAACAGATAAACATCTGATGTCGTTCGTTTTCATCAATTTTCAGTAATGCAGATGCCAACCAAAACGTCGCTATCATCGATTTCGACAGGGTTAGCACATGGAGTCTGAGTGGAAAAAGTCCCAATGCTAAGATTAAACATAAACTTTCTAGAGAATAATTTAACGAAAATACAATGGTTGTATTATTTTTTTATTTCCATTAATATCATGGGTTTGTGTTCTCCCCGAA
The DNA here is from genome assembly GCA_963556195.1 of Sepiola atlantica. Lineage (NCBI taxonomy): Eukaryota > Metazoa > Mollusca > Cephalopoda > Sepiida > Sepiolidae > Sepiola > Sepiola atlantica. The sequence continues at coordinate 28,282,909 of OY744540.1, read as the reverse complement.
TGTCAATCAGTAGATAAAACGCCATGTTACTTATTTTAGATTTGCAAAACTAAGAAAACCCCGCAATACTTTGTATGGATCTAGGGTAAACAACTGGTTTTATTTAATCTCGGGCAACGCCGGATGTGACTACACGCATCTGATAAATAAAGATAGCTTTTCGATAATTGACATAAGAATTCCTGATTAGAAATCCCGCACGCAAATTAGAAGAGAAAATTGTTATGATTCATGAAACCAGAGTGAAGCGACTAAAGATACAAATTAAAAATTCGAATAAATTCACTTCAAAAAGAATTACTTTATTCAAACGGCGGACATAAAAAATATTCAACAAACGTCATGTCAATATTTTGAATAGTGGTTCATTTTTATTCTTTAATTGTTATCGGTTTAGTATTGTGTTACTCTTGTTTCTTTTCGCAGATAATAAATTCCAGACGCCGATAAAATTATTTACCCCGCGCCTGTCAGAAAAAGAAAATCAAAACAAAAGCAAGAATCGAAATAAAGCAAGAGAACTGTTTGAAGACTTTCGGCGGAAAATTTAAATATTTATAAGAATCGACAACGAAAATGTATGATTTCTGAGGGACAATTGATTATTAAAACAGATTTTATTTTAAAATGAAGAATTTTGACGCCAGAAACATATTGTTAAAACAAACGGGAACTAGACAGAACAGAATCTGCTGTGACTCGACATAAACTTCCAAACGCACAATCCATATATCTATGAACCTCTTTCAATTCTACGTGTGTACATTATATATATATATATATATATATATATATATATAATGCTACTTTCCGTCTGAAATGTGCAGTGTACGAAATGATATTCATATAAAATAATAAAATTACGTTAATTTTCATTTCTGCTGAACTAATGAAAACATACCAGCAGTTGAAATTATAATTTGAGTGAATATTTTTTTTCGAGCTCATTTCAGAATGCGAGGTTTGTCTGACTTGTTCTTGCTTTCGCTTAACTTAAATATTAGCAATGGTTTCCTCCGGTACGTTTGTTATTCTCTAAACATTTGATAAAGAGGGTCGTATACACACATGCAATGGTATAGAGTAGAGAATATATATATATATATATCATTCACACATGACAGTGTTAGAATAATATTATTAAAGTCAACATTTACGCAATCGTGTCCAATTATTGAGCTTTCCATTAATTTAGTTTGTATCCAAAGTTGATGCGTTTTTTTGCAATAGAATTGACTCGTCCCAAGCCTTTTGAAACATAGAGAAATTAAAGTTTCGTCCAGTAGAAAAATAGTTATTCAAAATAGGTGTGATCCTTAATGTGTAGGATAACGCCCCCTATTGACTTTTAATCACCATGACTTTGTTACTTAAAAAAATATTTTTTAACACGGAAAATGTTGTAAACACCACAGGGAATCGAAAACTATAGATGTCTCGAAAGGAGTTTAAGATATGGATAGGATGAGTAACTTAAACTGACAAACTCGCTACTGAGTTACGCTTCTAATGCCGTTTAACTCGACATACATTTTTAAATCATAAATATGATTTAATGATGGACACATAGAAAGATAGAACCTGATAAGCTAGTATTACACCGATTGAATGAGAGCTGTGTGACTTTTTGTAGAAACATTTTTTGAAAGTGATTGACTTTTGAAGCCAAATTTTCCACTGTCGTAACAAATGCATGTATCATTATTGGCATAGTAATTACTAGTTATAAGATTACAATTATTTTCATCTCCATCCCTTTTATTATTATTATTATTATTATTATTACTATTATTATTATTATTATTATTATTTATTATTTATTATTATAACCTACGACTGAAAATACTCTGGGCGACCTCTATATATCTGTCTGGGATATTGCCAAACTTATCAATAACCTCGATGATAGGAAAGAAACTACCGCTGACAACATAGTTTCGATTGCAGTTCTTTTAAGCTATGTTACATTCTTAAAAAGTTGTTAAATCGTTGCTTAAAGTAGAAATGCTTCCCGACACATTAGAAAACTTCGTCAGTATACTTATTTACAATTACTAGAGATGAGCATTCTACCTCAGTATTGACCAATCAATCTCCTAGGCGACATGAGTAAGTTAATTGAATCTGATAAATCAAGAAGCTGCAATCACCTCAAAATATACAGCTTGCTCGGTGACAAGCAATATAGATTTCGCCCTGCAAGATCAAACGCTGTAGTGCTAACTGTAATATCAAACAGGATCAGTGAATCTATTAACGGGGATATTTTCTAGAGAAATAGCTGTTGCCATATCAAAAGCCTTTAATAGGGTTTGCCATAAAGGTATACTTCAGAAGCTTTCTGGCTACGGAATATTTGGAAATTTCTTCTCAACCATCACATTATTTCTCTCCGCTAGGTTTATAAATATACTTTAGAATTTAAAAAAAGTGTCAAGTAAATAGTATCCGCGCTGGCATTCCTTAAAGCGCCATTCTGGACTAAACTTTTTTTCTGACATTCACCAATTCTCTCCCAAAAACTTTCTACAATCATTCGTCAACATAATACAATCATTTATGGCAACATGATACAACCATTTATGGCAACAGTTTGGAGAGCGTTAATGATAAAGATTATACTGATTCTCTCTATTCTGATATGTAGCACGTGGTGCAATGGTGGAAAGATACTTTGTTACTAGTTATACGGCTCAAACCAAGCGTATATCTATTCACCAACAAGGCTAGGATATTCACTATGTCTAATTTGAATGGCTCTCTCCTTGAGGAAGCCACTTGGTTTGATTAGCTTCTGGGACTGATTTTGTACTTCAGCCCTTAGATGGAAGCCTTATACCAAGTCCATACTAAGGTCGCTTAAAAATGGTCAAATCATTTTACTGCTCCAAAAAAATGTTTCCTCCTGACGAAATCATCTACATGTATAATAATCGAATACGTCCTTAAATAGTGTTGTTGCCACATCTTGAGAAATGCCGCTCAGATTACTCTGTTGTACCGAGACCGAGTACAAAACGTGCATCGAAATCTATTTAGCGATGCCCATTTTTCTTTCCTTCAGCCATTTCTTTCACAGATGAGACGTATGTAGCATTTTTCTGGTCTATCGCTATTTTAAGGTAGGGGGTCGACTGTGCTTCATTCTATGCCCCCCCCCCCCGTTAAAACATTTACAAAAAGTAGTCTAACTACAACTGCCAATGATTACCCTTTTTACCCTATGTGTGCCTAAAAACTAATTAGAATTTCTATGAGTAAAGGTTATGTGATGCTCGTCTGTGGAACACCGTACCACGGGGCTCCTTCCCAACTAACTACAACATTCCCGTTTTCAAGTCAAATGCAAACAGATTCCTGGTGAGCCGTCATGAATCTATTTCTGACCAGTTTCGACTCTCGTTACAAATCCTTTCGATGTTTCCCCGTCCATCTGACACTCAATCAACCTTGTACTCGAGTGGCTATTGGACCTTAATAAGTGGTAACTGTCTAGTATAAAAAACTCACTAGGAGTTCATCAGATAATGATCAGTAATAACTCACTGATAATAACTGGGGGTGTCCCCTGTAGTCTGAGAGAAAAGTCTCCCCAGATGTGCATTACCTGCCACCTCTATTGATTACAATTGCAAATTTAATTGCGTTATTGCCACAGCTGCTTACCATTGATTTATATATCAACGATTATTCGTATTCTCTGAGATTTTGGTTGCAATAAAGATGCTAAAGGTTCCAGTTTTCTTCCAGTCGAGATTGTTGTTGTTGTTCTACTACTACTGCCACACCACTCCTGCCACGGAGAGTATTATTACAGGCGGTCAATATTTTAGTTGAATTCATACAACGTAGAAGTGTTCTGAAGGGGTTATTTTTCTTCCGGGTGTACGTGATTGTTTAGAATATGTATCAACTGTCGGTATGAAACAGCGCCAAAATGTTAATTATTTTTCGTAAAATATACCAACCGATAAACACCTAACTTCCTATCGTCAGTTAAATCAATACTGATGTTTGTCATCTTTGAAGAATATAATGATTTCTACTGTAGTATGTGAATCGTAAATCTACATCAATATTCCGAACATGAAAGAAGTACAAATAAAAATGTCTGTTTGTGAAAAATCGAAGCATATGCCCATAAGTAATACTGCTTGCTATTTAGAACTTCTGTAAAATGTCTTTACGACTGACGTTGAAAACTTAGTCGATTAGTAAAACAGTGTTTCACAAATATGGCACATCTTGTTTAAGGTGTTGAACTTGTTTTGGAATAATACTTCCTCAACAAGTGAATTGATCGATTTGTACACTTTTTTATATTTAATTTTGTGAGAACATGTTAAACGTCATTATGTTTTCGCTTAAACACACTCATTATAAATACTAATGACAATGATAATTGATAATATTTAAGGTACATATATAATTACTTCCCACTAAGCTAGACTTTGAAACTAGGTCGGTTTTTAATGTCGAGAATATCAAGTTTCCTCAAAAGGGGACTTGTGATCACGACAAAATAAAAATGTCCTAATCTTATGAGTTCTTCTGCACTAACCGAGGAAATAAAATGTTAAGTATAGTACCATATAATGTCTATTCATCAAGCAGGTAGGATATCAGGAATCTATGAGGGCTAGGAATATTAGAAATAGTTCAGTCTCCTGTCGACTTAGTTAGTAGATGGTCAGCCCATTGACTGTTAAGACATTTACGGTCATCAGCTATAAAATTCTCCGAATTGTTTTATTTCGATGACTCCTATAGCGCCTTACTTAACACTTACTTGAGAAAACCCTTACCCTGAACGCCAGATGTTTGACTGCTAAATGAGGAAACCGAGAGAGTGCCGATTTGCAGTCTTTCTTGATACATGATGTCTTGGCGAGTTACAATTAAATCTCCCCAAGGAGCACAATGGGCACGCACCACATATCTATGCCAAGCAATTTTATATACAAGCATTTATCAATATTTCTAACCCGCGTAAGAAAAGAACCGAATACATGATCATTTGAATTGCCATTCAATTACGAAGAGTTGAAGGTACAATAACTTAAATACTTTTGTGAGTTCCTCTTAGGACAGAAATAAAGGTTGTTACATATGTCTATTTGATGCATAGAAATAATAAAAGGTGCTCGTTACATAAGACGTTTATATCATTAACAATTTGAAAATACTAGGTGCTGAATGTGGGATGACAGGGGCATCTTCTGTAAGTGACTGACAAAAAAGTAACGCCGCCATATTCGCTTATCGAGAGATACATGCGACTGGGGACCGCTTGTGAAATGAATATTTCCTCGAAAATTGCCTTTTAGAAAAAGCAGGCTAGACTCGCCCAGGTTAAAGTAGAACCCGATAGCAAGTATGTTCGTTACAGTGCATGGTGGGTTAAGGAACGGGCGAGTGTACTTAAAAATAGATGCTCCTGTGCTTTCTTGTCAGTTTCTTTCAATATTAATCGACGGTCTTAATATCATAGTTACGCCTATTATTTTAGCGTTTTAGAAAAAATAAAATAATTAAAAATAAATTGTTTCTATAGAATTGTGTCATCACGATGGCAGTTAGATAGAAGGTCGTTTTTTTATGTGCGGGAAATGCCGCTCCTTACAACAGGGGACTCTTAATTGGGACCTCAAATTGCCTCGATGGATAAGGATTCCACTTTTAATGAAATAATACAGAACAGATGAAGTGTTGAATTAGAACAGATACCACATTTCGATGCTACCCCCTCCACAAAAATGCCATGCGTCGTTACATTTTTAGAGATAGGCGTCGGACGGACTTGCATCATCATCAATACAGTGTTTGACAATATTTGCTTACTTAACTCGTTTAAATTAGTTTATTTATTTCTTACGTTTTCTTTTTGAGAAAATGATCTCCTGTCTGCTGTGTAGGAAGTTAAGTCAGCTATAATCAAAGTTTTTTTTCACCAAGTAATGATCCATATTGCTTCTTTAATTGTTTTCAGATTGACAACCGGAATTAAGAACTCGCAAATTTAGATTGCCGTTAAAACTATTTCGATCTGAAGAATATTTAGAAGTGTATATTTTTTTAATTCTACTAATTAAAAAGAAATCGTCGATAATTAAAGAAACATCAATATCTATTACTAATATTGACTAAACCCTGCTGGCTAGATAGTCTGTCTAATATATATATATATATATATATATATATATATATATATATATATGAAAAGATTAGCAAGATATTAAGATACCAATTCACAAAAAATCTAAAACCGTGTACAATTAGTAGGCTGCAAAGTGATGAAGTGAAAAAATACGACATTACTACTTTTCCAATCAGGTTCAAATTATGTCGAATTATATATATATATATATATATATATATATATATATATATATATATATATATATATATATATTGGAGGCGACAACATCAACATTGTACTCGCATTTACTATATCTAAAAACGTTGGCTCGATCACCATGCCCACCATATTGTGACGTCTGCAGCATATGACGTCACCGGGAAAGAGAAGCGTTGCAACAAAAAAGTATATCGAGATTTTGAACTCATTATACACGAAGCAATATCTATCCATTATCTTTTATGTGTGCATATTCTATTTCTGTCGCTTTCAGACTGAACGATTGTAAAGTTATTTCAACGCTTTTGCCATTCAAGCATTTAATTTGTTTTATTCCTGCATTCTTTTATAAGTGTTATTTTTGTTCGTTTATCTTTTATTGGAATGTGAACATTTTCCGTGGATGGTTTCGTTTAATTTGGCAAATTTACAGTAAAAGAGTGTTTGCTGACATTTTTTTAACAGAAAAATTATGATCTAAATTATTGGTTCGTTGAGGGAGACTGACAAAAGTTTGTACGGGTTTGAATACAAAAAATGGGATTTAATGTTATGTAAATAAGCGAGTCTGTTTTAAGCCGGAGGCTTTGATTCGTCAAACTAGATAACTTCTTTAGAAATATTGCATTATTAAGATAGTGAGAATAATATGTAGATCTGTATGCCTATGTCCTCGGTAATAAATACGAGATGTAAAAACGAATTTAAAAACTATATATATATATATATATATAACGAACATGATGTATAGTTAACAGCCGAGAAATAGAAAACAAAGAATAAAAATATATTTTATTAAACGCAGTAAAGTTTCATTTTCAACAACCGACATAAATTGTAAGTTCAGAAACTGTTTACAAGTTGTGTTTTAAATTAAAATTTCGTCGATAGCTGTCTTTCGAATATAGTAAACTCTAATATCATCAACTAATTTGTTTTAGGCGTTGGTGCTTCAACCCCTCAAACGTATTTTTGTCAGTTCGACATGCACAGCAGACTTAAGGTTAACTGTAGATAAGCATTTTTACTATCTTTAATGACAATCTCTAAAAAATCGACTGCTATATTTGTATTGACTGGCTGAGTCAAAATAAAGATAACAGATTCATACATAATTGTTTAATCTGTTTCCAGACTTTAAAATTATACAGGTCAGTAGAAAACTGAATTTAGATGCCTTTGGTGAACGTTATTTGATGTGTATTTTATTTGGGTTTGATTTCTTTGCTGTTTACCATACTGTCTAACGCATATATCTCTTTTTGTTTCTACTCATTATCTCCTTGGCCTTTTGGCTAAGATCAAAGTGTAGTACTTGTTCCGATGGATACTGCACCCCATAGACTGGTATTGTCTTGGCCTTCGGGGCTTGATTTACGCCTGTCTATGGGTCTGTCCTGTGTAGTTCTAGGAGGTTCATCCTCCCAGGCTTCGCCTCCGCTCTTTGGGGAGGAGTAAGTTTATTGCTTACTGCCTGAGGCGCCCCTACCGGGGAATGCCGACAGGGCTGCCCAGGCAATTTTAAAACTCCACTTTCCCTACCCGACATTGGGTCACATTTTACTCGTGGGAATAAGATAAAAACTGACCTTGTGCCTAACTCCTGGAGAGGAGTAAATCAATACTCATTATCTTTGTCTAAACGACGTGTCTTGTCTTCACCAGTCCTAAAGAAGAAACTGCCCATCAAAAAGTACACTTCTTTTATACTTTCTAAGTTTCGAATAAAAAAGGGGAACTTTCGTGCTTTAATCAGCCTCGATTTTTACGATGCTGCATTTTCTGTGATTCCATTTCGCTATTCAAACTAAATTCTACGTTGCTAACTTCGGCATCAATAACCCAGACAAGAAATTTCAATGTGATCTTCAGGCGTTCTATTCGGCGACAATAAAGCAGTCCGTTTACTAAGTTAAATTCGTCTCTAATAATTAACTAATTACCTATGACCGAGGGGTTAAGACTCTTGACTGCAAATCAGTAGCGATTTGTGATCGGGGTTCGTGCCCGCCGACCGTTGAGAATTAGCTCCCTGCACTGAAGATTGCCTTAGCATGAAACATCGATGTATGTAGGTAATAACATAATTAATATTTATTTATTAATATTATATATATATTTATATATATATATATATTTAATTGCTAAATATCGAACTTTTCATTTGCATTTGAAATTAGATTTCATAGGCATCGATATTTACTACATACATGTAATCTATATTATCATAACCTCTTATATATATATATATATATATATAAAACAATTTTCAGAAGTTTAATCGCAGCATATCCGAGCCGTTCAAGATAAGAGTGGTGTAACACAAGGCTGTGCCCTCGCTCCTACTGTCTTCTTGATCTTTTTCGCTTTGTTTCTGAAACATGAATTCGGCATGCGAAACGAAGGGATTTATCTGCATACAAGACAGGATAGCAGTGTGTTTAATCACACCGCCTCAGAACAATGCGAACTTCGGAGTTTACGATTGTTTGTATGAGGACTGCACAAACTACGAGCTGATCATCGATCTGTAAATACAAACGTTCTTAAGAAACAGCACGATTCATCACTATTGAAAACTATGAGCTCGAAGCGATCTGTCTATTTACATATCTTGGCTCTACCATCACTTACAACTTCACCTTAGACTAAGAGATTGACAGGACAGTCGGAGAAATCAGCCCCAACACTTGCAGGCCTCACATCACGTTTGATGACCAATTCGGACATGTCGGCGTGAATCAAGATTGCAGTGTACAAGTCTTGTGTTATTAGTACACTACTATATGGCAGTGAAACATTGAACATAGATGACAGCCGCGAAAGGGGCTTGACTATGTTCCACTTACAAATCATCCGCCGCATTTTGGAAAAACATGGGAACTATGCTGCGGTCTTATCTTGAGAAGGTCTGTTCATACTGCTCAGAGCGTGCAGACTACTCTGGTTGGGCAGTGTTACAGTTTATCAGTTGGCCACTTCCACAACTGTCTAGTGTATGAAGAAATGACCACTGGAAGAGACACATCGGAGTGTCACAGCTGTAGTACCGCAATGCTGTTCAGCACAATATGGAGGCAGTGGGAATCGACATGGCGCTGGGAGAGCCTGTCAGCTAACTAATCTAAATGAAAATGTCTATTAACCTAACACGGCAAGTGTAGAGATGACACATGTGGCCATAGAGAGGCGGGTCCGTAGAAAGCAAAGCGTTGGCTAAGAACGGAGTACACATGCAATGTCTGCTGTAGACCCTGTCATTTCTGCATCGGCCTCTACAGCCATAGATTCGTCGGCGCCGGCCAAAAGACAACTGATATGCTACTCAGGGTTAACCTTGACAGATGAAGACCAATTTTATTTAGAGATATATAGTTCATCAACAGACAGACGTAATATCATGGCTCTTCAGTGTGTCTCAAAACAGACAAGTGCTCCCAACTGTGATCTGAAACACCTATTACTTTTCAGCAGTCAAGCGCCGTATCGACTGATGTCAAAACGACCACCACATGAAACCTTTATATATTTCCTGAAAGATTTGGCAACCGTTCCTTTTTACTGGCGTTTTTTTTATTATTACCTGAGAATCGTAAATTTGGCAGCGAACGCAGACACAGGGTAATGTTTAATGTTCTCTCAATTCCAATCGCTAAAGATGTTTAGAACCCGACCCGCCCAATTCCACTTGCGCTAAACACAATGATAAAGTAGCCCTCCCCCATTCTAAGTCTGACCGCCTGCAGGTGTTCGTTTCTTCTGGTTACTCACCAAGTCACGTTCTCTTCGGGCTCGTGCCAACAGAAAGTAAACACTGAATAAAAGGAACAGATTTTTGGAGGTGTAAATATTATAGACGGATTATTAGAACACGTCCACATAAATAATGTATACGCTCACTTATATATGTGACAGGTTATGTGTGTTTACTTATAAAATAAATGATAGATAGAGATAAATCATCTATCTATCTATCTATCTATCTATCTATCTCTCTCTCTATATATATATACATATATATATATATATATATATATATATATATATGCTAAAAGGTTTTGATATGTATATGTGCATTGCTCCTCATTAGCGGTTTCACCGGATGTTTATTTTCAACGTTTTACCACTAAGAACATGAAAGGGCATGTTTGACAGTCTTCATATCGTCTCTAATAAGGTTAAATCTTCATTCTCTGTCACTGATGCAACACCAAACATTGCTACTCACCAGCGTTTTTAACAACAGGAGTTTATTTTAACTTTCGATCACGCAAAACAACATGAGAAAGGTGCATATTTGACGTTATTCGCACACTTACAATAGAACAGTGTTATTTTTCCTAAGCTGGCATTTAGAAAATAAATTGTGATTTATGTCCGATGTTTTATATCGGCGAGAAGGGTATAAATATAAACTCCCGTATTTAGAAGCATAAACAAGACACCAACCACAATAATGTAGTTATGCAGTAACGCACTCGTAATATGCAGAAACACTTTTACTCACAATTTCGACATTAAAAAGACTAAACCTCTTCCTGACTGTATTCTCTCTTTTACGTCGCAAGTGAATCGAAAGCGCTTTCATACTTCATTGTTAACCACCTAACGTACTGTTTCACTATACATATGACAAAATGGCTTCCAAACACTAATACAGCCCGGCTGAATACTACCTATTTTTTATGTGTATTTATCAATGTTTTCTTTGTTTCTTCTTATTGGTTATCTTTCTCTTTTCGCATTAACGTTGTATATTTCCTAATAGTTACACACGTTTTGAAACATCCCCTTCTACATCTTCGTTTCTTGTTTTGCCGTTTACTTTCTATAAATTTCCAATATTCGCTTTTTTTGAAGATGTTCCTTAATCGGAACAGACCAGTCAACTCTCATGCTTGGGTTCTTATTTTGTCATATGTTTAATTGTTTTCTTCCTATATGTTATACATTATGTTCCCATGAATGTTTCCCTTTATAATATATCGTGTAGTTTATCCTCATATGTATATATAAATATATATATATATATATATATATATATATATATATATTTGGACAGCATTTATTAAAGTTTAGTTAAAATAAATTGAAACCTTAAACAATAACACGCCATAATTGCCCCCGCTTCCGACTCAAAAGGATAATGTTATGAATTAAAATCAGAGAAGTTATTAAGACGATTAAAAGTGATTTAAAGCATCGTAATATTCATTTTCCCACTATCGTATTCAGTTTGGATCATAGTATTTTTATGCACTCGAATAAGTAATGCTTCGAGTATGTTGATACGAAAAATACAGTTTGAAACTAATTCATAAAACCTCCTCTAATCGCCTTTTTTCAAGCTGTAGCGTTCACGGATTGACTAGTGTATTATAGTGTAAACTAATGATTCACAGAATGTCACGGCTAATCATGTTTGAATTTAACAATTTGATTATAATAATACATTGCAGACTATCAATTTCGAATTGTTTGTTTTCATTTTAGTGCTGAATGAATAGTTGTGATAAAGTAAAATGAGTTGTCCATAATTTCATTGACTACTGCTACTTTGAATCTCAACGCTTTATATGCAAATCTGCGTCGGTAGCAATTCGGCCTATTCTTTATACTTGTTTTCAGAATATGCATTCATTTCGTTCGCTCAATAATTTATACATTTCTATCGGCCTGTCAGCTTCTATAAATATAATCATGTATACAGAGTTAAAACACTTTCTCTCATATCTACTACCAGTGGCACTCACGTGTCAGAAAAGTACACCGGAAGGTCTCCTTCATAGGATAACTATTTCTTCTTAACACCGTTATTTTTTCAATTTTCATTCATACAGAGTGAGACCACCTTCTCTCATATCTATTACCAGTGCTACTCACGTGTCAGCAAAGTACACTCGATGGTATTCCTCATAGGAGAACCATTTCTTAACACCGTTAATATTTCAATTTTTTTGTTAGCACTATTAACTGTTAGAAACTTAACAGGTCCTACCTAAATACTAAATATTTTCTTCGCCTAAACTTTATATTATTGGTTTTTCCATATATTTCTTTGTACAGTCGAATATATATTCGCTTAACAAAAGACGGTATTCGGAGTAAACAAATCAATCTTTCATTTACAGTCACAGGGATTTCACTCAATTGTTGTTTAATTTCTTTTTTAGATTTTTCGATTCAAATGATGAATAAAAAAAATACATTTGGTTTCTACGTCACAACTGGTGAATTAAAATAATTGCCATTTTAAACTTATCTGGTCAAATCTAAATCTACTATGGAATATCGAAACAAAACTATAGCTTTTTTAACAGAATCGGCACTATGCGGCCTTTAGAGACACTAACACAATGACTAATTAATACCGTGATCGATTATTCTTAGAAACACAATCGCATATCATTTTGCTCAATCTTATATATTCTACATCTGCGTAGTATGTTTAGTTAACAGTGTGTGTCGCATTTTCATTTATCATTTGCATACATTAAATAAAGTATCGTGTGCTTTCGAAGTAAGGTA
>OY744540.1:28237523-28262523 GCA_963556195.1 Sepiola atlantica | reverse complement strand
ACCTGTGTTTTTAGCGTCATTTAACCACCAATTAACGAATGGCGATTATAAGCAGTCTCTTTTAAATTCGCTAAACAGTTTAAACACATGTTTTTAAACAAAAGTTACCTTACACGCTGGCCGTCATCTTGTTGCTGGCTCGTGATCGTCGAGGAGTACCTGTTTTGGGAGCAGATTCTGTTCAAAGCACGAAGACAAGGACATTCGGAGACGATTTTTTTCTGAGAAAGATTTCATCATTTTTATTTTTACTTTCGATTGGAGAGGGTTCCATTGTCGGTTCTTCATTCCACTCTTTCTTTCATTAATACTGTGGGACGTTGGATGCAGTTAGCTATTTTCTAGCCAGTTTTGTTCATGTTTGGCGAATTTCCACCCGACTACACATTACAGAGCTACATGGCCAAAACGTGTTGACTTTCGCTTTTAAGGTCCCGACTCGAATCAAAACCCAACTTTTCACACAAAGCCACCCGGGCTAAGCGTGGCGACTTCACTCCGCCAATATTGGGAACTCGACTGATAACTAAACTTTCACACAAAGGATCTCACACGTCATAACTGCACTAGATCGCTTGTGTTTCACCTATTACCTCATCACCCTGTCATAGCGAGCGTGAGAACCTCTTTTGCACTAACTTTGTACGCGGTAGCACCGTCACAATCCGCGCAATTCAGGCGATCTTTCGTACGTCTATACATGCGTCCGAATTTATCAATGCTCTAAAGTTTTGTACTTAGTTTACCTGAATTCTATTTCTTTTACACGGTACACAACTAATAATAGTTGATAAACACACCTTCTCGAAACGCAGGGCATGCCATAATCTAACATTTTTTGGTATTTAAAGTTATATTTAGGTGGATGTGATACAATAATGAAATAGCTAGAATTCGGATACGTTCGCTGTGATGGAAACATCACCAACTATTTAAATGAGAAGTTAACAAAATAAGCGATAATGATGATAATAAAATAAGAATGATTAAAGTAATAATAATAATGCATTTAAAAATAATAATTATTTTAGTAATACTATTCCTACTACTATCAAAAATAATATCAGTTGTAAATAACTACAACTATTGAGAATAAGTGATAATAGTGCAACAAATTAAAATATAAGTTATAATTATAATAACAATGATAAATAATATAACTAATGATATTAATAATAACAATGACTATACATATGGTAATAACAGTGATAGTAATAATAAGGGTAATAATGTTTATAATAGTAATAATAATGAAAATAATATAGTAATAAAATTAGTTGTAAATATGATAAAGAATAATAATAATCATAATAATACAAATAAGTATGATGATAGTAATCATAAAATAATAGTCATTGTGATAATAATGATAATACTACTATAAATAATGATGGTTATAGTAGTAATGGTTAAAATACTACTAGTACTACTAATAATAATTCTCAATTGGTAAAATAGTTACTAGAAATAATATTACTTGTGTTGGTCACATTAATAATTTACTATTATTACTTAATGGAAAATTGAATATAATAATTATACCGAGCATGTTATGATATATAAATGAATAACAATGTCGTCTAGTTTTTTGTGGATGGATAAGTTCTTTTCTTAATAGAGACACTGATGTTTCAGTGATTTTCCAAATTTTAAATTTTCTTTTGTTTTCTTTTCCATTTCATCATTCCCAACTATGATCTGAAGTAAAGTTCGGATTATTATTCTGCCTGAAAAGATATCAGTTCATAATTGCTTTTTAATGATGACATCAACATGCCAGTGTAGCAGACTTTGTACATTTATGTATGACTAACATAATCCTATATATATATATATGTTATATTTGATATTGAGAACTATTTATGAGCCCAGTTGAAATTCTTTGGATTTCTATCGCGTGGAGTTTGACCATGCCTGCCTTATATATATATATATATAATTAGTAACCCGCATGTGGTAAATATCCACAGGATAGAAAGTCAAATAATTTCAACCGCAGATTATTAGCATGTATGTACGAGAGCCGTTCAATAAGTAATGCCCCTGACTCATTTCCCATAGAAATAGATTAATGAAACTTGGCACAGGTGTTAGTCTTTCTCTATATTGAAACCTTCCAGAGGTATGTATTTCTCCTATCGTTCGATTCAGCTCTGTAGAACACTCCAGGTTGGTCCTCCAACCACGTCGTAACTTCAGACATACAGGCTGTATACCCTGGGAAGCACTTTCCTTTCAAAAACAACTTCATGGCTTGGAAGAGATGAAAGTCAGGGGGTGCAAGGTAGGAGAGTAAGGGGATGGGAGAGGATTTCATAGTCACACGCCTATACTTTTGATCTGGCGACATGCTAGTTGTGGACCTAAGCGTTGTCCTGCAGGAGGAGGATACCTTTGCTGATCTTGCCCCGCCTTTTGATTTTGATAGCTTCTCTTATTTTCATTAAAAGTGAAGCGTAATAGGCTCCTGTAATTGTAGTACTCTTTGCCAGGAAATCGGTCATCACTACTCCGTCCTGGTCCCAGAAAACTGTGAGCATGACCTTGCCAGCGGAGGAATGCACCCTTTGCCTTCTTTGGAGGTGGTGAGTCCAAGTCATTCCACGGCATTGAATGGGCATTGATCTCTGGATCATAGTTATGGAACCAAGTTTCATCCAATCGATCTTTTGAATAAGTTTGACTCATCTTCTTGGCACATCCCCAAATTCATCCTCGAGCACTCGACGCGTTATTGCTTCTGAAAATGTGTGAGCAGCCTGGGAATCTAGCTGGCATACACCTTATGCAAATGGTCATGAATGCTAGTTTCCACATACTATGCACTAATAGTGACCTCTTGGACTATTTGGCGAATAGTAATGTGTCGATCTTCTTAAAATAACAACATCAACTTGACGGACAGATGTCTCAGCAATAGCAGAAGAGGGACGACCAGGTCTGGGAGCTGTTTCCAGACTTCCGGCCATGTTTGAATTCACGATGCAAGCGTTTTACAAGGTCATATGATGGGGCAACATCACGATTTGTGTCTCTCATTTCATCAAAAGTCTCCGTTGATATGCGTCCTTTGAAATACAAATAAGTAATAACTGCACGACACTTAACTGGCTCCATTTCACACTTCACTCAGTTAAAACACATTCAGATCAGAAATCACTATTAGTTCTGAGCTGTATTTTTCAACATAACGAATACATATATGAATCATTATACATGCTAAATTTATTTAAATCAGACAACTGGAAATTGCTCAGGGACATTACTTATTGAACGCCTTTTATATAAATAAAAATAATCACACACACACATATATATATATATATATATATATATATATATATTGGTACAGAAAAAATAGTACACCATTCGTACCGTCAGTTTCAGACACGGAATAACTTAGCCATCCGGCTCTCTTCAGCTTCTGTTGTCATCTGTTTCGGAAATGTGTAGTCACGTGTCACTCTCGTTTTGACGTGTTATTTGCTTATATTGTTGTGTATGTTTGTTTAAATTTAGTGTAAAGAAAAGTTTTATGAGGTTTGAAAAAAGGGGAGGGTGAAAAGTGGCAGTTGAGATTTAAACCGGAGGAGATTTAAAGAGATATAAAAAAAAAAGTAAAAAATAAATAAAAGAATGTCTATATAATTCCCGTTAGTCAATATTATGAGTTTCGTATATGTGGCCGTTACTGTTTTAGGGGTTGATGTGTATTCTAAAGGAATTAGGGAGAAGGAATGGGCTTAAAGGTGGTTAAAAGGAACATTAATTCATTTCGTGTTTAAATCATGGATTAAAAGAATGTTAAATAATTCTCGACGGAATTCAAATAAAGGTATCATCCGTGCTATCTAAGGGCAGTAATTCTAAGGTGTTTAAATGATTTGAAACCGTTTAATTGGATCTGTTTGTGAGATGTGGAAGATTAGTATTATGAGCGAGACATGGTGGGGACTTATGGGAGTAATAATAATGTTGTGAAATGGGTGTGTTACCCTCTTAATGACTGGAGAAATATATCTGGGTAAGTTGAAATGGTGTGGATATTGGTTAAGATATTTGTTCGTATTTTTTAAATTTTATTTATATTAATGAGGGGCGGTAGTTGGGAAACATTGCTGAAGTGGAAGTCAGTATTTAATGGGAGAGTTATGGGGTTATGCATTTGGCAGAGGGGGTAGTAGCTAGGATTTTATGTGTATCGGTAAGTCCGATTCATGAGTAGTGCTTGTCTCCTGTGGATGCATCCCTTAAAGATTTCATCGTGAATATTCAAACAAACTGTATTCGGGTCAATGACGGCCCTTGACATATAGTATTTGGCAGCGTAACACAGAGGGCATCTATTTATGGCATGATAGAAGGATGGTTTTCTCAATTACTTTCTATTTGATGGTGAAGGGTGTATTTTCCTGAAGTTGTCATATTCGGACCGCGAGTGCCGTATTTCCTTGAGTTTGTATCTGAAGGTGTTTCTGTGTGCGTATAATCTTAGTTTGAAGCTTCTCTGCGTCATGCCAATGTATTTTTCTGTTCTACCGTTAGTCTGGTTTGTAACGGTGGCTTCATATACGAGTGAATCGATTTTGCAATTCCTTTCTAGAGGGCAGTTGTTTTTGTCCTGGAATGAGCACCTGCGTTTGCAATTGTGTTGGGTTCTGCAGAGATGAGTTTTCTTATCAATGGGGCAGTTGAGTAGCTAACTTTAATAGAATTCATGTTAAAAAGTTTGTGCAGGTTGTGTGTGGGGTGAAGTGTTTGTCGGGTTCAGAGAAGAGATCTCATACACCCCCACCCGAGACCAACCACGGCGGACCCGCAATAGAAGGATATCTGTGATCTGGTTTTCCCCACCAATACCAAGACAAATGTAGGCCACTTCTTCCTTAACTTACTCGACAAACACAAAAACATTTGATTAGGGAAGTGGTAAAGTAATGGCTTTCCAGTGGTACTGATCAAACTCAGTACCACAAGTGAGCCATTAATTCAATAGACGTCCCGTTTTTAGATCTCTGAAATAGTTATATGGTTAACAGCTGATGATCACCGTTTTGTTTCACAATTAAAGTTAAGCTCCCTTGTTAAGGTTTCATTGTTATACAGTTGAATCCTATTTTGTATTTGTGAATTTTCCAGTTGTGATTCGTCTTATTCAAGTCGTAAGTCTGCGATATGTTAAACTTAGTTAGTATCCCTAGGAATTTAAACTGCTTTCTCTTTCTTTGTTTTCGTGTATGTATTACGTAAAGCTTATTCTGTATATGTAAATATATACGAGGCCTGCCCCAAAAGTATCCGACCATTATTTTGTCCGTGCGAAATAGACGATAGGGCGACGTTACTCTACACAGTGAAGGAAGACACCTTTATTCGCATGTGTCAATTTCATCACCACCTTCTGACGCGTTCCGCGATGCCTGTCGATCGCTTTGTGAGGTGCTACACATGTTCGTCGTATTACCGATCGTCTCAAGATGACTAAACGTGTTGAGCTAAGGTACTGCTTCACATTTTGTTAAAAGCTTGGTGATTCTCACAGTAAAACCATTCGTAAGATTCAGCAAGTGTTAGACGATTGGATGTGTGTAACACAAATAAAGGAGTGCTTCCACCGATTCAGAAATTGCCGCACATGAGCGGAGAGAGACAAGCGTTCTGGCAGGCCTTAAACTGCTCGGAGTTCAGCTGTTAGAGGGTGCGAAATTTGGTAATAGAAGAATGTCGTTCAATCGTGCGAGAGATCGCCTAAGAGGTCAAAGTGAATAAATATTCCGCACATGCAATTTTGCGCGATGATTTGAAAATGCACAGAGTTGCTGCAAAATGTGTGTCCAAGTTCTTGTCGCAGAAACAGAAGGACCTCCGTTTTCAAGTTGCATCGGACCTTTTGGAGACCGCCAACACTGATCCTGGATTTCTGAACAACGTGATAACTGGAGATGAGTCATGGGTTTACAGGTACGACCCAGAAACAAAAAGACAGTAATCGCAACGGAAGCATCCCGAGTCTCTGAGGCCAAGAAATGCACGACAGGCGCGAAGCAAACTCAAGGTAATGCTGACTGTGTTCTTTGATATCCGTAGAATTGGGCATCACAAATACGCACCGGAAGTACAAACAATGACAAGGGAGTACTATCAAGATGTTCTTCGGCGTCTCCTTGACACAGTTCGGCGCAAAAGACCAGACATGTGGACGGCGAAAAACTGGCACCTGCATAACGACAACGCCCCATCACATTCATCCCAATTGATCCAAATTTTCTTAGCCAAACATTGAATTCGAGTCGTTCGCGAAGCCTCGTACTCTCCAGACATGGCTCCTTGCGACTTCTAGTTGTTTCGATAATTTAAGACGCCACTCAAAGGTTCCTGTTTTGAGACTAGAAGACAGATGAGGCGAAACACGAGAGCGGAGATGACACTATTCACAAATAAATCTTCAAGGTGTGTTTCCGGCAGTAGATGGATTGATGTTCTCAGTGTGTGCAAGCACAATGGGCCAACTTCGAAGGGGATAAGGGTTCCGACTCCGTTTTATAGCATACAGTCGGATACTTTTTAGACATGTCTCGCGTATATATATATATATATATATATATATATATATATGAGAGAGAGATGTGTGTAAAAATGTAACAATTGTATGCCCATTTACGAGTATTGACACCAAGTTATGATAATATTTAATCGTATGTTTTGAATCCTTATTCAAATATTGATAACAATCCATTACATGATTTTGATTATGATAAATGTTCAAAGTTGAGGATTAAACTTAGGGAGTTTCCACAAAGAATTCAAATGCATGTACTTTCCTTTTTTGTGCCTACTGACAATGTATAAAATTAATGCGAATCTGATATATTTAAACTTTCAAATTAAAAATTGCGCCCATATTATCCCCCTTATCATATTTTTTAAAACTCAAAACAAAGTGAAATTATTGGTAATATCTATGCATTCATGTCCAACGTTTATTGTTAACATTTTACAAATAACGAATATATATCAATTTTCACAAAGGACTTCTACAACGTTTTTGAACTCTTATCAGTTTTGTTTCATACAAAAGAAAAATAAATATAGCCCATACTAGTACGCCTTACGCCTCGCAGTTTTATTTAGAAATTCATAATAATGTTAACATTTTGAGTTAATCGTGTACGCATAAAAATATAGACATATACACATCCCTAACTTCTTGTCCTCTTTCTCATTCTTTCTCTTTTTTTCTCTTTTTCTATCTCTTTATCTCTCCTCCTTTCTCTCTCTCTCTCTCTCTATCTATCTATCTATCTATCTATCTATCTATATATATATATATATATATATATATATATATGAGAGATACAGAGAAAATGACAAATGAGATATGCGGCCGGAAGAAAAAGAAGTAGTAACCTAAATATAATACAAGGCCATCATACAAATTCAAGGGAAAATATTGTTGCCTGCGTCATAGTTGTCTAAACTTATTTTTTGTTAAGTGTACCTAATGATTGATAGCTTATAAATGGAGTTCACATCTAGATGTCTTTATTTCTTGTTGTTCAGTATTTTTTATATGTTGAATAATATGGTGTTATCACATTCATCGTGGGTGTGCAGGTCACCTAACATAAGTCTGGTCTCCACTGGCTTTTCGCTCTTTTCCAATAGCTGCCCAAGCCCGTGAGCACATTTGAACTTCTAGACGACAAATGCCAAACGGGTGTATAACTATGCTCAATCATATTAGAAACATAGACGGGAATGGTGTCGTCTATTTAGATTACTTGAAAAAATAAACATAGAAAACTGTGTTCATCTGTACGCGTACATTCTTATCTATGTAACAGTTAATGGAAGAAGGTGGGTAGAATTTTCAAAAAATTATAAAACTGTGTCTGCTTAGGTATATATGAATATTGACATACATGCCCGTAACCTAGTATGTCCAAGCGTATGTCTTGCTTGTAATATTCTTTTCACGGATTACGCTATCGAATATATCAAACAGCATGTGATATACATGTAATGGTACCACACTTTTACAGTCTACATAAACTCTTCCGTTTCACTATAAATACCGGGGGTGCAATCCCTCAGTGTTCGAATTACGCCAGTTAAATACTAGCACTCAGACATACGTTCAACACCTATCTTTATATGATATATTCATACTTTCATCAATATACATAGTTTCACTAAATTCGCGGCTTTTCTGGACCGCTTACAGGTGCCCGATACTGGCGATAAGGAACGTTCACGGACCTCCATAAAAGAACATATAAAAGAACAAACGTGGAGAACCCAACGGTGGAATTACCCGACAACCTAGAAACTTCTAAAAACTTGTATTTTCGGTTGACAAAGAGAAAACATTGTTTGTAAGTTTGATATTTTGTAACTAAGGGGATTACACTCTTTTCTTTTGTCTTATTTAGAAACCAACCAATTTTCTCTTAAAGAAAGAAGTCGGTGATTTTATTTTCTTTCTATTCCGGCACTGGAGATTTCAAACAAAAAATGATACATTATTTTATTCTCTCAAAAAGAAAGATGTACGAACGCCGAAATGATGAAACTTATTTTTCCTGTTGTCTAAAGTGTTAACCGTCAAAGAATGTGTTACGTGAAAAACTTACTAACAAAAGTAATTTTGTTTTGTCGACAATAAGATGTTATAATCTTCATCTTTTATTCCACTATTATTATGTTAACAGCATAATATCAAAGGGGAATCTTCTAAAAACGTATTCTAAAAAGCACTTATAAACTTGGAAAATTGCATAGCATCTCGTTAAATAGCAAATGCAACACTACTAAAAAGCGAAGAAATATATCAAAACCTTCTACTGGAAAAACATGAAACCATCAAAGCATTACCACAATGTTGAATAGGGGTTAAAATACTGAGAACGAAAATGTTGTTTTTTTCAAATCCGATTTAGAGTGCAATTGACAATTTCGACTTATCCTCCACGTAAGAACCATGCCTTCGTTTTATAATTTAGAAAGTATGAATTTTACAAAATAGATCATTAAAATTGGCCAGACTTAAAAATAATTAGGCTAAATCTCCGAAAATAAGACATCACCGAACATACTAGCTTCGTAGACTATATTTTTCCTATAAAAATAGCGATGTGTCTTTTTTTGAAACTGTTAAATTGTTACAGAATTATTTATCTATAAAACCTTCCGGTTTCATAAATAGTGGAAGTGAATGAATTTAATTAAAAAAAAAAAAACAGCGAACATTACTCGGCTTTCGCGCAAATCATTAACACAGACAGCGATGATTTAAAACTAGCTGATTTATAATAATTTTAAATACCTGGTATTCGCGCAAGGTGTTTTATGAGCTTAAGACGAAGTAATGAGACTTAGAGTCGTAAACAAGTTAGAAAGCGAGCCAAATTGACCATGACAGAAAATAGCTGAAGACTCAAAGATGTGTCAGTGTCAAACAAGATCCTCAGGATATTGAAGAGACGGGCATTCCTCACATGAGAAAGATACGTCAGAAATCACATTTACACTCTCCTTCAAAACTAAGTCAAACCACAAAGAGAGATTATTTTTAAACTCCTACAAAAACAAACCACCCGAATAAAAAAAAAACAGGGAAAATAACCGCATCGCTCCGTTGTGGATCCCTCTATTGGATTATGGATTGACAATACCGTTTTAAAACGGGTATAACTTGTAATAAAGTAGAGCACAAGAGTCTACATTGCAACACGAATAAAAGTAAATAGAAGTCTGGTTAAATCAACCAAAGAATATCAACATGG
Source organism: Sepiola atlantica (assembly GCA_963556195.1). NCBI lineage: Eukaryota > Metazoa > Mollusca > Cephalopoda > Sepiida > Sepiolidae > Sepiola > Sepiola atlantica. The sequence goes on along the minus strand of OY744540.1, from coordinate 28,252,738 downwards.
CGTCATAATTATAAGAAAGTACGTACAGGTAAACATCCTGAATATAGATGTAAAGTTACAATTAGACTCAAGTTCAAACGTGTTGATAATCAACCTGCATACATAGAAAAGGGTGGATAAACCAATCATTGTAAACCCCACCCCCAAAAAAAGAAAGAAACTGAGTTATGTGTCAATAATTCATTATAATTATATATATCTACAGAAATACTCATAGATATGCATCATATATATATATATATATATATATTATATATATATACTTTTATTAATTTGATACGTACACAATAGTAATCCATGGACACGTGTTTCTGGCTCACAGCCGTCATCACATGGCTGCCTTAGAGAAGGATCAAACCCTCGATATTAATGTCTATAGTCCAGCGTTTGTATCACTGAACCAAGACGCTAGTCTAGAAATAGGTACGATCTTCATCACCTAAATGTTTAATGTATTTTTTTGTAATTATTTTTATTTCTGATTGCAGCGTTCGTTGTTGCTTTTTTGCTTCATCATTTCGATTGTCTCATTTCCTAAGTGACTAAGATGCAGAAAATTCCATTATTAGTTGCCGTATATATGTGCATTGATATATGTGTTGAGTTATAAAAAAGTAAAATAAATATAAAATGAAATGTGTTATTAGTAAATTAATATTACACGCATTTTGTTTTTAAGCAGACTATGTGTTATGAACTGCTGCAACGTTTTGTGACTGTTTAGTGACTAATTGAAGCTAAATACAGATATTTAATTTTAAAAAACTATACGTTAGATGTTTCAGATTCGTAACGCGGTTTCATCCAGATAGACTTACTTTTGAAATTTTTGAGTTGATTTAAAAAAGTTCAAGTCAGTCCATTCGGATTAAGCTGGAGTATGACCCCGAAATATGTAACCTATAGTGTTTTTTGTTTTCTTTAAATCAATTATATATATATATATATATATATATGTGTATTCCATGATAAATGCCAGTATACTGAAATCATATGCCCTTAATAGGGTTGAGATCAAAATTCATATACACTAAATGTACAAAAGCAAATAAATTCCCAAACTTTTACACTTTTATTGTCATTAAGGGTATGCGAGCACAACAGTGCTATGTATTTTACTGGTAGGATTTTTCTCCAGCGCACCAAAAACACTTTATCCATTCATGCATAGAGATTTATACTGTAGTGATGTGATAATGAAATGGTTTGGTTGATATGTAGTCATACCCTTAATGACAATAAAAGTGTAAACATTTGGGAATTTATTTACTTTTGTACATTTAGTGTATATTAATTTTCATCTTAACCCTATTAAGGGCATATGTTTTCAGTATACTGGCATTTATCATGGAATGTCACTACTTTTGTAAAAACTATGCCTCAAGACAATGGTAATTTTTAAAGTTTTTTGGAATTTCCTGGAAAACTAAGGTATATGCTAAACTGAAATTAAAATGTCATCAACTATACTCTAGAATCTATATCTCTGCCAAAGATCAGCTGGCACACACGTACGTACGTACACACGGATAACACAAACTCACTCCTGACCTTTCTGGATCTCTGGGTTGCCTTGACTAATGATGCTGAAATTCTACACACTTATAGAACCTATCAAATGAAAATTTTGTGCAAAGTTTAAACCAATTTGGTTTATTGGCTTTTGAGTTATGACTGATCAAAGAAATGAGATTTCTGGCATAGGCCGTTTTTGAAGTCTATTAAGGAATAGAGGGCTATCGCGCCTCCCTTGATTATATAACATTATTGGTTACATGTGCATACATGTTACGGTTGTACTCTTCAGACAGTCAACCTCTCCAGACCAAAAAAAATGAGAAAATTAAATTAAATTGGAAAAATGTATTATGTATATTTGGGAAGGACGTTTATAATTTCACCGGTCAAGCTTAGTATCGAATTAGGTTATTAACTCGTTAACCTTTTCAATTCGTTGCAATCTTGTTCAGGATTTGATTACCTTCATTATTCATTTTATAACTCTGATTCCTTACGTTCTCTTTTTATTACCTACTTAGCGGCTAAGTCGGATTCCTTCTATTCTAATATGTGTATATATATATATATATATATATATATATATATGTGTGTGTGTATATATGTAGGTATACGTATATATACACATATATATATGTGTGTGTGTATATATGTAGGTATACGTATATATACACATATATATATGTGTGTGTGTATATATGTAGGTATACGTATATATACACATATATGTATATATATATATGTGTGTAGTGTTTATATATTTAATATATATGTATGTGCAGTGTGTACTTGTGTATCTGCAGCGTCCGCGTTATTTATTTTATATAGAGATCAGAGTTTGTTGATACGGACATGTGTTTATGGTTATCTAGGTATATACGTGTATGTATATACGATATATTTATGCGTTAACATGTACGTATGGTTATCTAGGTATATATGTGTATGTTTATATGATGATATATTAATGCGGTAACATGTATGTAGATTAAGGTTGTGTGTTCAATTGAGAATCAAGGCATCCGACAAAGCCGCTAAGTAGGTAATAAAAAGAGAAAGTAAGAAACAAGTGTTATAAAATCAATGATTAGGGTAATAAAAATAATTTTAAAAATAGAAACGAATTCAAAGGGTTATATCCCCTAAAAAATATACTTAATAAGAATGTTTTCTAATCTTGATTCACTACCTTGTTTTTGATCTGAAGAAGTTGACTCTCTGTGAAGAGTACAGCCGAAATATGAATGCACATATGTAACCAAAGATGGGTGTATGAATAAAACTATATATAAAAGAACAGCTCCACATGTTATTGAACACAAATTATAAAAACAGGAGTTTCAACGGATTAACATCTACCGAAAATATATAATACATGCACTATATATATATATATATATATATATATATATATATAAATAATACAGGTAAAGTAAGCATCCAAAGGATAACAATCCACAGTAATTCAACCGAGCGTTATGAACATCTAAGTGAAATATCGGACGTTTTCTCCTGGTAAGATCTTAGTTTCAAATAACTATTGATCGATAACATCGACATGCTAGTGGTACGGATTTTTGTACATGTCTGTATAAATAAAAATAATTATACATATATATCGAACTGATGAATTTATAAATACATTTAATTTAAGTTATAATCTATATCACTGTGCGTGTGCCCACGTGGGTATTGATTTAAGAGTCGCGGGCACCAAGGTGTCGTCATATATACCTAGCAATTAGGGCAACATTGGGGAATCCTATTCTCAGAATTTAGAAAAGTTAAATCCGTACCTAGTTAATGGGTATTGAGCATTTATGTAACTATGAATGGATACACATTCCAATTTAAAAGAACATGATTTATTAAGCTCTTAAGAGTGGTTGGCCTTCCTCTTCGCTAGTTCTAGACAGCCGGGCACCAGACAATTGGTTCCCACTGACCCTACTATCGACGGGCCTCTGTCTATGTCAATAAGAGAACTTAAAAATAAAAAAATAAAATCTAATCATATATTGAAGCTTGTACTTTTCAACAATGATACAAGTTTAGATTAATTTCATAGAAGCAACTTTAGTATGTGTACACACAAACAGTGTACGCACAAATATCTTCCGATATATATATACACTCACACACACACACACATATATATATATATATATATATATATATATATATATATATATGTGAGAAAAGAATGTGATGGAGAGAAATAGACATGTTATTTATTTTTCTCCCACAAGGTAAGATGTGACACAAGGACGGAAAAGTGGGATTTGAAAAGCCAGCGCCCGAGAAGGTGAGCTCTCTGGCCTACAAAAAATGCCTGGGCAGCCCCGTCGTCATTCTCCGGTAGGGGCGCCTCAGGCAGTAAGCAAACAAACTTACTCCTCCCCAAAGAGGGGAGGCAAAGCCTGGGAGGGTGGACCTCCTAGAACTACACCGGACAAACCCACAGACAGACGTAAATCAAGCCCCGAAGGGCAAGACAATACCGGTGTATGAGGGGCAGTATCAATCGGAACAGATACTACACTTTGATCTTGGCCAAAATGCCAAGGCCTAGAATCCATGCCCTAGTGAAATAATTTCCCTGAACAGAACAGCTGTGCATAACTTTATGTCATTTTATGACGATTAAACTACGAATATAATGTAAATAAAACTTATCTTTAGATTCCTTATTCCAATGTTGCTGAACATCCACTTCACGATTTTAATTCTAAAAGATGTCAACACTTCAAGTCTTTAGCCCAAGTCGTTTTAAGAAAAAAGTGAAATTCAGCAAATCTTACTAAAATGGCGTTATGCCTATGCATCAGATTTAATGCAAATCGGAAATAGTTGTGTTTACCAATAGAAGGGTTGGTACATATTATGCTTCCTAAACCCTTTAGCATATACAGAAGAACCTGAAATTAAAAGGTGTTTAGTAGAGTTTATATATATATATATATATATATATATATATACATATATATATATATATATATATATATATATGTATATATATATTTCACAACAAAACTCGTTCTCTACAACCACTGTAAATAATTCTCCTTTTCTCATCTGTGTACCTAAAAGCAAACGGAACTGCTACGAACATTTGTTCTAAGAACTGTATATCCGTGGGGCACAATACATTCATCGTAGATTACACCAACATGGTCGATTCCATGTCCAATGTTAACAAATTCCTGTTGAACCGTCCTCTTAAATAGTTAAACTCTGCCCAGTTTGAACCACTGTACAGAGTTGTCTCACTATCGAGCTGCCAAACTTGTGAACGCCTATTCTCTAGTCACTCGTTTGAGATAACTTCAGTTACCCCAAAATGTTGATTTTATGTTTACATTATTTTAAATTCTAACTATTGAGTACTCTGCAGGTATAAATATTAGAAATACTTTGCCAACTTTAAATAACATTTGGCAAATAGGCATGGTACTTGAATCATGATATTCAGACGTTTTATGCAGGGTTATCTAAAATATAAGGTATCTCAAACTAGACATGTTCTACAGTAATTCGCCTATAAGCTTACATAGAGACGTTACACTTCCTTAAGAGATGTGTAAATATATTATACAATTAAAACGGTGTAATTGCTATTGCCCTCTTTTGACATACGTAGTACACTAATGTGTATTTACAAACCAAACAATACACCTTGGAGAATAAAGTATTGTTCATGCTCAGTATATTAACATAGGCAAATCGAAAAAAAAAATTCATTGTTTTGTATAGAATAAATTGAAAACGTTAGGGGAAAGCATATTTTAAATACCAGTTGCAAAGTAACGCGGAATTTATTTATTTCTTTTACTAGATAAATTAAGAGTATTTTTATTATAATACTATTCACTTTGTTTGTACTGCGTTTAATTAGTCAGTGTGGGAACAGGCACTCACCCATAACATAGAATGGAAAAGTGACAGTTCTATGATAAAGACATACAGGCGCACAGATAATAAAAGACAAGGCCATCAAACCAGACATTGTCAATTGGAACAAACCAGAAACACTGCTCTCATCATTGATGTAACCGTCTCAAAGGGCCATGGCCTCAATAGAGCCGAACGGGGAAAAATAACCAAATACAAAGACTTCAAAAATGACTGAAAAATAACATGGCCACTCGAGAAAATAAACATCATACCGGTTGTAGGGGGGGGGCAACTGGTTTAGTGAAAACATTGTATGAAACGACTGGGATCGAACCATAAACTTTTCGCTCTTAGAGCTACGCTGTTAAGAATGAGGCCACGAACGCGATTATAATATGTAAACAAGATAAGGTCATCAATGTGTTATAATTTACGATACGCCATAAGGCGACCGAATATAGAGGCCATCATTCGCACGTTTTAGATCATTTCTATTTTAAGAAATCGATGTTTTTACTAATTGTTGGATATTATGTGTGAAAAGATTTGGGTTCTGGAAATGCCAACTTTATAAATCTATGTAGAGTATCTTGGCGTATATGGACTTAATTCGGAAGTCGAGTCGCTGAAAAAATTGTAGCCGCCATGTTGAATGTCGAACTACAGAACAAACTATGTTCGGTAATTGCATTCTCTAAAAACTGGAATGAGTATAAATGTATACGAATAAGTTGAAGTAACGTAATCCGATATTCTGGAAAAAAAATAGTTGACTTAGCGGTAGCGTCCATTAAATATTTGCGTAATGTTTTATATTATGTAGTAAATTAATAGCAGCCAAATTATGAATACTATAAGACACTTATTTAAAAAAAATAAACATTAATTATTAGTTTCCGGTTACGAATGGTGGAGCGTCAGTACTTACATGTTAGGAGTAAAAGTGTTTGCTACCACCTCTATGTAGTATGTTTTGAGAAAAGTCGAAGATCGTCGTCAAAAGTAATATTTAGTCTTACCTGGAGGAAAATAACACATTTACTGAAATAAAATCGAGTAAATAAACGTAATGTAGGAGGGTGTTAAGTAGACTGTGATGCATGTGGTTAGTTTCCCATTATTTGAGAAGGTACACGGGAAAAATCGTCTTAACTTTATATATTGGATTACGGCTGGAGGCCGATCAAATTTATGTATAAACTACTGCCACAGTTTAAGGGATAAATCAGTCCACCGTATCATCTGCATTAGTACTCAGATTTTAGCAAACATCGGAATTGTTTGAACTGCTACTATTTCGTGTAGTAAGGCGCAGGACGAACACATGCACAATGAAAACTACTGCTACTACGATCATTATATTTTCAGTCTATTGAACAAACATTGTGCATACGCTTGTACGGATTACATTCGTCATTAATTTTATTAGTGTGCACCCCAATTCAAGTAGGGGTTGTCATGTGTAAACTACAAACGCGAACACTTAATCCCGTGCAACAAAGTCCAGTGTATTCATACATTTTTGATTCAAACAAAGAAATGTAGAACGCTACGACTCATATGTTGAATGTAATCTAAAATGTAACTTTGTAATGTGTCTTACCCGTGTAATCGCTGATAAAAGTGTGAGCAACGCACTGTATGATACGAAAAAAAGACTTATGTTTTTATAGTATTTATTTACGTGTGATGTAATAAATGTATAGAACTAGATATTGTGTAGACATAATTACTCCTTCCACAGCACTAGAATTGGTAATCAAAGAGAAAACATCTGGTCAGATTTGATATCAAAATTAATGAATTGTAATGCAAATATTTTTGTTAAACACGAAGCAACATTTTTAGTAAATCGCTGACAAAGGGCGTTGTTATATATTGCTTTTGTTTAGAAAGCTACACACGCCAACGTTGTAAGGTAAACTTAAATATATATATATATATATATATATATATATATATATATATATATAGCAAATTTACCATCACAATCAAAACAAAGGTTTTATAGGTTCCAACGATACATGTTTCAGGCAGACAATGAATAGCATAAATTATGAAAATGCATTTCTGGGAAAAAGTGAATTATATATACAGAGTAGAGGTGTCATATACAAGGTAATTTGCAATACGAGAGATATGGGCATATAGATATAAATAGTGAACGAGGGAAAGTGATTAATTATATATATATATCAGACAATAAATACTCTCTCTATCTCTCTTTCTCCTTCTCTATCTCTCTTTCTCCTTCTCTATCTCTCTTTCTCCTTCTCTATCTCTCTTTCTCTCTCTCTATCTCTCTTTTACTTTCTCTGTCTCATATATATATATATATATATATATATATATATATATACGTACGGCTAGTCAATTTTTGTACATACTAGTATGTTCGGAGAATTAACTTAACACGCCATTAAATGGCTATACTTTTAATATATATATATATATATATATATATATATATATATATATATAAGTTTAGACGATTTTTCCACTATAACTTTTTGAAGAATAGGAAAATAACCACATGCATCACAGGCTATTAAACTCACTACTATATTTCGCTTATTCCCTCGAGCGTGTTTTAGTAAATGTTTCATTATTTTTCTACAGCTCACCCTAAATATTACGTTTGGTCCACCATCTTCGACTTTCTTAAATATACTTCATATAGGTGTTACCTAAAACGTTCCCCTATAACACTTTAGTACTGACACTCCTCCAATCGACACCGGGAACGAATAAACAACGTAAACGTTTCTAAAAAGTGTCCGTTTCTAAAAAGTGTCCGTTAATATTAATTAGTTGTCTCCTATTAATTTACTACATAATATCAAACAGTACGCACACATTTAAAAGGCGCTGCGTCTAATTCAACTGTTTTTAAAGAATATCGGATTACGTTATTTCTACCTACAATGTATACATTTATACTCATTCCGGTTTTTTGAGAATGTAATTAACGAACATAGTTCCTTGCAGTATTTCATTACTCGATACGGCGGTTACAATTTCCTCAGCGATTCGACTTCTGAATTAAGTCAATATACGGGTAGATACTCGATACAAATCATAAACGGACATTTTCTGTGGCTTACACCTTTCACACGCATACTATCCAAGGATTGGAAAAAACATAGTTATTCTAATAGAAATGACCCATAAGGTGTCACTAGTTGACCCTAGATTTGGTCACCTACTGGCTGATCGTAACATGAAACGCATGTCAACTTACAGGCTTCGTTTATATTACCTATTTTCCACTAGATGTTCTATCGCTTCTGTGGCCAAATTGTAACGAACGTAGATTCAAGATCAATTAGTTCGTAGAACTTTGATTACATATGATGACAAAATATGGAATAGAAATGATAGTTTGAATTTCGATGTTACGATGGAATCAGCGGATTGGCTCTAGTTACTGATTTGGTAGGCATTTATATTCCCAGGAAAATTGAGAACGTCATACTTATGTTTCCAGGGTATCATATAGAGATGATGCGTTATTTATTAAAAGCACATCTAGACAACTACAACTGAAAAGCTTTCAACATATTATTTAAGGAATTGAGCTTAAAAAACAATTGACAAAAATAAGAAAACACACTTTTTTGATATTATCTTTAATCTAAATTATAATACATTCAAGCCATACCATAAGCTACACCAGAAAATATTTTATAGATACATAATCCACTCACCCAATACCAGTAACGGAAACCATAATAAATAATATATCTAATATAATTTCACAACTATCCACGAATATAAATATATTTAAAGGAATTAAGCGATATCATAATGATCCATTAAAACGATCAGGTTACAATGAAAATATTAAGTATATTAATGAAAATGTCTAAACCAAAATAAAAACAAAAGTACTAATAGGAAGTGTAACATTATATCGTATGAAATGGCTTTTAGAAAATATGTTAAACAATTAAGAACCACTCTGGATACAGTGATACTTATGTCAATAGAGAACACACGATAAATAATAACGGGATTATATAGAAAGGAGATATACAAAAAATATAGATAAAAAGGTGGATAAAGATAAGATGAATAAAATGTAAGATATAAATACTTCGGATAAGGATAGTTAAATAAAAATAGGAGGAAAAAAACGGTATGGTTTAAACAGCGTATAGTATGCATGTAAAACCGGATAAACCTTAGGACTTCTATAAAATAATCGCTAAAAACTTCAGAGGAAATAAGATATTAAAACTTATCAATAATAACACATTAAAAGTATCCCATTAAACTATCACAACAATTAAAACCACCATATCTCACGGAATACAGCAACGGTTTAAAAAAATGAAAGGTAACCCTGATAATGTAGGGCACTCGAATAAATAACACATGTAACTGTATGCGGAAAGATGAATGCCCATTAATGGGTAAGTGCATGCCGGAAAGTATTATTTATGTGAAATGTTGTATAAAGTAACACGTCCTCAGCATACATAAGTTCGACAGGAGGCCCTTTGAAATATATGCCCACTCACCATATGACAAGTGTTGGAAAAGCTTGTAGAGAAGGAGTCGATGAATTTACCACTTCCTTAGCTGAATATATTTGAGAATTTAAAGACAAAAATAAACTAAGTACACTATAGAATAGTCAATATTAGTTAACGTCAGTAACTATTTACCAAACAAGCTGAAAAGATGCAATTTATGTATAACTGAATCAGTTGAAATAATCACATATAGAGGAAATATTATTAAGCGAAATTAGATAATAGGTGGCTGTTTATATGAAGGAAAATATAAATAAAGTAAATATGACGGTGAAAAAACGAATAAGTGAATTGATTATGTATAAATGAAAACAACAATACCTGTATCGCTCTTAGAATAAACGAATATAGGTGAACGGGATATCTATGAATACACAATTAAGGATTAATAGCCGAATTATAAATACATATATAGAATACAATGTTACAAAAGAAAAGCAATGTATTTTGGTATTCCGATAAAAACGGAAATCACCTACCACATGAAAATAACAATCAAGAAGAAAATAACAACAACAATCTATATAAAGTATTCTCACTATGCCAAAGTGATGTGCAACCATGGGATGTGTTGTCGTTTTGACGCCATGTGTTTAGATGTTTCGTTACTAATAACACATACAAAAAATTGAATAGCGATTATAAATCATATATACTAATATAAATAACTAATTGTAATCACTATATAAAATATACATATGATGAATTTTATAAATAGATTACATAACTAAAAATCAGAATAAATGTTATATTACTTCAAGGTAATAATGTAATTGGATAGATCGCCACTAATGTCAAGGTTTAAATATGAGATCTAACAGAATAAAAAAACTAGCTGTATATTGAATTGATAGAAACATATACATCATCATGTTGCAATGTAATGTAAATTAAATAACGTTATATGGCGATTATTTTTCTTTATACCTTATCTTAAATTAGAATTAAATATTACAACCTTAATAGCGGGGTTTATTCATATAAGAAGTTAATTTATTTTTAAAAAATCGGGTTTAACAATCGTAGTTAATGTAAAATGATACGCAAAAAGTGAATATGTTCCTTATAAGATAAAACGATTGTGACTTTAGTATATACAGGGTGGGCCAAAATAAGGGTCCTATCTTTAAATTTGAATAACTTTAATTTGAATAACTTCCACAAAATAAAAGTTAAACTCACCAAACTTTATGTGTGTGTAGACTGACCCTTCCGAGATTTTTTGAAATAAACAGAACAAATTTTAGCCGAAAAACACTTCTTAAAACTTACAAAAACTAAAGTATTGTTTTTTACACTGTTTTGAGTTTTTTAAGCAAAAATGTTTTCTAAATGAGGGTACGTTCCTTAGGGCTAATACGGCTCATGCTTGCTTCGGAAGGGGTCCTTTACTTATTCTAAAAAAAAAAATAAAAAAATCAATAAATAAAAAAGTTATGAATTTTTTTAAAATAGGACCCTTATTTTTGCCCACCCTGTATAAAGTAAAATTAGTATTAAATTATTAATTGCATGAATATAATACTTTAATACAATTAAACAAGCATCGAGGAATATCTTATTAAATTACTTACGGCGAATACAAGCATATGTAATGAAACGAGTCACTGCGAAATATGATACTTAAGTGTATTAATTATATAAAAAGGGTTTGTAATTAAAAATAAAATCATTTTCTAAAAATTTTTTAAATACTACTGATAATCTTCAAAATAGTGTATATGAAATTAGTTATTAATGGGCTAGAAAATTGGAAAGTCTGCGTAGTTCCGGTGATCCGGGCTAAACGGAAGTCACTTACATTTTCGGATATAAATAAATAATGTAACAAAGAAAATAAAAGTAAGGAATAAGATGACTAAATCTCCGAGAAAAAAGGGAATCACTGGATGAAACAACAAACGACTGTTAGTGGAAATATATTTTTAATGCAGGAATATGTAAGTTAATAAAACTGGTTTACAAAGAAATTTAGGCAAGCACAAAAATACCCGTGTTTACCTAATTTTGGGGTGCTGAATTAAAATTTGAAATCTGTTTTTATCTATCACCTAGTTTTGCGATATGCATAGTGTGCATTTTGTGCATATACGTTACATAAAAAACGTATATGCATTTAGGGTTAATTCTCATATTGTGAGTCTTATGGCTTATTTTAGTTATTATGCACTAAATGTAAGTGATAGAAATACATTATATATATATATATATATATATATATATATATATATATATATATATATTAGTTGTATGTCAAGAGGGAGTTTGGCAGTTGAAGAAGGTTTCAATCCACACTCAGTAGTGATCTGATAGTCATTGTAAGTCCATATATGTTTACGTAATTCCTCTGATGAGATTGTAATCTTGGAAAAGCCTTGGCTTAATGAAAATAAAAATAAACATGTGTTATCGGGTACACCTTGCATTAAACAATCGAAGTTAAAATAGATGTGTCATTCGTACATCTTTATCTTTCTGCCTTCATTTATAATCATAATTGCTCTATATTTGATATTGAGCTTAAACCATTTATCTATAGGTTCTATTTTCTAAAAGTATACTTTCATATATATATATAATGTTTATGTTTCGCATGCTTATATAATGTATAGTTATGAATCGCTTCTTCGTATTGAGGTATTTTCGAAACAATATTGGTGTAAATTAAATTGTTCAATACATTTTATATACGTATATGTGTGTTTCTATATCTCTGTGTATATATATATATATATATATATATATATATATATATATATGTATAGAGTTAGCAAGAGAAATGGTGTTATACCATATATCATTACTAAGTATGTTTGTTTGTTTGTCACTAGGTGCTTTTTCATGAGATACAAACCGACCGACACCTATTCCACATCATAGTAAGTTTATTTTATTCTGCTTAGATTATTATCGACACCCTGGGTGAAAGAAATTCATTTTTGTTTTGTTTTGAACGAAGCGAATAGTTTGAATCTTTCGGGTAAATACATTGCCATATAATGGGTAAATCAATGACAGCGGTATACACGAGGCGCCAAGCATCCTTTCCTTTCTCACCAAACTAACATTACGCTCTCACAACGAGACGGATATTTTTGTAATAGCAAACAGGAGTCGACAAGCGGGTCTCATCCGAAATATATCTCTTGTTCATCCAATGAGTACCACGAAAAACACATTAAAAACATACAAACAACAAATACAGCAACAAATATGTAAATAAAAAATGCTAGTTTTTTACATCGGCAACTGATCAAATTTAGTTTTAGCTATCGAAGGCTTATTTGGCTGCTGATTGGTTGGCATACTGGTGGAAATACAAGATTCATAGCATCTAGCGTAATCCTTATCAAATCCGACTACGGATTCAGTAAGTCAAGTTCAAGTTTTGTCATGAAGTTACTTTTTTTTCTGACAAGATGGACGATTGATGTCTTAGTAAAAATGCTAAATCGTGCCCTCCGTAATTTTCCAGAGTGTAATATAGTAAAACTAGCTATAAATGTGTCTTTTTGCGGAATCTTATTGAGCATGAGTCAGATATGTTTAACCAGAAAATAGTAAATGTGCAAAGTCAGTTAAATATGAAAATAAGACAAAATAGAAAAGTTGGTGTTTTGGCCTTTTGGCTAAGATCAAAGTGTAGTATATGTTCCGATGGATACTACATCCCATAAACTGGTATCGTCTTGGCCTTCGGGGCTTGATTTACGCCGTCTATGGGTCTGTCCTGTGAAGTTCAAGGATGTCCACCCTCCCAGGCTTTGCCTTCCCTAAACTGGTATCGTCTTGGCCTTCGGGGCTTGATTGACGCCGGTCTATGGGTCTGTCCTGGGAAGAGTGCTCACCTTCTCGGGCGCTGGCTTTTCAAGTCCCACTTTCCCGACCCGACCTTGGGTCACATCCTGCCTGGTGGGAGTAATATACAACTGGTCTTCTGCCTAACCTTCTGGGGAGGTAAATAGAAAGTTGGTGTTTTGCCCTTTTGCTAAGATCAAAGTTTATATGTTCCGATGGATACTACACATCATAAACCGGAATTGTCTTGGCCTTCGGGGTTTGATTTACGCCGGTCTATGGGTCGGTCCTGTGCAGTTCTAAGAGGGTCCCCCTGCCAGGCTTTGCCTCCCCTCTTTGGGGAGGAGTAACTTTATTTTTTTTATCGATTTTCTCCTGACGAGATGATAGTCGAAAGGGCCTTAGAGAGATTTCCGCGTATTCTTTTTAAATGTATTTATAAATGTTGTACCTCAAAACATTTATTTAGATATAGATATCTATATATCTCTATAGATATATATATAGATATCTATAGATATCTATAGATATCTATATATATATCTATAGATATCTATATATCTCTATAGATATCTATATATCTCTATAGATATATCTATATATCTCTATAGATATATCTATATATCTCTATAGATATATCTATATATCTCTATAGATATATCTATATATCTCTATAGATATCTCTATATATCTCTATAGATATATCTATATATCTCTATAGATATCTCTATATATATCTATATATCTCTATAGATATATCTATCTATATATCTCTATAGATATCTATATATCTCTATAGATATCTATATATCTCTATAGATATATCTATCTATATATCTCTATAGATATATCTATCTATATATATCTATAGATATATCTATCTATATATCTCTATAGATATATCTATCTATATAGATCTCTGTAGATATATCTATCTATATAGATCTCTGTAGATATCTATATCTAACTCTCTCTCTCTCTCTCTCTCTCTATACATATATATATATATAGATATAGATAGACATACATATATCTATATATATAAGTTTACTTAGCCTGGTATTTCCTTTCGGGAATAAAACGCCGACGTTTCTATTTGGCATATATGTTCATACTACTACTACTACGAAACTCTACTAACGAATTAAGAACGTTTGAGGTATATATTAAAATTCTCTGCACAATACATTTTATCACATTATAATATTATCTGTATATGAATTATATATATATGTCTATCTATGTTTAACGCATATGTACCGAGCTATATAGTCCGGTAAATAATGGTTTTTAGCGTGTAGGGCATTTAAAAAAAAAAGTAATAAAGTTCTATACTAAAGCGTTAACGTTGAATGCGAGTACACGTCAGAAGCGCGGTAATATTGAGTACTTACATACTGTAGATGGCGTCAGGTAAGATTCCGACACTGTGGATAACAGTTGAAATGCATAGTGCGATCGACTCTC
>OY744540.1:28190023-28230023 GCA_963556195.1 Sepiola atlantica | reverse complement strand
TCTCCAACTAAACACGTGTAAGAGGAAAACCATATGTATAGTTATGAATAACTGCATAAAAGCGATTGGTGATTGTGAACTGCAGGTCCGAAAAAAATCTTTAAGTTAAGGAGTCAAATAAGGGAGATAGAACTCTAGTTTCATGTTTCACCCACGATTTATCTGAAAATTGGTTTTTCTATTTTAATTATTCAAAAATGAAAAATAAAATTAAAAAATAAAATGATTTTGAAACATGATTTTGAAAAATAAAACATGAAACACTGGAAATAAAGTGTTTGAAATAAATGACGGGTTTACATTGGGTAAAATTCGGCTATTATTCGTAAAACAGTTCCCAGTGCGTTGTTCTTTCGGAATTTTTGTTTCCGAATAAATTCGGCTAGGTACGATTCCACCATTTGCGTGTGGGTGCTACATTCAACCGTGTTTCTTTTCTTCGCCTCTTTCTACATTCGTTCTTAGTTGTTAGTAGTGGTACGTGTTACCGGATTAACAAAATTGTATTTGTGATTGAAAAAAAAACGCAAATGATGAAATCCTTCGGCACCTAGGGGATTATACGCTTGCCAACATCATACACAATCGTCGTACGACGATTCTGTATGGATAAAAATGCATAATTTCACATACATATATTTTAAGATCATCACGATGAAAGACAATATATTTTATGTCTCTCTCTCTCTCTCCTTCTCTCTCTGTCTCTCTGTCTGTCTTTCTGTCTGTCTCTCTCTCTGTATGTATGTTTGTCTCTCTCTCTCTGTCTCTCTCTTGGTCTCTCTGTGTGTGCCAATGTCAATGTCAAGGTTTCCTCTTGGAAGTACGGTTAGCGAAACTACATAAAATGTAAAAATTGAATGTATATTAAATATAGTGTGGTAAACATAATGCCATCTCTAATCTCCTAGCACGGGAACTATGGGGCTTAACACATCTCTTAGTGCCAACTAAAGAAGCTATAACTGCAGGATTTGTTTTAGAACATCAAATTATCCTATTTTGCTGAAATCAAAATCATGTGTATAACCCTTTCCGGGAAAAAATAGAAATCGTTCCAAATCACTTTGTTCCCCTTTTAATGGCCCTATTGGAGCAAAATTTCGTTAAAACTTCAAATACGTATATCCGATAATACTGAATGTTAAAATAGTAATTCAGATTGGTGTCCATAAGTTAAGTGCCTTCTGACTATATTAGCGGGTGAAACGGGATGCAGTGCACGCAAATAGAAAGTTATATATTGTTATTAGCACAGGACAAAAAGGACATAGTTTTTCTTATTATATCCCGAACAACTTCAGCTATTCCTCATTCTATTTAATATAATATATATGAAATGTATATATAGATGTATCGGCGCTTTCGAGATGAGGTCACATATTAAAAACAGGTGAAAATCACATTCATGATAAATTAATCGGAATACTTTTTAATATGCTTATATTTCCAACAGAAATAGGTATAGACCAAAAATTATTAAACATTATCGAGTGGAATTTTCATTTTTTTTAAATTGTCTTTAGCGTAAATTATGGGCCGCCATTGATTACATGGTGAAATACGGAAAGCAGTGGGGTGTAACTATGTCTGTCATATAAACAGGTAATAAATAAAGAGCGTTCAGCAAAATAATATAAAACTGATTTTTATTTTTCATTAAAAATCTACTCGCTAATGTTTCATAGGTTTTCTGTACACTGATTAGGGTCTAATACTTGAGTTTTTATTTAGAATTGCGTTTTCCATGGATTACCTCATATTGATAAGAACCGATGGATACTATAAAAAAGTTTTAAAACCCATGTATAATCGTTCGCAGGTAAACCTATCGTCAGACATACAGGCATAAGTATATACTTTTCTAACAATGATGTAGACATATTTACTCATGCATCATTACACTAACTTATGTCCTTAGTATAAGCATTGCAAAGAAGGGACATTGTTTTAAATATTAATATCGATATCGATCGATGCTAAACAGCTCCCAATTAAACGTGGGTTTAGAAGCCGGCGGAAAATTTATGACTTTCAAAGAAACAATGTCGAATAAATCAGACGTGATTAGTCAAAATCGGCTTGATAGTGTCCTCTTTTTATCGACTGGCTAGACATATTTACATCAATCGATTTAACCCCAGGTGTTTTAAGTTCCTAAATGTCAATAAAATAAAACAAAACACTTTTTTTAAACAAAAAAAAACTTTCTGAAAACAATGAAACTACTTTGGCAAAACCACGCCACCAATCGTGATTGGCGACTGACCAGGAGTTCGAATATAAACCTTAGAATACAAGATTACGGAAATTTAAATTTGCCAACTAAAACATTTGTATTGGTATGAATAAGTTCAGCTCTTTAGCCGTTAGTCAATAAAATTCTTCAAAAGTAAGTATGTAGAATGTCATATATTACTAGTCGAGAGTTGGTATTTGTCTGTCTTAAGCGTGAATTATAATATTACTTCTGTTAACAATCGAGATATTTCAGGCGTACGTCTGCAAGCAAAAGTATAATATACTTTTTTAATATTCAATTCAGTTTACTGTTCTATTTTAGACTCGTGTACTCTCTTCCAACGCCCAATTTGAGGGGTAGTGTAATATATATAATGTTGTCATGATACAATCCTCCCAGACATTACCTCGTCATGTTTTGGTCGAAAGGTCGTGTAATATCATTCTGTTTTCAGGGGATCATTTTCCACGGATTTGCTCACTCCTTCGAGGCAGCGTATTACATTCTGTTGTCATGTGACCATTCTCCCGGGCATTAGCGCTTCCTTTAAGGGATTGTGTATTATTTGTTCATTCGT
Source organism: Sepiola atlantica (assembly GCA_963556195.1). NCBI lineage: Eukaryota > Metazoa > Mollusca > Cephalopoda > Sepiida > Sepiolidae > Sepiola > Sepiola atlantica. The sequence goes on along the minus strand of OY744540.1, from coordinate 28,227,204 downwards.
CATGTCATAACACCATTGTGTCGGGTGTTGCTTTTACGTCTGATAGGTAAGTGTGTATCGCTTATTTCTGAAGATATCATACTCCCAGGTATGTATTCTTTCTTTTAAAGAGTTAGTGTATTTTATGTTCGTTTGACATTCTACCCTTCTTCGTTCGCATTTATATGCGAACGATTGTTTCCATCTATACTGAGTGTATTAACAGAAGAATAGGTTATGCTTATTTACAACATAAACTTTTAAAATACCGTATATATAGAAAACTGCAAAAACCCTCAAACACATTTAGGTCTTCTTAATTGGCATATTTATGATATAAACAGATTCTAATAAATTAATATTCTGTGATATACAGTTGTAATGTTGAATTATGATATTTCCTTATATATGCTATATTTTCGTAGATAGTAAAACGTTTGAAACGTCGCTGGGATGCTGAGAACAAATATTTAGAACATATATTACTCTTTGATCCTAGCTAAAAAGGCAAGTCAACATAAAAATAATGTTTTATGGCAGCGCATTTTAACATCATTTAAATCCAAAAAAAATGGTTTAATCACTTATTGTATTATTTTTCAATAGTGTAGGTCGTGTAGTATCGCGTCTGTTGTCATACGACGGTCCTCCCAATAATTATCTCTTTTTTTAAAGTGGGTGGGGTAATCTTCCCAGGTATCACATCCTCATTTGAGGGAGGTAGTAATGTAACATTTGTTCTGGTGTCATGAGACCATTTTCCCAGGGACTACATTTTCCTATGTTGTAGTAGGTGAGGCGGGTAGTGATGGATATGTTTTGTTTACATGATACCATACTCACAGGTATTACCTCCCTCTTTTATGAAAGGAATCCTCCTAGGTATGCCTTTCTTTTATTGATGCGCACGATAGTATATGTTTGTTCTTCATAAGGACATATTTCCTTAGTTATATTCTTAATTAGGGGCGTACTGAACTAGTTGTTCTCTTGTCATATCATCCTCCCATGTATTAACTCCTCATTTGGTGGAGAGACATTCGTCATAATACTATTATGTAAGGCATTTTATCCTCCATTTTAAGCCAGTGTAGAATTTGTTCGTTCAGTATGATATAATCTTCCATGTCTAGAAAAAATATGCGACCGGTGAGAGTTGATATTTGCTAGTATACCATAATATAACATCTGACAAGAGAATACACTTTAGCTATTTGTTTTAATGAAAAGAAATGTAACCAGTGTATGTATATATATATATATATGATATAATAGATATATATATATATATATATATATATAATAGTATACATATTTAAATACATAATATATATATATATATATATAATAGTATACATATTTAAATACATAATATATATATATATATATATATATATATATATATAATAGTATACATATTTAAATACATAATATATATATATATATATATATAATAGTATACATATTTAAATACATAATATATATATATATATATATATATAATAGTATACATATTTAAATACATAATATATATATATATATATATAATAGTATACATATTTAAATACATAATATATATATATATATATATATATATAATAGTATACATATTTAAATACATAATATATATATATATATATATAATAGTATACATATTTAAATACATAATATATATATATATATATATAATAGTATACATATTTAAATACATAATATATATATATATATATATATAATAGTATACATATTTAAATACATAATATATATATATATATATATATATATATAATAGTATACATATTTAAATACATAGTATATATATATATATATATATATAATAGTATACATATTTAAATACATAGTATATATATATATATATATAATAGTATACATATTTAAATACATAGTATATATATATATATATATAATAGTATACATATTTAAATACATAGTATATATATATATATATATATAATAGTATACATATTTAAATACATAGTATATAGTATATATATATATAATAGTATACATATTTAAATACATAGTATATAGTATATATATAATAGTATACATATTTAAATACATAGTATATAGTATATATATAATAGTATACATATTTAAATACATAGTATATAGTATATATATATATATATATAATAGTATACATATTTAAATACATAGTATATAGTATATATATATATAATAGTATACATATTTAAATATATAGTATATATATAATAGTATACATATTTAAATATATAGTATATATATATAATAGTATACATATTTAAATATATAGTATATATATATAATAGTATACATATTTAAATATATAGTATATATATATAATAGTATACATATTTAAATATATAGTATATATAATAGTATACATATTTAAATATATAGTATATATATATATATAGTATATATATATAATAGTATACATATTTAAATACATAGTATATATATATATATATATAATAGTATACATATTTAAATACATAGTATATATATATAATAGTATACATATTTAAATACATAGTATATATATATATATAATAGTATACATATTTAAATACATAGTATATATATATATAATAGTATACATATTTAAATACATAGTATATATATATATATAATAGTATACATATTTAAATACATAGTATATATATATATATATATGATGTGTGTGTGTATTTAGAGATTTATTATAGCATTAAAAGTTTCGAAATGTTTAATGAGGAACACTATGTCCCTTTTCCTCATGCTCATGACACCATATTATTTTTACAGCGTTCTCCGACGTGTTGCTTACTAATATAGTCGGGCGAAACACATTTTGTAAAGCTTTTTGAATTAGTGTTTTATTTATATTATAGGTTTGACATCCACTAATGTTATCAACAAACGGCGTAAGCTGAATAACAGAACCCAATCTTGAATTCACGTCAAAAAGAGCTTTAAAATGGGGCCATCAAAAGAAATACGCAAAAAGCCAAAAAGGTTCATCATTTTTTTGTGTTTTTTCCTAAAAAATAAAAATGAAAAAAAAAAATATATGTCTGTTAATGCACAACACATTTTCTCCACATTGGTATATATCAAATTAAAATACCACACAAATGTTGTTTTTCTACTCACAATTTCTAAAATGTCAAGTTGATTTTTTTTTTGAGGGGGGCTCTGTCAATATAACTGCAACCTTAGTAGGAGGGCGGGTTGTTTTTATTAGTATCTCATAAATGTGAATGTGACAATTAACGTCAACTAGATTTTGACAACTAAATCTCACATCAATATATCTCCACAGCTTTGTCACACGAATATAAACTCCTCTAGTCATAATTGTATAACACATTTCTATTTTATTATTTGCGCTTTATTTTTTTCATTCGAATCAGAAATTTCTGGATCCAAAGTATACTGTGACATCTACTGTGTATCACATTAACTCAATTTAACATGTCGTATAGAATGCTCACCCAATAAACCGCAGTCTGGACAAATACTACACTTTGATCCTAAGCATAATACAATGTGCTTGCAAGGCAAAACGTGAATCGATTTCTCTTTATTCTTTAAAATTAATGTATTAAATCTTAGTATCTAATAAATAATATAAATGCATCTTCATAATATTCGACGCCCATTTTTAATTTTTTTTTACGCACGCCACAATCAAATTTTATTTTGGTTTTATGAAAAGATGAATATATTTTATAATTGCCTCTAGTAACCTCAAATTCATCGAAATAAATATTCAATAGTGTGTTTAGAGCCCTTGAAAAATGTGACCCTTATTGAAAGTATTTGAATGTTCCTGTTAATTTGTGTAATATAAAAATCTATATGTTAATACATATTGATGTTTATAATACACAAACAAACAATGTATTTCATATAGAGAGAAGATATAAATATATATATTTTTGTATTATTTATGTTGTCTTTGTTTTTTGTTTTCTTTATTTCTGGATAATCTTAACAAAACGCTAAACGACCTCATAACATGTGGAGCAACTTATTGACTACACAGCTATACCGCTTAGCCGAAATCAATTTTGTTCGACCTTTTTAACATAGTTTAGTTCCGTCTACTCTATATCCCAACCAAGACAAGCGCTTGGCCTTTTGGTCAAGATCAAAGTGTAGTATCTGTTCCGATGGATACTGCACCCCATAGACTGGTATTGTCTTCGCCTTCGGGGCTTGATTTACGCCGATCTATGGGTCTGTCCTGTGCAGTTCTAAGAGGTCCACCCTCTCAGGCTTCGCCTCCCCTCTTTGGGGAGGAGTAAGTTTATTGCTTACTGCTTGAGGCGCCCCTACCGGGGAATGCCGACGGGGCTGCCCAGGCAATTTTTAAACCCCACTTTCCCGACCCGACCTTGGGTCACATCTTACTTGTGCCTAATTCCTGGAGAGGAGTAAATTATACTCTATATCCCAACCCCATCAATTACTTACACTTTAGCTTCACCTGGTGCTAGGCATGAACTTAAACTGCATCCCGCTGTGAAGCCTACGGTAAGAGTAATGTAGGAGTGTGCAATCACCTTTTTTATTTACAATTTTCAAATAAAAACACATTTATTAGCAAAAAATAGTGAAACAAACCATGTAATAAGAGTAGAAGATATTTGCATCCACATATCTGTCAATGTTTGTCCAAGCAGATTTAAACCCGGATTTGTATAGTCATCATCACGATCTCTGTCAAGCTGCGCATGAAGCAGAAACACAGAGAGAATGCTGTTTTTCTTATATTGACAGAGAAAAAACAGTGGTACCTTTTTGTAGGTGCCCGCAGAGACTGCGATTTTGTGATGGGATAAGAAAACCTCCACGAAAGGTATATTTAAATCCCGGCGATGATGTAGTACGCCAGAAGCAAGTTTCCGGCAAAATCTGCTTTTCAAGTGACTACAGGGTCCACTCTGGCACGTAGTGTCATTACAATGCCACTGTCTAATCTACGTGTTAACTATTATAATTTGTAGACTATTTAAAAAGTGTGGCACTAAAAAATGAATTGAACAATAAATACGTGTTTATATAAAAAACTTTACGAATATACACTTCTGCTGAAATTCAGCGTTACATGAGTCAACACAATTGTAGATCTCGTGAAACGAACAACACATCTCATTTGAGACTTCTATTTGCTATTTTTTTTTTTTAAATTTCTTTATTATTTATAATTCTTTATTTCTTCATTATTGGTTAGATAATTATCAATAAACTAACATGACATGTTGATAGAATTTATATTTTCTGTTTTCAGTTCCCTCCACATACTATATGCGATTCTGGATTTCTTTGTTTCCTGTATATATTTAAGTAGTTACTCTTAAACAATAAATAATATATATGAATACCTTTATATACTTTCTTGTCATTTTACACGTACTTAATTTCCAGCATTTCTTTTTTTTATTATTCCATACTCGTATTTTATTATTTTCTTCATTTCGTTGCTTTTTGCGAACCTATGTTTAAACATTGTCAGCCCATCATAATATTTCCTTCTATGTAAAGTTATTTTCTTGTTTTCTGCGACATTTTATCTGTTCAAGTAAAATGGAGTAAGCGTCTGTGGCTTTAGTTTTTACGTCATTGAAATGTCATTTTTATTTCAAATATAATCTGTATATCTCATTAAATATCAGTTATTTCCCCATAACATGTCTTACGCTAATACATTTCATATTCGTATGTACGTTATCACCGTTTACACTCATTAAAATGAGATCGTCTGATCAGCAAATGTGGTGATTTGTGATTAATCTGATATCGCTAAGGTAAACAATTCTGACATTTTAATTAAACGTTTTCTCCGCTGAATACGCACTAACATCGCTGAGTTTTCTCCAAGCTATACGATCTTTTGGTAAGGTATTCGCTTGTTTACTAGTCATGTTCTTCTATTCACAGACGTTATCTATACATCTGTCAATTGTCTACGTTTCGACTGACTTCCTAGTAGTATGCCTTCAACGCATATGTTAATAGACCCACACTGGAACGTTTAATGCCGCCAAATAATCTGAAGACTTTATCTATGTTAAAATGAAGTATTCCAAAATCAAATCTCGTCGACTAAAACAATACATTTTTTTAAATATGCATTTAAAAAAGCGAACTTCATTTTATTGATTGGAAGAACATTTCGCTGACAAATTGTTACTATGAGAACACAAATAATATTTGTTTCATAGAGAATTACATTGCTACAATTAAAAAAAAATAAAGATATAAGAGACAGGAATTTCATATTTTTAAAGAATATTTAGCTGATAATTACAATTTTCACGGATACAGAATCATTTTTCAGAATAGTATTGAAACCAACAGAATATAATTTCAAAACGAATATTACACCGAGTAATGTAGAACGCACGTTAAAATTCACGTGGTCCGGCTGGTTGTATATAAGGTCACAGCGTCTTAAGTATCACGTTCTAATTCAAAGTATTTCCTCTCAAGAATCGTATTGAAATGTCACTGTCTCCCTATTATAACGTACCACTTTGTAGTTCAAAGTAGTATTACTTGTACAACATTATAACTGAAGTTTTTTTTTTAAAATTATAACTAAAACCCGATCTTTAAATAATCCTTATCGAACCCTAAATACACCCAAGCTTAACGTTTAGGTTTAGTGCGGCAGAACTCGACTTGGTTTAGTTAAAATTCTATAGAAGCACCCAAGTGTTATATACAACGTGTACATGGCTTAGTATTTTAAAGTTTTTTTAAAATTAAGCTATTATATGTTCTGTATTTCAACTTCGTATTAACCACATTTTAAAGTTATTTCATGTTTTATATATTATTTATTATATGTATAATATGTCGCTCGCTTTAGTATTAAGCGTCATTTCAATTGTATTTTGATATAATGCTGTGTGTGTGTGTCTTAAAGTTCAACCCTCTTTTAATGTTTATTGCATTTACACGTGTTTTACATTCGTCTATTTCTTTATTAGTTAGGGTGATGTGTAGAGTATGTCCTTTACATTTATATCATTACGAGCAATTAGTTGTGTTTAATTATGATATATGATGTGTCTGTCTCCTTAGTATTAGACATCATTTTAAAATATTTTTCTTCGTTTCTCGCCAATATCAAATTTTACGTGCTAACGTTTAATGTATTTGGTGCAATTTGATGAATGCTCCGTTTACATTTAACTGTATAAACAGTTATTTCTTAGTTGTCACATTTTTCTTTGTAAAGAAAACGCCTTGTTTTATTTTCTACAATGGATAGAATGGTATTCTTTATGAGACGACATTTTAACAAAAAATTGAGTAAGCAAAATAATGTTATGTGTTCTTCTTCATTAAAATTATGAATAACATTTTCTGCCGCTAAAATATTTTTTATGGCTTCGTTTTATTCTTTTCTTTATTTTCCTAAATAATAAATAGAATATACCTGTTCGTATTACAGTAACCGCCATTTTAAACACATTGTGATTCGTTGTTAGTGTGTTTCTATATCTACGTCATAATTTTAAATTCGTGAAAAGAAAGTGACTATTGCAAAAGTATTTTACTCTATTTGAAAGTAAAATTGTTTAGTCGTTTCGCTTTTGCTCATTTGATTCACGTTTCATAACGTCTCTTTTTATTGTGTTTCAAAGGTCAGCAAAACCGTTTCGAGCAGAAGTTAGTTCGATAAACAACCCGCCTTTTTTTCTTTTTAGACAAACGCACATTCATATTCAGAAAAAAAAATAACGAAAATACAAAATCTACCAAAAAATTAAAAAACAAAAATGAACAAAAACAAAGTTCACATGGAAATGATATTTGCTCTTTCCAGTCAATAAAGTCACTCTGAATTAACAGAAAGAAAGCCTTTTGTCAGTTTCTATTTCAGTAAACTAAAATAAAAATAAATCCAAGTAGAATTGTTGAGAGCAGTTAATAGTAGGATTAATGATGATTGAGGCATGACGTAGAGCTACCATGGATTCCGTAATCAAAAGGTTTTATAAAAAATAGTGGTGAATATTAAGAATTGGAAATGTCAGATGTCACAGTATTCTACACAAAATACCAATACACGACAGAAACCGAATTTAATACCGGAAGAATAAAATTCAGTCTATAGGAGATGAGGAAAGATACTCGATTTTACACAAGTAGAAATACAATTACACCAGTATTTCCATACATATATATCAAGGGAGGCGCGATAGCGCTCTATCCCTTAATAAACTCAAAAACGACCTATGCTAGAAATCTCATTTTTGATCACTCATAACTCAAAAACTAATAACCAAATTAGTTAAAACTTTGCATAATAGTTTCATTTGATAGGGTCTATAAGTGTGTAGAATTTCAGCATCATTAGTCAAGGCGACCCAGAGATCTAGAAAGGTCAGGAGTGATTTTGTGTTATCCGTGTGTACGTACGTACGTATATGCCACCCTGTATCTCATCAACTATTTGATGGATTCAGCTGATTTTTGGCAGAGATACAGGTTCTAGGGTCTAGTTGATGGCATTTTAATTTCAGTTTACCATATACCTTAGTTTTCCAGAAAATTAATTTTAATCTTAACCCTATTAAGGGCATATGATTTGAGTATACTGGCATTTATCATGGAATATATATATATATATATATATATATTATTCCAGTCGAAGTTCTCAAAATTAAGATATATACATAGATATCCGCTAGTTCAACTAAAGTTCTCCCTTACCTCTAAAACGTTCAGTTAGAAAATAAATGGAGAACATTAATTTTCCTCTCCCCAGTTGATCTGTTATCTATATAGTATGTCTTTTTTGTGGTCTCTCTGTCTTACCGGATTTTAGGACAAGTATTTATCTAGTCTGGTGTTATCCGTGTTGTTACTAGATGCAACATAACTTGGAGAATGTGCACCATTCTTCGTATGAACCAGCATGTAGCCATACCGAGATAATCTTAATTTTGTTTTGAATACTATGTTATATTGAATACTATGTTATATTTCTATACTTTGAAAGAGTTTACTTGTTGGGTGAAGCATCCTCTTATCAGGTTGTCCTGACAAACCCTAGTACAGATGTTATATAATGGGACGCATGGGTGATGGACGTACAGTGAGATCGCTTAACTTGCGCGATTTGTGACAGTCATCTCGCGCAATGTTGGTGCGATGTGTTCTCACGATTCGCGGGGACAGTTGACGAGACCTCGGGATCGGGGGGTAAGGTCACACCTGCGCGTTGATCACGAGATTTCGTGACGTCACAGTTTTCCCGGTGGAAAAACCGCAGTGAGATTTTCAGTTCTTGACTGGAAGCCGACGAGTCAACACGCTTTAGCCATGTAGCGATTACATAAGCTAGGGGATTTCGGATCCCCAAAAATGAGAGGCAGACGAGGTCACTTTCTTCCTTCCCTTTCAAGTGATTAGGTCATTAATTAAGAAATTAACTAGCGTAAGGTTATCTCTCTACTACGACGAAACAGCACCAGTATCGACAAGCTAATAACAAATAAATGGCTCAAAGTAAAAAAGAAAGGCTTGTTATCTTTTATCGTGTACGGGGAGATTTAGTTTCAGTTACAGAAAGAAACCGCCGGCCCGAAAATGTAACAACGACAAAGCGTCTGCAGAGAATGGTGGCGGCGACTAACAATGGCAGCTAGGGTGCAGACATTGAAAGCAGAGAGAAAAAGAAAGGGAAATATCATTCCCGAATTTCGTCTACTGCTGTCTTGGCCGAAAGGGGGAGATTAAAAGCCGGGTTCGAATAGCAAGACAACTCGACGTCGCCGGATCGAGAAACGACATATCGTCCCGTTAGCAAGCGATGCCGTTCGCGGGATCAACGGGCGAACCGTTCTACGGCGCCAGAGATTACGACATTACAAGTTAGAAACCAGCAATTCAACACAGAGAGACCGAAGACAATCGAGTATTCTCTCTAGCAAGTATGTGTGTTTGTGTAATAGTATAAAAAAAACAATTATTCTATAAAATTTGGATCGAATCCTATTTTGCGAATTACGTGATATCGTAATTGACACAATTAATTAGCTATAGTTAAAAATAGTATTCATACAATAGATGTTAGTTAATATTATATTATATAAATAAAACATTTCTAGTTTAAATAATTCTTCATTTAAATCGATTATTATTCGAACCAAAACCCTTTATAGAAGTATATTCATAGCACTTCGTTTTCCATTAACATATAAACACTTACTGCGACACATTCCATTTCGTGTTTACATAGATAATTTATAATCACCATGAAACAGAGTTGAAGTATATGCCTGGTGCTTGTACTGGCGTCTAAGTCTTAATTACAACGTGAAGTGAAGTCATGCAGGTCGACCTTATGAAACGAATGCTGTATAGGTAAGTAAGTTGGTCCAGTCAGCGAAAGTAATCCAAAAGTGTCTGAAATCAGACAAGTTGAATAAGTCATAGCAAAACAAACCAATTAAAACGGCATACACTGAATGCTCTATTGCTCATCTATTTAAGTTAATAGTATAAACTGACCCCGTTTAATATTGGCCGAGTAAACCACTAATATATAACTTTCTTAGTTGAAAATAAAAGGAAATTTAAAGTTCACTCGTGGTCTACTTGGTGACCTAGAGGTAGATTTACTAGAATATTGCAATTGATACAAACGTGGGTGACGTCAAATGTCTCAAAGGGAAAGTGAGATGGACAGGTATTTGGCAGTTCCTATGAATATGCTAATTTAAAATGCACTGATAAAAGAGTTATTAACGATCGCACTATATATACATTAACTTTCATAGAGCTGCGAGGCAGTTGACCTACTTTTCCTGACTACATTTTATGTCTAAAATTCCATAATATATATATGTGTGTACTTGTTTTAGAATCAATGGGTTATATATTATTGGAAATCGCATCAGACAAAACATGAATTAATGTAAGGAGCTGACGAGAAGGGAATATTATTATCGGAAAGACAGTAGATGCCTATTGACCTTTGTGTTTAAAAGACCAATGTTATTGATATAAGTAAAAAACAGTCAGCAAAGAGAGTTCTGCAAGCATGCAGATTTTCGGAAATCAACTACTAAAATTGAATGCTGTATTATAATGAGTTATCAAATTTTTTTTTATGAAAATCAACGTGTAACCAACGTGTAAAACAAGCTATACCACATATAGGCATGGAATAAATCAGACAATTCAGAATAAAACATCCAATAATAGTAGTTAAGGAAAACACTAAACCTACAAACATAATTTTCGTTAGAAAAAAGGTGCAAAGAAGGGACGGTGGTGCTAATAAAATTAATGGTACGATTCTATAACTTATCAAGAATCCTCGTACAAGAAGAGAATTCCCGATAAAGTTCTTTTATCGGCCCAATTCGCCCACAATTGCATATTGATGATTTCATACAAAATATCTGAAGTAAATGGAAAATCCATGCGAACGATTATTTTCATATATATATATATATATATATATATATAACTATACAACAACTAAAACAAGCAAACACTTAAACTATTCTACACGACATACAAAGAAAACTCTCCGATACTCTCCATCCAGAACAACTCAAACAAAAACTGAAACTAAACCAAACATTGAATTAACTATACAAACGAAACATGTACCATTCCCAAGAACAGCAAAATACTTTAACACACTCCTCACAGAACATCAAAACCAATTTCTCAACCTAGGATCAAACTGTCACTTCTTTAGAAAATACGATGAACCCATTTAAACAAAGCGAAATAGAAAGTATCTACCAACAGATTCAAGACCACGATACGATTGACATGCATTCAAGCTTCAAAGATATAAAAGTTGAAGGCATTTAAACAGATACAATTACCGACAACGTGTGCCACCTCTAACCACAGAACTAAAAAAACCGCTAAACAAATACATAATAACAATGATGTCACCATACGAATGACCGACAAGCCCAACATATATACTATCTTAAATAAAACAGATTATAACACATCCCCTCAAATGAAATCAAAGTTCAAACGACTAACAAAAAACTTAAATAATAACTGCGAACAACTAGATAATAGGAACAATAAAAGTAAGTAAACTTATATGCGCTTAAAAACCTGGCTATATATGGTAAAATAAAACACAAAAACGGATAAGCTCTGTGATCTATGATCTCTTAACTGTAGGTTGGAGCAACTGCATCTTTTATTCAGTAGCTTACTTCGCGGATCTATCGCCATGTAAAAGAGTAAAGAAATTGAACTTTCATATCAGAAATTGCCATTGTCCCATTGTTGTAGCTTAATGCCATTGTTGTATGACACACACACACGCACATAGAGACGCGCATATAAATAAATAACATGGGCGCACATATAACCGTCACTTTATATAAGTAGGTAGACTGATTGTTAGAAGAACGAAAGAATAAATGGATATGTGTTCGACAGAAAAAAAGGTAAAAACAATTAGAAATTAACTTTAATTTCTTACAACATTTAAATCAATACAGGCAATTACGATGATTGATACTTTTCGAAACCGTAAGTACTTAACAAAGAGACCGGTCTCGTGCTTACGCAAGCTATACACGAGACACTTAAAGCGACTTGAGTTGTCATGTCACACCTATCACAAAACCATTGGCGTGTATAAGTACACACTAACTTTTATATCGTCCAATTTCTCTTGGATGATTTATGCCAAATACGGCGCAGTGGAAAACAAAACTCACTTTATTTCCCCCATCTAACCGGCAGGAAGTTCTTGTCTGGCCAGGATATAATACCGCCAGTCGAATTACACGAATGAACGAGAAGCACTTCGCCTGATAACCACCGACGGACGAAAAGATGCCAATCGACATCAAAGACCGATCTGCTTTCAGTCATTTTAGAATACGACTTCGTCTGATAAACTAAACTGACTAGCGTTGATTTGATTCTGTGAATAGCTTGTATAATAGAGCGACAGATTGATAAATCGCATAAATAGATTGTTCTTTTATCTGGAAGACACATGAACACAGAAAGAAAGTACTTGTTAAGTTAAGAGGGAAGAGAGAACAGTAAAAGAGCAGATGTGCGAGCAAGCGTAAAACATGTATAATACTTCTTGTCGTATAACTTCGGGGTTACGCCACAAACATTCCTTTCTTCATCTTACATATAATGGAAAGTAATATCAACCTCGAATGAATTAAGTGACCAGTATAGCTTGTGAGTTAAAAGCTTCGTGTGATATTTTAACATATAGATGTGTACACACAATTATACACCAGTGTGGTCACCGGGAACCGAAGTTCTAGCTTTTCACTGGATACAATCACTCGGACGCCGATGTTTACAAAATAATCCATCTATTTACATCCTACTTACGGAGATGGTGAGAATTATTCATAATATAAGATACCGTTAAAACATAATATCGTCAAAAAGCATACTAGTCGATCGCCTCGGAACTCCCACCCCGATGAATGTGCCCTAACCGACAGGCAATAACATTATGCCTTCTCCAAAAAGCGCTAGTAATTATTGGTGATGATCGCTTTCCGTTAACTTTGCAGCCGTGATGAACTCTAAATAACATAAAAGCATTGTAGTTATTTCATATAACACTAGCCATCAGTTTGTGTTATAGAAAATATTTTTAAAAACCATAGTGTGCATAACTTTAATTCCGTCTACTGTATTAATCAGGGAAATTTTACTAATAATCTTTTTATAAGACTACTTGCCTTCACTGATTATATTTATAATTTACTTGGTTACTTTCTATAAATTGCTATCATCATCATCATCATCATCGTCAGCAGCACTATAAATGCTCCTAATTTACTATAGTATTTATTATTTTGCTATTGTTATCATAGGAGGGCAAACGTAAGAATAGTAACAGCAACAGTATCATAGGAACCCTTCTCGAAAGTTGTAGATATTTATAACGTCATGTTTAAAACAAAAGGAACATTAAACTGAGAAAAAGTCAAAAATAATATACGTCTGCATTTTTTGCCAATGTACAAATATCTACGTACAAGCGAACTGGTGTTATTATTATTGTTATTGTTATTGGTGTTATTGTTATTGTTAGTGTTGTTATTGTTATTGTTATTGCTATTGTTATTAGTAGTAGTAGTAGTATTATATAATGTGTCAATCTATTATGATTTTAAGCGCTTTTATATCTAGTTAAAGTTCGGATACATATGGTTACACTAGAATAGATTACTGTATTGAGAATTATTTTGCAGATTATTATTAGTAGCGCTTAAGTTTCTAATAATTAATTTTATTTGTTCGTCTACAATATAAGAATATATATAGAGATATATAGATAGACAGATGTAAATGCAATGCCCATTCAAATGTCGAACTCTCTTCGACAGCTTATTTGGATTAATCTGTCACTGATTTAGCGAGTTTTTGACAACGGACGTGTGGGTAAAGGCGTGGTAATTATAATTTAAAATATAACCCGGGTTCTGATGTTCGAGTGCCGCGACCTGTGTTAATAATTCTACCCTACACTGACGATTCCCATGATGGTTAAAACGTATAAACATGTAGATAAAAACACATATTTATAATTAATAATTTTTCGACACCAAACTAGGCTGCAACACTGCAATATTCCTTTCAATAGCCGAACTCTCTACGACGGCTACTTTTAAATAGGATTCATATATCGCTGATTTACAGAGTTGTTGACAACGCGTATGTGGTCAAAGGTATTGCAATTTGAGTTTGAAATATTACTACGGTTCCGGGGTTCGACTCCGGCGACGTGTGAATAATTCTTCTTTACACTGACGATTCTTGTAAGAATGAAACCTATACGTATGTAGATAACAACAAATATTCATAATTAATTAATATATATATATATATATATATGAGAGACAATGAAAGAATCACATGTTAGGAATTTTGATATGAATGTATTTATCTTTTAAATAAGATCATAAAGACATGAAAAGAGAGAATATATCAATTCGCCTGAGAGATGTTTGTGGGGTGGCTCTAATGTAACTAAAAATTAAGAAACGACCGAAAACGCATATTTAAAGATACAAGTTTGAACACGTGATCAAAACGATCATTGTGTTTAAAAACAATTAAAATATGTTGCGTTGCTGACGGGAGAGAACAGAAGACAGAGAAATCAGTCAGTCTCTCCCTTTCTATTAGTTGTCTTGCTTATATCTCGTCAGTATTAGAACTTTCTCGTTCGACATTGGTTTGATTAAGATTACCGCCATTTAAGAAAGGTTTGATGAATTTAACTATTTTTATTGAATTAATTTGATTAAGTGCATTTTATATGAAAAGAATATAGCAAAAATGGGACAAAAAGAAAGAAACAATAACAACATGAAACATTAATATATATGAATAAAAAACAGTTATGCAAAGCAGGCATTCAAATACTTATACGTGGGCCTTTTGTCTATACTATACTATATATATATATACAGTATTTATTATATATATTTAAATAACAGTAAACCGTCTTGAGAGTAATATGGCGGTGATAAATAAATACAACTTTCGCATTCTTTCATTTAGATACAAATAAAAGAGTAAAACTGATGTTATGTTAGTTTCTTGGTTTCTTGAATTTTCCCGCTAGTATATAACAAAGTTAAGTCAGTCTGTTTGTAAATGTTGGTCATTATTAACAAAATTAATTCTTGAATCTGGTTAATAAGTTTGTTAACAAAGTTGGCATGTGTTCCTAATTAGAGCAATTGTAATTCAATGTAATCTGTTTGATCAATTATCTAAATAACCTGATGAATTCTATTCCTACAATCGTCTCAATTCGGCAAGTCTCATTGGATGTATATTTATGACGTCCGCTTACAGTAATAGAATTTTGAATTTTAGTAAAAAATAATTTCGGGTATACGTATTAAATGGATCATTTAAAGCAGGGATTGTTTGGCCATCTAATACACGTGAATGGAATTTTCATATCTCTCAGATGAAGTGTTGTTGTGTTGAAAAGTAATATGTGTATTTAATGTTATCCTACGATGTACTAATAAGTAGGTATGTGATACAATGGGTGACCTTTTGGGGAACTAAGTTCTCCCCGTTATATTCGTTACCCTTGCGCCAGACTTGATTTTCAAATAAAATAAATTTGCTGCACTAAAAATGTCAGCTCACGTATCGGGGTATTCGGTGTAATCTGATATCAACCAAAATATAAACAATGTTTGGAGACACCAACTATGTTCAAGAGGTCAGAAAACCTGTCACATGTATTTCTGAAACACTGATGACGCCTGTATTCCCTCTCTCTCTCTTTTCTCTCTCCCTCTGTCTCTCTCTACTTATCTCTTATTTCCCCTCTCTTTCTCTCTCTGGTAAATAGATTGAAAATTCAGACTGGGTTTTGAAATCTGAATGAGGAAAACGCGTTTGTCGCGCTCTGACATCTTCGTGTTTTAAATATGTGCTTCGGCAAAAATACATTATATTTTAATATTTAAATGTAAAATGGTTTGTTCCATGAGTACATAATGTTTGATTTGCAGCACGGTTATCCCGACCAAACAGCCAGCCGGCCAGTCAGTCCCAGAAGCAGACAACAGTGACTATAATCCAACGATGATTGCTCACTGGCGATAACAAGATGAGACATTGCACATACGTGCACATGTTGTCACGCATCGTCCCGTCGTCACATGTCGAACAAAGATCCACCTTACCAAAAAGTCGGATCACATTGGTTCAGTGACCAAGATATACGCATTCGGCCCAAGCAATCAGCGGATCACAGGTCTATTGTGAACGCAATCTTATCCAAAGCCAACTATATCAAGAAGGCGACCTCGACTTTCTCGATGATGTGTATGTGGATAAAAGTGTTCTATCCACAACCAGTGTCGTCGCACTTTTGACTGGCCAGCAAGACATCGTAGGATTGTGCCCGGGTGATTAGCTCGACCGTCTGGGTAGTAGACGATGTCTGTTTTGGAAACGTGAAAATAAGCTGACAGACGTCCCATATACTATAAACAGAAGAAAGCTGTTCTCTCTCTCTCTCTCTCTGTCTCTGTCTCTGTCTCTGTCTCTGTCTCTGTCTCTGTCTCTCTCTCTCTCTCTGTCTCTCTCTCTCTCTGTCTCTGTCTCTGTCTCTGTCTCTCTCTCTCTCTCTCTGTCTCTCTCTCTCTCTCTGTCTCTCTCTCTCTCTCTCTCTCTCTCTCTCTCTCTCTCTCTCTCTCTCTCTCTGCGGAAAGCTTATTATGCGTTTCCCAGTGTACTACTGGGTGCGATTAATGACTAGTGTCATCAAGCGGAGAGAGAAGGATAAGACGACCAAATCTAGCATGCGACATTAACACGTATGCTAACCGAGACTGTTAATAGTTAGTCAGGCCATCCCATACCAAGATAAATGGTGCGTTAATAGCGAGGATATTTACGTGTAGCTTGAAACAAGTTCTTTAGCTACAGGCGTTCTGCTCGAATCCCATGGGACGTCGACTGAAGATGCGAATCAGACACACGACACGTAAGCCTCGCGGAGTTGGATGCTATTCTAAAAAGAGTAAATCTGGCTATACATTGAAAGGGTAAATCTTTACACCTAAAGACCGACTCTTCATGTGTTCACCGACCGGTTACTAACACGTGGACTAACCAATCCAGAGTGAGCATTAAGGCTGCAAGTTAAATGTGTATTAGTATGCGGTTTCAAACCTGTTCAGAACTACTAAGACAGTACGCGATGGTTGTAGACGTTGCGCTCGCCAGATAAAGTCAAAACAAAGCCGATAAGATCAACAGTCCTGCAGAGATAGCTGAAGGCAATAAGGAAGGAAACAGAGCCTATGTATCAGATATATGCTGCGGGTAATAACAGCATAGAACCGAGCCACATACGACATATCTGTTAATACAGCGGCCATCCTTGAGTGAACCGAACAACCTTCTCTGTCAGAAGTGTCGTCACAGATACGATAAAAAGAGCTGCGAAATCTGCAATTATATATATATTGTTGTGTATAAGTGTCATCTATTATGGGGGTGTTCACTACCTAATCGTCGTCAATTTCGGGCCTACCCTATTTGCTATTTGGCGATTCTTGCGACGAGAGTATTCGGCCGCTGTGATACAGTATAGCATCTGTTTTACTTGAGAGAAAACCACGCGAGGAAATTTTAACCGAAAATAGTACAGCTTTTAGCAGCAATACGTTCAAAATGGTTGGTGAAAGCTAGGGTATGCGATTGTATTTCCGGTGTGCATATGTACCGTCAAGAAATGGTATTTCTGAGAGCTCTCATAGATCTATACAACATATCGCCGCTAGGAAGGGATGCACTGCTGAGGAAGTGTATTATTAGTACAATATCACGGCGAAAGACGATGAACATAGTGCGACGGCTCCGCCGAATGCACTGCACAAATAATGTCCACGTGAAAGGCATCGATGAAATTATTCCGTTGCAAACAGAACACAAGCATGAAATTTATGAACAAAGCAACGCTGTGCTGTTTGCAGCCGGCTAAACAGGTGCACAAGTGAATAGAGGACAGGAACTGTGACGAGTGGTAAACCCAGAAATGGTGTTTGTGAACGGGGTGCCTCGCAATGTAAGAGATATTCGCCCGTATCCTAGTATGGTACGCAATTCCGAAGACAGTAAACGTGCAGCGTCAAGTGGTGGAGGATTTTGTGTGCTGGTTATAAATGACGAGGCAGATAGATCTGTCGATGATGGCCTTAATCGGTTTAGCTACAGTGGTGACAGCAACAGTGACGACAACGACAACAGCGAAGATCAATATGTCTCGGTAGAACCATTTATAGAAGTGACTGAATCAATTGGGCTACAATCTTTTAAAAATATATCCTCGAGCTACGTCTCCGGAATGCCACGAAGACAAAGGAGGCCGCCTCACAGCTGTTGTGAGAGTGATGATGTGAACCAAGGTCGTGTAATTGACAGAGCCAATCACCCCGACATTAACGACAATAAACAGCTCGTGCGTTGCATTAATGTTCGGAAGGGAAATTTGCATCCAGGTGAACTGATGATGAGAAAGAAGTTGATAATGAACACAGAATGAACTGGAGAGTTGCAGGAACGACGATTTAATATAAGAAGATTGTCCCGGATTCGTTTTGATTTTGGCCGTTACTTTCTAACTCTCTCTCTCTCTCTATCTATCTATCTATCTATCTATCTATATATATATATATTATTCCTTATTTAACTTACATTAATTCTAGTTTTATTAAACGTACATATATAAATGATCTGGTGATGTCAGTTATGTTTTTTTTTGTTTTTTCTGTATTTGCTGATGTCTTGGAGACGATGTTTGTTTTTTTTTCTGATGAAATACATTCATGAGAAATACCAAGATATATAAGTATGCAATGTTTACAAAACGGTCCGTCAATTGTATTATTTTGATCTTTCGAACTACTGTTCTCACTTTGAATGTATTCTAACAACGGTTTGGCTGATGTAACGCTTGATTTTCTTCAGGTGTATATGGTAGAAATATTCCCGAGTTCGACAAGATAAATGTGAAGGTTAGAGGTTACATCGGCCGAAACGTTGTTTAAATAACACTCAAGATAAGAACACTAGTTCGAAAAATTGACATTATATAAATGAAAATATATTTATGGCAATTAAACTAAATTGCCATAAATATATTTTCATCGCTGACTACTTAGCTTTACTCACGTATTGAGAACTGTTCAAAAATACTGAAAATAAATATATATTATATTTTTGTTATAATATTATATGAATATACATGAAATTACATATATATATATATATATATATATATATATATATATATACTTTCGTCTATTGTGAAAAGGAGCTGATTTAGATAGGAACGTACCGAATTTTCAATATTTCAATCTCATAATAAACAAAGGAGACAATGTCTGAGACTGATTATGTATAGATATTCAAGATAAAACAAAACTATCAAGTGACATCGGGCGATACCATCGTGCGCGGCAAGAATAACATTATAATACATAATTGAAAATACAGTAAACCATGAAAGCAAACCAATTGTTTCGTGATAACAATACATTCCGACTACAGAAACGAACGATGATATTAAAAATATCGGATGAAAAATGAATAACAGAAAATTATGTACTGGAAAAAAAGATTCCAGTCTGAGACTAAAAGTGCATTATAGATAATCCTATGAGAAAACAAAACAAATGTAAAATCATCAGAATTTAATTCATAATTTTGTGTCGATTTTCAGTTCTATGTACCATGCGTTTATTTAAACAAGTATTGTTATTTATATAGGTTACTTAAATATAGATGCTGTAACGGCATGTAGAGATGATGTGAAAATACTGATAATCTTACTTACATGTTTACTTGTTTGTTCATTGAATGCTGTAGATGGTAGGTGAACGAGCTAAAGAGACAAAAAGTGGTGATGGTATGGGGAGATAAAGTCTGTCAAGGAAAGGGTTAGTGTAATGTTGATATATGGTGACAGATATATCTCGATGACGGGATCGTACGATAGCAGTTTGAATCTCTGTGAGTACACGGCACGCAATAGCAATTGGTATCCTTCTATCTTCCACATAGTTTTGTCGGCTTCTTCTTCTTCTGCTTTTTTTAAGAACGGCAGTGTTAAACGTTATTTATTAACAGAATGGCGTTTTTTAGTTACTTAACTTTGAGAGATTGTTTTTCTTTTACATTATTCATGTATACACATATAATATTCAAAAAGCATCCCCCACATGGGGACGTAGCAGCTATCCCGAAAACTATTTCTGTAATTATCTCTTTCTACAACCCCCTCTCTCTATCTCTCTCTCTCTCTCTCTCTCTCTATATATATATATATATATATATATATATATATATATATATATATATATATATATATATATATAATGAGGAATAGAAGAATCAATGTGTCAGACAAAATGTAAAAATAAAAATGGAATAAAGGATAAGCAAATCAACAACTAGAAAAAATAAACTCCAGAACACATTGAATAGGACTACCAAAATATTAATATCAATTAAAGTTCTGCTACCGACTGATGATGATTGCATTTTAACAATTGAAATATTTTGGTAGAACTATTCAATGTGTGTTTGAGTTTATTTTTGCTAGTTGTTGCTTTGCTTATCCTTTATTCCATTTTTATTTTTATATATATATATATATATATATAACTTTCTGCTGATATTGATACACACCTGCTACGCTCACTCTTTAAATCGTGCTAGCATGTTTATGTCTGTAACGTAACTTTCAATGAACATAGATATAACTCGGATTCTGATAGAAAATTCCACTTTCTACTTAATTTAAATCTTACATTGACATTTCCTATTCAAACCTTACGTTTTATGCATTTTCATGTAAACAATGACCTGTCTCGACAGGAGCAATAGAAATACGAGTTGTTATTGACCTCCCTTAATGTAGCTTTAATCAGTAAATATAGCGTTTAAAACAGTGTGTTTATTTTTATCGTAGCTAAAATCTCGAAGCTTATTCGTGAAATCTCTGTAAATTCTGCTAACTTGAAAACAGCCGGTAACTTGATCTCTACCTCACCAAATCCACTTTTGTTTACACATTTACTGTATACACTAAAGTACACTGTTTCGGGATACGTGATCGTCTTATATTATTTAAACGGAACGTGTAGTTTATATAACCAGTCTGTGTGAATGTGAACCCGTGTACATAAAACGACTAACCTATGAAATAATAGTCGATATTTCATTACATTATGCACACACAAAATATCAATTGTTGTGTGCACACTTATTTATGGGAACGCTTTAATTATAAATTTATATTTTAAATTTCCATATTGATTAGAAAAAAAATTATATATTCAAAATTAAATTTAGTAACAAGTTGTAAGAGTTTCTTCCCCCACCCTTAGACCGTTTGTTATAGACAACCAGATAAAAATAGCCGTTAGCAATAACTGTCACTACTTTTAAGTAATATATATATTTTTAAAATATTTTTTTAATTTAATATTTAATATTTTATTCCTTTTGGGTTCATATAACGTTTTAGCCTCATACATTTTTCTTTAACACTTGATTTAGACAAAACCAAGTTAACCCTTAAAAGCAAATGACCCCTCAGATAGAAATAACCGTTAGCAATAACTGGCTTTAAAAAAATATATTTTAATATTTCATTTGTTGTATTGTTTTTTATTCCCCCCCCTCTTTTTTTGACTTTTTAACAACTTTTTAATCTCAGATATATTTCTCTAACATATAACTTAGACGATACTAATTGAACCCTTCAAAGCAAATAGCGTATATGAACGTGGTTTATGTGAGATCCTTCATTTTCTCTACCAAGTGACAGCAAAGCTGTAGAGAGTCATAGGATTAACACCTGAGCTGAAAACCAATGGTACTGATATTGTACTGATGTTCTATATATATATATATGGCATAATAACGTTGACACACCAGTTCCCGTTAGATCACCGAAGTAAAGCGACGTTAAGCTTGGTCAGTGATTGATGGGTGATAATTTGGGAGTACCAGGTGCTTTATGGGACGCCTAGCTAGTACGAAAATAGCGTTGCGAGCCCGCATTGCGTAGTGTGGCGACTATGGCAAAACACCCTCGATAACACCTACCAAAAACGTGATCAAAAACCCTGACGGTGATAGTGATATGTTTTGGAGTCTATTGCCCTTCAGCCAAATTTTAACAAACACGATTTACCACTTAGATTATCGTATTACATATAACATTCTATCGATGTTTCTGACACGTGTCTTAATATTTGAAGTTATTTTTTCTGATGTTGCTTACCTGGGCATTGAACTAATGAACTCCAAAATATATTTAAGCAATGGTTAATAAAAGGCATAAAAGACAATAAGAAAATATATAACTAACCCTACTGTAAAATGTATTACTATGCGCGCTAAATCCAATAACTCCTACTGAACACCATAGAAGCCAATGACACCTGTAATCAAGTTAGATGTTATTTAAGTCAACATTTACTTATAGATACCACATTCCCAGTCCCAAATTAACGCCAGTTATCTTACAAGTGATAACTCCAAGACAAGTTACGCTGTATGGCACCAAATTCCGTTCCACATATACATGTAAACAATTAATAATATACATTTAAATAAATAAGATTAGTAAAAAAAATCATGATGTGTCTTAACTTTTTAATGAGAAAAATACACTCTATAATAAGGGATAATGTGATGAATAAACTGTCAAGTAAATTCTGAAAAATGGTATGAGAAAAATTCAGAATGTTTAATGGAATCAATAAATTCATATTATTTATGAGGACGGTTTATAATACGTATATTTTTACATTGGATTTTAACACGCCTATGTTGTAGGCTGCAGGGAAGCAGATAGGAAGCCATATAACAAACTATGTTCATGGAAATTCCGGGCCACACAAGACAGATGCTGGAAGAAAAGGAAATGTTATTCCAGCTGTTGTAATAGCAAACTACTTGCTGCATCTGTTTTAAATGGAGGAACATTATATTGGATGTTTACACATCAATTTTCATAATAGTTAGACATATTGAAACGGTTAGCTTCCAAATATGTCTGTCATATTGTATTGATTTTTCTGAGTTTCAAAACCGGTTACAGGGAAAATAAATCCACCATATTACGTTATTGTGTAACTTTTTCAGATGTACTTTGTTTTTAATTTTTATTTTGCTAATATTAATTTGTTTTCGGATTTCTGCGGATTATATAAAAACTACTAATTTGTTTTATGATTTTTTCAAGTGTAACGCGTTTTTCTTTTTCATTTTGCAATAAACAAAAATAATTATAAAAACATTTCAAAGCAACTTGAGATAGCTTTACTCCTATCACTAACAGTAGGTCCGGGTTGCAACTACTTTCTTTCTCTATTTTTGTAAATCAGATATTTTATTCAACATTCAGACTGGAGACATTTGTATTTGTTTTAATGTGTTGTTAGAAGTATCCTATAATATAAAAGCTGTACCCACCCGCCGTTGCCCATGGGGCGTTTTACTGCTATTTTCACCCATAATGCATCCACTTTTCACTTTCCTCTTAATCAATTTACATGATGAATTTAAGGAGGGTAAAACAGATTGTATGGAGGGTGCCTCGTCAATGGTAGTATATAATTTTAGATACAGAAAAGTATTCTGATAGATTTAATTTTGGAATAATGTTTTTAAGGGGATTTTGTTTTCTATTAGGCTATTTTATTTGTAATGTCAATAAATATTCGATTAATATTAAAGAAAACAATTATTGAATGTAAAAGTTACGTCGACGCGACACACACGCAACCACCTGTACGTCTAAGTTTATAAAGAACGAGATTCCAACAAAAGAATGTTCTGAGAAAACGTTTAAAAAGATGTACTAATAAGTATCTTCATATTTTCATAGAAATTCGAATTATATTTAAGCGTGCATGATTTCCGTGTGAACTGTGTATATCATATCATAAACAATGGACGTAGCATTACTGTTTTTCTTATGTTTTTATTGAGTTACCAGCGTTTTTCAAACTCTGTTAATCAGTCAATCTAATTATAAACAGATCAATCACGTAAACCTATTACGAGGAAGCTGCGATTATTTCATCATACGCCGTCTTGTGCACTCGCCCGTAGGGATTAAGGGTTGATGATTTCCGCGGACAGCATATATCTTACTTAGATAGCACATTAACTTATTGAATAATGAAAACGCAAAATAACATTAAAAAAACAGAACGGTTATTTACTGATGTCAATGTGTGCGATTTTGGTGACATTTCTACCCTCTAGTAAATAATTAAAACTATTACAATCAGTTTTATGTTGCAAAGGACATTTGTGCATATAAACTTGTATATGGATTTTTTATCAGATATTAAATACACGAGGGTGAATTATCATCCTAAATGAAACATACAAGAATGGAGAAAAGATACTGCACCATTTGAAGTGGCACAAGAATTGATTTATTTTTAATTTATTCTAATCTACGAAATATATATATATATATATATATATATATATAATTCATAAATAATGTATATAAGGAAAACAGCTATGCTTCTATCGCCATTGAAAACAATAACAACTACGTACAATTATAGAAATGAACCGTACATATTTCGGCAACGTGCTTGTTGTCTTGTGGTAAAACGCCAGACTGCAAACAGTAATATTGCATGTACTATACTTGTCCAGGTAAGTCATGCTGATGATTTCTGATAGTACGAACCACATGTCCATGGATATCTTTTATACGTATGTAAACATTAATTAATATATATATATATATATATATATATATATATATATATATATATATATATATATATATATATATAATATAATTACACGTCCTATATAAAAGGGACGACTTAATGCAATATACTTTTCCTCTTAGGAATTGGAGTAATACTAAGAAAACAGCTATGTTTCTATCGCCAGTAAAACACAATAACAAAAACTACGTTACATTATGGCGATACAAATCATACATATTTCGGACAGGAATGTGTGGTCTTGTAGTAAAACGCAAAACTCCAGATAGTAATATCGTAGGCTCGATCCTTGCCCAGTTTAGTCATGCGAGTGCCGACTGATAGCAAGAAGCACGTCTCTATGGGTGACTTTTGTGTGTACGTAAAAATGAATAAATAAATATAATACACTAGTAAAAACTATCCGCTCTTTGGGCTGCATTTAATCTAGTTAGAGCATTATCGACAGACAAAAAAACACTGTTCTTTTCACATTTTAGTAATCTTGAGAAAAACAAAAAAAATGTTATTTTCACTGTGTTATTTGATATATTCCAATGTTGAGATGTTATTTTATTTTATTAAAGTATGAAATTAAATTGCCCATTATGATAGGAATTAATGAAATATTCGGGGTAATTGTCAAGAAACACAAACAGAAAAAAAGGTGAAAATCATAAATCAACAAATAATTGCTACCAAAGGCAATAAAGGTAAGTTACTACATTCCTACCTCTTTTTTGTTGTTTAAATGTATGTTAAAGCGTTTTCATTGCATTTTAATACTTTATCTGAATCCGATCGTGTTACAGTTTCATCTGCTTAATAGCGTAAGCGAATATCCCCGATGTTTGTTTTTCGAGTAATAACTGTCTCAAACGTCTTAAAATTTACTTTTTACCTAAAGTAACAAATACATCAAACAATCTCAGATTTCGTAGACGGTCGGCGAACGGATGTCAGTTTTCAGTCTAACGTAATTTATTTGATCGAACTATTTAATTGAAATTAAAAAATAACCGCTTTAAAATATTTTAAGGCATAAAAATCAAGTACGCAGGTAGGTTGACAAGCAACTATGATGCTTTTTCTGACAGTTAACTAATTACCATTTGTTTTTTTGCGCATACTTTCTTTATATTGGTTATTTTTGACTATCGCCAAAAGCGGAAAGTAAATTTGTCAAATAAAAGAATTATATATTTTTGAAGAGTTGTAAAATAATTTAGTGTGTTTTCGCTTAAAAAAAAGACAGAAAAATAAAAATAAAAAAGTTAATGACGACTTTTAAAAAGTATAAGAAACTATTTTAAATTATAATTTATAAGGCTTTTGTAAATTAAAAAGGTTAGTGGAGGGGGTTATTTATTCTGGAAGTATGATATCTTGAGGAACAAACTACATGCAGTGACGTCATGGAATAGGTAATTACTGAGAGGATGATATAATGACGACGAACGTCCATCTCCCCCAAAGTAGGGGTGAATGACTGGGTGTATGATATCATGACAACAGAATAGACAGCATACTACGCGCTAGCCACACACAAAAAAATAGAAGATAATATGAGAAGGATGGTATCGTTAGAAACGACCCTATATTATACTGTATTTAGCTAAAAATAACAGGAGGTGATACCTGGGATGAATGTGTAATAGCGAATGAAAATATACTACACAGAATTAAATAAACATAAACCGTTTTAGTGTTATTATAATTAGGTAAGGTGAATACATCTTTATAATTCATTTAGATAGCATTAAACCAATGACAAGTTTCGTTGTCCACGTGAAACGCCGAAATGAAAATTTGGCTAAAAATATAGTCGCTGTCTTTATAAACAAATTCAAAAGAACATGTTTATAAACTTGAATTATAGTTTTTATTAGCCTCTTTTTCGACATATTTAGATAGTGACTATATTTTCCGACCTAATTTTTATTACGCCGTTACACGTGTACAGTGAAGTTTGGCATAACAAATAAAACATAAAAAACCCTAACTTGTTGTTTTTTTTACTCAAATAGTAGTTAAGTATTTAAAATATATAAGTTGTTTATCAATAATACCGAAACGCTAGTTTACTCAAAATAATTAACGTGACTGAAGTAGAAATTCACCCTAAATAAGAAAAGAACAGCCAACAATGTTGTTTTTATTCATAATTACTTTTTTTATTAGGGGGATGTTTATAACAAGATTAATTAAATGTGAAAAAACTTTAAATAAAAAAAACTTTCAATTTAAACAAAACATCAATGTTATTTGTTTGCATTTTAAGTGAACAGGGTTTTTGTTTCAGAATATACATATACTTATAATTGTTCATGTAAAAATGATGAGCTCTTACAGGGGAGGTGATTATTAAGAAGGCTGTAGTATCTGTTCTTCCCATCTCAGCGACATTTGACGAAAGTTTCATTTAAATAAACTCCTTGAAAATAAAGTTCTAAAAATTGTTTAAACTATTAATTTTTTATAATTTGTTTAAATAATTTAATTAATAATTAAACTAATAATACTAGTACAATATAAAACAATTGCGTGTACAGAAAAAAACTTACCAAAAACAAATTTAAAATGTATATTAGATTATATTTATCCATTAGAAACTTAGAGATAAATAAATATGCAAATGAGCAAGATCGAGATTTGTTTAGATGGCTATATATACGATATTTGAAAATATTCTTGAATCTCGGCCTTTTGGTCGAGATCAAAGTGTAGTATCTGTTCCGATGGATACTGCACTTTATAGACTGGTATTGTCTTGGCCTTCGGGGCTTGATTTACGCCGGTCTATGGGATTGTCCTGTGCAGTTCTAGGAGGTCCACCCTCCCAGGCTTTGACTCCCCTCTTTGGGGAGGAGTAAATTAATTGTTTACTGCTTGAGGCGCCCCTACCGGAGAATGCCGACGGGGCTGCCCAGGCAATTTTTGATAGTCAGAGTGCTCACCTCTCGGGCGCTGGCTTTTCAACCCCCACTTTCCGACCCGAGCTTGGGTCACATCTTACTTGTGGGAGTAGGATAAAAACTGGCCTTGTGCCTAACTCCTGGAGAGGAGTAAATTACTCATTAGAATGGAATAAGCCTTGTCAGTTTTGATGTTAATATAGTTGGGATAGTTGGAAAACAACTTGCTCGTTTAGATATATGGAAGTAGTAGTGTTTCATATGTATACACATAAAATGAGATTATATGATATATTGTGTAGAGATAGTCAATATTTACTTCAAATGCGCTCAATGCCTGCGTAGAGCTTATAAGTCGTAGTATGAAAATATATCTATGGCAGGAAAATATGTAGGTATTTAATTTACTTTCTTCTCTAGAAGGTCAAAGACAAGGCCAGGTGTAGTTTTGAAAATTCAACGCACTAGGATTAGCATACTCTGGCCTATCAAAATAACTTAATCAACCTAGTTGGCATTCCCAGGTAGAGGCGCCTCAGGCTATTAACAATAAACTAACCACTTATCAAAAAGAAAAAGCCTAAAGAAGGTGGATCGTCGTGAGATTGAACAGAACTATACCTCAGTCAAACAGAACAGGGCAAAGCAACTACATCTGTTCACTGCCTGTCAGACTGATTTTCGAAGACGTATCCTCGACTTGATACTTACACACCTACTAAAGCTAGAAGTAGGTAAGATACTATATATATATATATATATATATATGTGTGTGTGTGAAAAAATGACTAACAGAAAACAAGTTAAAATGCAGGAGAAAAACAAAAACAAGATATTTGACCGGTTTTGTTCGTGTTGGCGAACGTTTTAAAAAGAAGTGAAGATTTCGGAATAATTTTATTTTGAAAACACACACATGGGATGAGGAAAGGATGATCCGATTGGACCATATGAGAAGACTTTAAGTGGGTGATACATTCTTCTTTGTTTCTTATACTTCTTATATTTTTATTTATTTTCTTTTTCCTTTTCACTTTCACACCTGAGCTAGTATGTGGAGGGGGGGGGTAAAGGTGATATATATATATATATATATATCAGGGGGGGGGGGGGGGCAAATTCCGGCCCGCGAAGGCTTAGCGTCCGGCCGACCACCCTGCTATGCTTTATTATTGCAATCCGGCCCGCGGAGCTCCCAGTAAAACTCATATCATTTTGTGACATAGACGTAAAAGTAGGTTTTGCTTAAGATTTACAGTGGCATGAAAATGTATAAATATCAGCAAGCGATGATGCATCTATATTTTATTTTTCTTTAACTATTAATTTCAGATCATTAGCCTGAGAGAAAAATAGAAAATGAGAAAGAGAGGCAAAGAGGAAACAGAGAACCTATGTGGAGTATGTCAAAACAAATGTTGGATCAACTTGCTACTTCCCCCGTCATTATTTTTCATGATTTTAACATAGCTCTTCGTCGGCGCCTTTTTATAACATCACATACAGAAGTCTCCTGAGAAAAAAAATCTGATTTGTAGAGTGTTAAATGCAATTTTTTACAATTTATTCATGTAAACAAAATATAGTAATTCTGAGATTTCGTTTTTTATACCGGCCCACGATCTCCTTCCAAAAGTCTCATCCGGCCCTCACTCTGAAAAGGTTGCCCGCCCCTGATATATATATATATATACATATATATATATATATATATATATATATATATATATATATATATATATATATATTTATACACATGTTTCTTTTGTCTGTGTGTCCGCTAGAGTATGAGAAAATATTGCATATTCCTTTCACAGTAATATGATTTCGACGTTAAATGTATTGATAGCGATCTGTTACATTGTTTATCCAGAATGATTGACGACGTATTACGTTTGAATCAGTTAGAACCTCGTGTGAAATGTAGGCATTCGATTTGTATGATTAACCACGTGACGTAAGACGTTTCAGTTTCTGACAGATTTTCAATCAAAGCCATACGTCATGTAATGGCCTGAGAAATAGCGGGCGTTAAGACCTCCACGGCTCCTTCTGACATATATCAAAATACGAAGGATCTTTTGTACGTTTTCTTCTTTTATTTCAGGAATTCGGTGGTAAAATCGGTTCAAATGGATATGCATTAGCAGAGACCTGAGTTGTAGATTATACTATCATAAGTTTATATATATATATATATATATATATATATATATATATATATATATATATATATAATGTATTGTTCTTAAATAGAAAACAAATCCCCATCAGAAAATATGATTCGTGTTTTATGTAATAGTAATGCAATAAAATCCTCCTTTCCTAACAATCCCAAACTCAAGGCTTTTAGCACGAATCGGAAATTACTAACTCAATTATTTTAAGCGATTATTATTATTATTATTATTATTATTATTATTATTATTATTATTCTAATTACTAGCAGGTTCAAGATAACTTAAAATGGGGGGGGGGTGGTAACCGTAATCTCCACTATCTCGCGGTTTCGACTAATTCTTTCAGACTCTGACCAACCCACCCACGCGCATATTTTCAATTTATCTTCATTTTTCAAATCTTTTTTCTAAAAACTATGATACTACCTACATACCAAACACACAGTTTCCCCCTTCCCTCCTATTTCCCCAGCCCCTCAAAATCCATACCACATTTCACGACGACAAAAATCTCAGCCACTCCACCTTCCCTCTCTCCCACCCTAAGGCAAATTCACTAATACTCTCACCTTTCCCCTTTTTCACTACTGCCTTAATGGTACCCACTCGAAGCTTTCGATATTCATTTCACTCTTCACTACTGACTTCTCATAGCCTGGACCCTCGTTCAGCTCTCTAAGTAGCCACGGCTACTACTTTTCGTTATCAACCTAATATTTCGATATACTTGCATGACATTTTTCTTAAAATTATTATTCTGAGGAAGTCTTACAAGAAAGACGAAAAGTTGATGAATATATAAAGAATATCTCTTGGGTTTTCCTTTTTAGTTCCCATATATATATGTATATATATATATATATATAATTATATATATATATATATATATATATAATTATATTTGTTGTGTTGGTCAGCTTGTGTTCTTGTTAGAAGAAAAATAATGTAGAAACACCAAATACAACTTTTTCCAAGGTAAAGTTTTACATAAAATCTAATAATGGTATGTATATTTTTATCGTATTATAATTGGGTTCACCACGGACCAAATAAATATATTTGCGGGTATTAGTCAATAAAATAAAAATCACTTTCTGTTCGAAGCACGAACTTATGTCGTGACTGCCATTGTTATTCGACAATAGAACAACGTTAGGATTTAGGGAACATTTTTTGAGTAGGCTTATCAAAGTCTACATAGAAAAAATACAATTATACTTGCGATATCAAACTGTAAAATAAACCACGTATATTCATATGTATCGACAGAAATATCATAAAAAATAAATAAATATAAATGATGATATTAGAGACAACTTATTATAAATATAATGTTGAAATTCTGCATTTATTCACAATAATATTTTATTTGTATGTCGCCACATTTCAGCATCGATATATTTTCTTTTACGGAAATCGTTCTTTTTCGGCGTATTTTGCTAATTGCCGAAATGTTATTCGACATTACACTCTATTAACAACATGAATAAAAAACTATAACGTGGTATATGATAGTTATGTTCGTATAATCATCATGTGATACATAGGTTTTCGTTAAATTACGTAAGTTAAGCAACGTTTAACCTGGTCAGTACCAGATGGGTGACCAGTTGGCAATACAAGGCGCTGTATGTAGAATGATGTCGAACCTCCCTGTTTGAACTGCAAAACCTAACGTCGTCATTTCCCCTGACCAGCATATAGATACGATAGGGGACCGCTTGTGAATTTGCTATTCCCTAGAAACCTCCTACTCGTGCGGAAGCTGGGTCAACCCGCTAAGGCGGAATGTCGCTTTGTTATAGAACTGTTCATTATAAAAAGAGTCGTCCGTAATTTAGTAATTCAAACTTTTTAAGTTGTTACTAAAAATGCTCGATTATGAAATAATTGGATGTTTTTGAAAACAAAAACTTCCTGCCGTTCAGATACGTCCTCAAAATTGTGTATACCTTATATAAATAGAGATTTTGTGAGAAACAATTTTTTGTCAGTTATAATAATACAAAAAAACTTAATAAATATATTGCGGAATGTGACTTATTTTTAAATATCAGAGATCTTATCTACGTTAACAAATTGGAAAATATGTATTAATAGTCAATAATAAATTTCGCAACAAATAAAGCGGATGCAATGATCGGAAATCAGAACTGAACTATTAGACTTATTAATAGAGCTTACAAAATTACTATGAGAAAATAATAAATTTGGTGTGACGTCATGGATTTATTTTTACGTCATGTTTATTGACAGGAATGAATGCGTAAATAGCGATGAAAATTTCTGTAATTGTCTAAAACAATTTATTTTAAATACGTATTGGCGTGTAAAAAACTATTTAATATTTGATATATACTAGAATGTGCGTCCGTAGTGCGCATAATTCTAATGTATTAAATTCAAAATAAACCCTTTTTAAATCACTAATAGTCGTAAATTTTGATGAAAATCATTTTTTTCAAAAAAACATGATATTAATTATTGCATATTAATTAATTATTGCAACACAATTTAATTGTGTACTGAAATACTTCGGGTGACGAGTTGCCTAGTTAAAATGTTATAAGTATATTTCCTGTTTTCTCTTTCTAGATGAATAGATGATAATCATTGTATGGCATTATCATCTGTGTACACTGTGACGATTTATCTACTTTAATGAATGGCATCGTGTTCATTGCTGTTTAGTCCGGGGTAACAACTCAGATGATATCCTTTTGCGTGTCAACATTTATTTAAAATGTTTAACTTGATATTCAATTGTTTTTTCTTGAAACAATTATAACACAGTTTATTTCCCCGGAATATACAACAACACTTTCTTACGAATGCCCAATTAACGGTGTATTAGTTATTTACCATATCATGTACAAATAGTAGTCATAAAATTATAGCTTCCTATTCAAATCTACACGTACTTATCGTCATTTTTATTTAGTCATGACCTCATGAGTGAATAGTAGATTTAACGAGTTAGCCCATTAACATGAGGGGTAAACTTAAGCTCAAGTCAGTCGCCGTTATCTTAACTGCATTTCCAGAATCTATCACACAAAATACAATATTTGCGTTCGTCCCGAGAAAATAAAGGACTCGTTTGTTGCTCATCGCACGAAATGCAGACATAACACACATTTCATAGGAATAAATGAAATACACATGGTTATAATTATTTTATGCCATGCAATAGTAGAGATGAGCATGATTGAAACGAAGCGATTTTCAAAAAATGACATCGATGTATAATTGCATTTCATACACATAATGACTAATACAGTGGTTTTATCAAAAATAGACTTATTAAAATTGAAATACCTATATAATGTTTATATCGATATATATATATATATATTATGGTTATATATATATATATATATATATATAATGTTTATATCGATATATATATATATATTATGGTTATATATATATATATATATATATATATATATATTATGTTTATATCAATATATATATATATATATATATTATGTTTATATCAATATATATATATATATATTATGTTTATATCAATATATATATATATATATATATTATGTTTATATCAATATATATATATATATATATATATATATATTATGTTTATATCAATATATATATATATATATATATATTATGTTTATATCAATATATATATATATATATATATATATATATATATATATTATGTTTATATCAATATAATATATATATATATATATATATATATATATATATTATGTTTATATCAATATAATATATATATATATATATATATTATGTTTATATCAATATATATATATATATATATATATATATATATATATATTATGTTTATATCAATATATATATATATATATAATGTTTATATCAATATATATATATATAGTATGTTTATATCAATATATATATATATATTATGTTTATATCAATATATATATATATAGTATGTTTATATCAATATATATATATATAGTATGTTTATATCAATATATATATATATATAGTATGTTTATATCAATATATATATAGTATGTTTATATCTATATATATATATATATATATATATTCTGTTTATATCAATATATATTTATATATATTATGTGTATATCAATATATATTTATATATATTATGTGTATATCAATATATATTTATATATATTATGTGTATATCAATATATATTTATATATATTATGTGTATATCAATATATATATTATGTGTATATCAATATATATTTATATATATTATGTGTATATCAATATATATATATATATATTATGTGTATATCAATATATATTTATATATATTATGTGTATATCAATATATATATATATATATTATGTGTATATCAATATATATATATATATTATGTGTATATCAATATATATATATATTATGTGTATATCTATATATATATATGTATTATGTGTATATCAATATATATATATATTATGTGTATATCAATATATATTTATATAATATGTGTATATCAATATATATATATATATATATGTATTTATATATGTATTATATATATATATATTTATATATATATGTATTTATATATGTATTATATATATATATATTTATATATATATGTATTTATATATATATATATTTATATATATTATGTTTATATCTATATAAATATATATTTATATATATTATGTGTATATCAATATATATTTATATATATTATGTGTATATCAATATATATTTATATATATTATGTGTATATCAATATATATTTATATATATTATGTGTATATCAATATATATATTATGTGTATATCAATATATATTTATATATATTATGTGTATATCAATATATATATATATATTATGTGTATATCAATATATATATATATATTATGTGTATATCAATATATATATATATATATATATTATGTGTATATCAATATATATATATATATTATGTGTATATCAATATATATATATATTATGTGTATATCAATATATATATATTATGTGTATATCTATATATATATATGTATTATGTGTATATCAATATATATATATATTATGTGTATATCAATATATATATATATTATGTGTATATCAATATATATATAATGTTTATATCAATATATATATATATATTTATATATATATGTATTTATATATGTATTTATATATATATATATTTATATATATTATGTTTATATCTATATATATGTATATATTCATTTATATATATATTGATATTAACATTATATATATATATATATATATATTTATTTATATGTATATATATATATATATGTGTATATTAATATACAAGTCGCATTATATGTGTATTCGTCTGTTTATTTGTCTATGACCCATCCTGAGTTTGGCAGATAGTCCCATATAAAATTATATATTATGGGTTTACTTAAAATTCAGCTTTTATCAAGGCCTCAAGGCAACTCGTGGATAAGAGTTTGTCAGGAGGACGAGGTGTCAATACCATGACTATTGGTACGATGGTTGAGATTCGGCAGAATTTGATTATGTAAGAAGTCGTTTCAATCAAATATTTTTACTTTGGACTTAACAATTACTGTGTTATAGTAAGCTGAGAAGCAGCCCTGCGGCATGGGTTTCAACGGGCGAGCAGTTTTACGAAATACACTTTGCTCATGGAAGTTACGTGTAGTTTGAGGTACGCAGAGGGAGACAAGGAATTTATTCACAGTGGTTGTAGCGAGAATATTTTTTGTTGTGAATCGTGTACAGGGCCAAATATATATTAGAGCTAAGTCGAGCACCCACTATAAAAATGGCGATAATGCAAAGAAAGAATAGCAACATCTCTTCTGGGAAAAGTGATTAAAGAGTAAACGACATACCTTATTAGATTTCAAAGTTGGTGTTGTACTAGGTTGAGCAGGAAATGGTGGTGTTAGCAGCATCTACCCAAATGTGGCAACGATAGTCCATCTATGTATTTAACTCGTAAAAAGGTAGAGAATTGCGCCAGGCGTAAGGTATCTTCTGAAGTGGTAGAATGATCAAACCATTTTTCCAGATACATTTGCAACGGATTTAAAGTAAGTCTTTAATGACAAGTCTAAATGAAGGTCAGCCACAAAGAAACAGGAGACAGTGAACTTTGATATCTCATGTTGATCAGTAAGGGCAGCATTATTGTGATGTCTATGAAACATTTGGATAGTTTACTTTCTTTTGCACTTAAAAATGATATGTTTTTATTCTATTCAGAACTTGAAAATAATAGAAATACGAAAATATAAATGGTTCATCACTTCTAGCAGGAATGCACGGGCATTCTCATTTAGTCCTGTTCATTTCGGAGATAAAGACCAAACATATACTTAAATGCTTTGCAATAAAAAGCACTAAACTTACAACCATTGGAGCCAATTCAATGCTAAGTACCTGTAAATTATAATTATACAATAGGTAATACAGTGTACGAGATGAGGGCAAAGTGGCAGAAGTAACGTAATTCGATCATGTGAAACGCATGTAATTCCGGCTAAAACCGTAATAAAACTATTACTTAATTGCTACAAAATTGTGAACAAACTCTATTGTTAAAATTAATATCAATTAAAATCCAATTCATTTAACTTTCATCAAAGAGAGGCGAAGTTACACTCGAACAAACATAAAAATACTTGGCTAGTAAAGCAAGAGCAATACTACCAACAATCAATTTCATGAGAGAAAGCTGACAGCTCTAAACATCACAGCACACCTCAAATTGTGCGCTAAAACATGCTTTAACATTCACTGTACATGGTTTTCATTCTCTGCTTGTCCACGTCAGCAAAAAAAGTCTGGAAATTTTCT
>OY744540.1:28165023-28180023 GCA_963556195.1 Sepiola atlantica | reverse complement strand
TATTAAACTTCATAAATGAGGCATTTAATTAAAAAAGATTTATTCATTTTTTTGCGAAAAATGTCAAACGTACAAACACCAAAAACATTTTGAATGCTAAGAAGAGAGCGTCGTTTTAACAATGATACCGAACGTGTAAAAAGATAGGGATATGTAAATTAAGTTATGAAGAAGAAATTTCAGCGCACGTCATTTGAAAAGCAAACAGCTTTTGATAATTTATCGTTTTCTATGATTACATCACTTTATTTAATTCATGTTAATATACAAATAAACTATTCTGTATATATAGGTTAATAGGGCAATCAAATTATAACCGAATAACCGAAAATACTAATGTATTATACACTATTCAAAATATAATTATGTAAATTAGATTACAACGAGTTGTTTGTGTGCGTTTGCATGATAGTATATAGATTATGTCAAAAGACTTTAGCCTATTATTGATTGAAATAACAGACTGTTTTCATGCTAATATTGTCGTGATGAATGGCAAAATATTACGTATTTATTCATTTAAATATACTGGATTCACTCCAAAACTAATGAAAATGTCATTACGAATTTGAGTAAACAGCTGTAAGGTATAAGAGTGGGGAATGTAGGCTATATTAGTTATGTTTAGCGTGAAAAACAGAAGGAAAAAAAGGTTGCAACACCATAGTGAGAATTCAGTTACCTACCATGTTTTTGACATTTTAACAATAGGTATCAGACATACATATTCACAAAAGTTCAGTGTCTTTTATGTATTATGTTTTAAGGAGACTTATATGGACACAACTGTCAATTAGAAAATTCAAATGTTTCCGAGTTTCATTAAATTGTATCCAGTCATTAGGCAGCAATTACAGAACATTCCCTTAATTTCAATTTCCTCTTAATACCTTTCGATTTATTTTAGACATTTGTATAATAAAAACCATGGAATTGATTTTTATAACCATTCACAATAAAGATTCTAGGTGTAAGGTTAACTAGCAATATACATGAATTACAAACTCTGTCAACATTTCGGCCACTGTAAGCTTCGGCCTTCTTCAGGTGTATCTTTTCGAACTCAGAAATATTTCTGTCGAACTAGGTTATCTAGACGGAATTTCGAACGGAACCCTTTATTTAATCAACGGGGGTTACACGCTCTCGTTCCGCCAGTCATGATAGAGTGAAGTCTTCAGTAATTACTAATTATTCGTATAGCCCGTACCGAGCATTTAACATTCAACCTTCAGATGACTATCACCTTGAACTGAATTGTACTTAGTAGTATATCCACTGCGCGACGGGTCATTGCGATAACCTGAAAAAAAAACAGAGGTAACAGCGGCTGTAACTTTGTAATGAAAACGCTCAAGATGAGAACAATCGTCTGAATACTCGAAACTCGGCCTTTTGGCTAAGATCAAAGTGTAGTATCTGTTCCGATGGATACTGCACGCCTGTCCTGTGCAGTTCTAGGAGGTCCACCCTCCCAGGCTTCGCCTCCCCTCTTTGGGGAGGAGTAAGTTTATTGCTTACTGTCTGAGGCGCCCCTACCGGGAATGCCGACGGGGCTGCCCAGGCAATTTTTAAATGGCCAGAGTGCTCACCTCTCGAGCGCTGGCTTTTAACCCCACTTTCTCGACCCAAGCTGTGGTCACATCTTACTTGTGGGAGTAAGATAAAACTGGCCTTGTGCCTAACTCCGGGAGGAGTAAATAAATATATAAGTTATTGATTTTCTTAAACATTCCGTCCATTATTACGGAGACAAAGAGAAAAGAAAACGAAAAATATCAAAATATCTCTGACACCGATTCTGCTACACATTGTTTTCTGACAACTTGTTTTCTGTCGTTGTTAAATATTAGGCGAGTGTTGTTTTCTTGGTGTAAGATAACACTAAATAGTGTTCGTCGGCATCAACTAAACGAACTCAGATGCCAACTCGACTTTTTGTTTAACAGAAGCCGCCGTGACATCACATAGCTATAAGGAGAAAGGAGTGAAACAGGAATGGGTAGTCGGTTGGAAGTCTGGAAGCGAATTTCACGGGTATAGAATGACTTAAGATCAACGATAAAGTAAGAGGCCACGTGACCTCAAATGGGTGTAGTCGGAACTCACCCGTACCGCTAGCAGAAGAGAAGGCAATGACTACAGTAAACATACTTTTTTTCCAACTCCTCTCTTCTGTGTTGATGTATCTGACTTTGATAATCGCCCCAGAAACGCTCGTGGAATGACTCAGTCACGAAGGATTTTCTTAATTGAACGTGGTAGACACAAGGTTTGTTTTTAACGTCTACGTATTTTACCTGGTTGTGACCTGTTAGACATTAGACATCAACTGAGCGAGAAGGTAATGTTACATCGTGACAACAGAACTTATCAGTACCACATCACGTAAAACTGTGACCAAAAGTTATGACTTGTCAAGCATAGATATTATTTGCATTATTCAGATTACTGTTCTGTTCCTGGATTTTATTGGCACACAGTTTTGAGGAATTTTATTTCCGACCTTTTTAGGTGCATCTTGTCGAAATTGGTAATCGTTATGTCGATATCGGGAATATACACAGAATTTCGCTCTGAATGATTTGTTTAGTTAATAGGGGTAGGAATAAAATATAAAACAATGTTCTATGTATGTGTTTCGCGGCATCATAGTAAAATGCTATACTTAAGAGCCAAACTAACCTATATTTGCAATAATCACCTTCGATATGACCCTTTTATCGATGACAGATATTGTGGAACCTTTTTAAAACTCATTGTTCAAAATTAAATGTACATAAAAAGTATATTACAAACAGATGTTTACATGTTTTTTGCTTCCCTTTTCACCGACTCAAAATGATACTTATAATAATTGTCCATGCTTTTAACGTCAAGTCATCGTACGTAGTTGACGCATTGTTTAATTTGAAAAAAACACATGTCCTTCCATTAAACCAAATAAATTTAAAATATTGGATGAATGTAAACTAATATATTTTTTACTTTAATAATATTTTTTCAATATTTGTTTATTCTTCATTTATTTGAGATTATCGTATTTTTCACGGTCTTTGTAGAGAGGTAAATGAATCCGATTAAAGTAAGTTAAACAGACTAAATATGTTCGTCTCATCGATTGATATTCGGGTAAGAGATCACCTTCAGTTTCAATATGTTATACCATCATGGGTTCGAATCTCACACATGACAATTGTTTTCGTTTGGCTACAACATTCAAATGTTTTCCTTGTCGATGTTGATCAACATGATGAATCATTAATTATTTTTTAAATTAAAATATAGACAAGACATAGATAATACATTTTCTTACTTTATCTAGGATATAAAATTCAAGGAATGTAATGGGATGTATACTCAAGCTAGTGTATATATGTATATATATATATATATATATATATATATATATATATATATATAGCAATACATAGTTTTTAGTAGAAAAAACTACACATCGAAAAGTAGAATAGGTTTAAGGCATCAACCATGTTTTAACTAGAATTGTCTTCATACACTCATAGCGCAACGGATAAAGTCTAAGTAATTGTCATGTGTAACATACGGTTTTCTGGGGTTTGGATGTGCAATCTGCAATACAGAGAATATAATTAAGAATCACATAACACTTCTCCCCGGCCATTGCTGACGGAACCTCATCAATCTACCCATATGTATTGAATTAAGGATTTAGTTCGAAATGTGATACACTATGCCAAGTTCAATATGAAGATTCCCTTGTTTTACAAAACAGCATTAAAAGATCGTAGGGTCAATCGGCCGAAACATTGTGAAATAAATAACTGCAAGATAAAAACCGTAAGACAAAAAAAATCATAAATATAATGTACATCCGGCAAACTTTATATCCCATTTACTTAATAATAATTACATATATATATATATATATATATATATTTAAATTCCCGAAACAGTTTCTCATGGTAAACAACTGATGACCCCTTAAAATAGTGTTAGGAACTAACTAATATAATAACTGTAAAAAATAAATTGACTTACATGAGTGATTTTCCACTGGAAGACTTAAGACTATAAGTTTGTTTTTTTTCTTTGTTTTTTTTATATATATTTTTTTATATAGTTGAGAAACTATATATATATATATATATATATATATATATATATATATATATATTAGCGACCCATCCATCGCTGTTCTGTTCAACACACCGCCAAAAAATGGCAACAGGCAAACAGCCAATCTTTCGACACCCCTCACATTACTCAACACCAAACCACAATTTAACAACCACTAATGTAATCTCCCATGAAATATACCCCGCTTTCAGATATGCGTACATATAGTGACACATCCCGCCATGCCTGTACCCAACTCACATGCCAGACTTGAAGCCCTGGTTTCACGTGCTATCGTGGCAACATCATCTACTAAAATCTGCTGCACATTCTGCACTTAAGACGGTCAAGTCGGTGAGACACGCACCGCGTTCCGCGTAAGGTTCAACAACCACACGCGATCAATGACAAAAGCATCTACTGACTTGTGGTCCCACATTACACCTTACTAAGCCACACAATATACAATATAAAATGCATATTATTACAGATAGGCTTATATTAAACACAATACCAGAGAAAGAACGAAATAAAATTAAACACTTATACAACCGGCTTAGACTCGGACATCGGCATTGTGAGCCCCTACAATATTTTCACCCCACCACCAATAAACACCCCTTTAGAATATAGATATATACACATAACAAAATCAAATCAATCTAAACCTCTACAAATTCACCCACTTCTCAAATATGCACACACAA
The DNA here is from genome assembly GCA_963556195.1 of Sepiola atlantica. Lineage (NCBI taxonomy): Eukaryota > Metazoa > Mollusca > Cephalopoda > Sepiida > Sepiolidae > Sepiola > Sepiola atlantica. Next base: position 28,175,218 of record OY744540.1, on the reverse strand, counting down.
CCCGTATACTAAGAATCAAACTAGATACAGACAAGTGTACACAACGGAAATAAAGACAACGAATAATTCCCACTAATTTATATTTTAAATATAGATCCTCAGAAAATATTGCGGAAAATATAATAACGCCTTTCCGGACCAGATAACATGATTTTAACTAGAGAACAGTTGTGTTTCATCTCTTTTCTTTTGGGTTCTATTTCTCATACATAGATGAAAGTTCGTCGTGCACATACAACAGCCGCCCACCCGCAGGCAGTTCAGCATTAGGTGAAGAACGTTCGTTTTCTTTGTTTCATTTATTGTCCTTTTTGGTAGAATAAACACGCCTTCATATAACCTCGATAAACAGCTCTGCTGACCCGATTTGAAAATATTAATAGTAATGTTAGTTCTGTTCACACTTCATTGAAGGTTTGAAGAAGGGAATGGTTTTCGTAAATTTTCTTACATAAGAAAAAGAAAATCAAGAAAAAAAGGATTTACTTTGCTCTAAAATCGTCCACTAAACTCAGCTCGAAATTGAAAGTCACACATTTATTTGTTTATTAATTTTCATATTTTATTTTTCATTTTTTTCATCCACTTGTGTGCTTCGAATTTCACGTTGACTCATTACATGTATATACAAATTAATATATATATATATATATATATATATATATATATATATATAATTTTTGTAAGTTCAGTGGGAATAAACCAAGCACGGAAGAAATTCAAAATAAAAGCGTAATATTTATTTATCTAGTGTATTTCAGAATTTTAGAACATGGTACCGTCAGTTTTAATCAACAATTGATCAACACTATATATATATATATATATATATATATATGTTATTGTTTATTATCTATGTACGTATAGGTTTCGTCCTTAATAACCAGGACTCAACAGCATAGAGATATGACTATTCACTACCGGTTATGCGATTCGAAACCCCGGATTACGAGTATTTTGCAACTCAAATCCGACGGCCAATTTTGAATAGCGAATAAACTGCGATAATTTTAACACTTTATATGGCGGCTTAACGTCTAGAGCGTTCTACTGTTTTAATGAAAGGAACGATGCATTTAAAGCTAGTGACGTCATGCTGTGTTAATACTACACTTACAGTGCTCAACCTTTTTCTAGGAACTACATATATATATATATATATATATATATATAACATTGCAACTCAGTAATATGTAAAGAATAAAATCAGTTAATATTCAATAGATTATCTCCGATAAAACTTTCAGAAGAAAAATTCTGCAATACTTCAGATATTAAAATAAAAACACCAAATAAAACATGATTTGATTGTGAAGTTTTCTACAAGATTTTCGTCGATATAGTTTCCCCAAATGGAACACCTTCCGCAAAACCTTGTTTTGTCATGTGCTCATTCTTTCTCCTTTTGTAAAGGGAAGCTTAGTCACGATTTAGCTTTTGGGGTCTCTTTCAAATGTAAGTTCAAATGAACAAATAGACGGCATGATAACCGAGGACTTCGTACTGCGCTTTGTCTCATAGGAACTGCCCAAAGCCTTCGTTTCCCGCTCAGATAAGAGTAAGATTAGTTGAAGACTTTCGATTATAACCCCTTTCGCTCTGCCTCCTCTTTCAACCTCTATTTCCTCCCCCCTCTCTCTCTCTCTCTCTCTGTCTCTCTCTATCTAGCGCTCTATATCTTTGTGTTTCCGACTCCCAGTCCCTTTTCTTTCTTTCCATGCATTTCTACGAATAGGCATCTTCTGAGTCTGACAATAGAAAACTTAGATAACATACTTGATACTAGTTAGTGTACCCATCTACCGAAGATCATAGCTTATGACAATATTGTTAAAACATTGTTCTACCTTCCCGGCGTTACCTGGACGTCTTTTCATTTGTATATTAATTTTTTTTAAGCAAACTATCCATATTTAAAAATAAAATTACATTTTATTACGTAAATTAAATTATTACAGTATAATTAGGCCAGAGAATAATTCAATAATCCAAGATTTTCTCAAACTATGATTACTCTTGTTACAATGATATGGTTTTGATTTCTATTTACAAACTCATCAGATGTTATTTGCTTCTTAATCTTTGATTGTATTAATTTTTACGAACTTGCTAAAAGATGTTCAGCCCAAACTGACTTTCCACTCGACAAATTAACTCCTTCCAAATTCTTAAAATTCACAGTAATTAAACCATTTGTAAATTATTAACATATTTATTTTGTTTCTCTTTTTAAAAAAATGTTTATCTTTCCGTTTTTGCTGCAGATGGGGCATCCTACCGGATACCAGGCATTCATAAGATATTCAGACACTCTAGCCTAGAGATCTAACCGTCCCTTTAAGTACAATTGTGTGTATTTCTCTTGCACTCGGTTCACCGGGTATACACGCCACATAGCTTTTGAACTTTGTTCATTAGTTCTGTTGCTCCTATAATATCTCGTATGATAGAGATTTTACCTAAGATCCCGGTTTCTTTTCATGTCATACATAAGACCTTGGTATTTCGTAATCTTTTCCCTTTCAGCTCTGTTTAATCCTGCATCATTAGGGACAATTACTTGAACTAGGGTTGCTTCTTTCTCCCTGTTGTCCCATATCACGATGTCAGGTTTAACAGCTCTGTTTTCTAGATATGTAGCTGTATGAATTGCATAGCCATAGTGGATGGTGTGTAACTTATTTCCAACCATTCTTTCTCGTATATGTTCCCAGGACTTGCTGCTACACTGGATATTTAACTTTTTACAATCAGTCGATTGAAGATATTTACACACTCCGTTGTGTCGCATTGTATAATAGCCATTCCCCAGGAGAACCTTACAACTGGATGTCAGGTGGCTCGGTTAAACTGTTTGCGAAGAAACTGAAGTGTATTATAATGGATTTACTTTCGAAATGATATATTTTTTAAAATACTATTTAGAATATTTCGTTTGATTTTATGTAATTTTATTTTTGATTTTATAAAATATTTAATTAATATTAAATAAAAATGTAAGAATATCCAAGTCACATCGAAGCGCGCCCCACGCCTACATACACAAGACGGGTGCTCCTACAATTGTATTAATATAGAGATTACATGCGTTGTATTTCTTTATAGTTATCACGGATCACTGTGCGTGTGTCCTGATGTGCGAATTCCGAGATCTGATATATTGTGTGTAATTAATGGTTTACGTTTTCATCACAACTTATCAAGGTTTAACGTGACTTGAGAATTAGGGTTAATGGATCGGAACAATTTTTGCCGAAATTATTTGATGCAATGAACTAAATGTGATTACTCATAAGATGGTTAACTAAAAGTGGTTGTGATTGGGTATAAAGACGACTATGTTGTTGTCTGAAGGGAAGCACTCCTGCGGAAATGTGTTCCACGGTTACAACAAAATCTGTCTCCCATGAAAATGTTTCAAGACTCAAAGAACATGGAGGAAGGGAAAGTATTTCTCACTTGTGATAGAAAGGCGAGTTATTTTTTTTATATATCTTATTAAGCGGAATCAGAGATTGAAACTCCGTCGAGCACCTTTCATGAAAATAACGCTAGAATAGAGAATGACTGGTACCGCCGCTTCTGCAAGAGAGAGGATGTAAGAATGTGATAGGATCATCCTGCACGAAAGTTTGGAGTCAATTTGGAAATCTGTCTAGGCATTGAGCGGCTCCTTACCATATATGACAGTAGTATACAATCTTAGGTCGCTGATAAAGGTAGACGATCGCATTAGGAGTTAGTTAGTTTGTCATAAAAAGAGTTCTAGCAAACAGTTAAGAACCAAAATAATATACCTACTTATATATAATGTATTGTCTAAATGAAACATCGTCTTTCGGAATTAAATAACCCAGAAAGTATTGATGTCCTCCTAAACACAGACCGACAATACGGAAGTGTCTTTACTGCCAAATTCTTACATTTAAAATGACGAGGACATTACAGGTGTTGGGAATACATATTTATATGAGCTAGAAATCTGTTTATTTTTTTAGAAATAACGCCTGAAATGTTAATGAGTGCTTAATTGATTCGCTAATACATTTATTCATCTCGGATTAGCACATTTTGAAGATGGATCGAAACAACCACAGGCAATTTGGCAAGCAGTTTGAGAAACTAAATTTATAAATTTATAAATGAAGGAAATATATGTGAACTATCTTTTCTTACGAACACACTTGTTTATTGGGTAGATGACGTATGAAGGAAGCGGTAAATCAAACACACACACAAGCCATACACAATCCACTATGCCTATGCAATTCCTACAAGTGTATACTTAGAAAACGAAGCTGTTAAACCTGAAATAGTAACAGGCGGGAGACTGTAGAAACCTTAGTTGAAGTAATTGTTCCTAATAGTGCTGATTAAAATGGAGCTGAAAGAGAAAAGGTAACATAATACCGAGGTCTTATGTACGACATGAAAAGCAACTGGAAATTAAGAAAGATCTACATCATTCCAGAAATTATAAAAGCAACCGGACTCACGAAAGATAATTTCAAAAACCTGAGGAATATACTCGGTGAACAAAGTGCAAGCGAGACACAAATAATAGCGCTTAAAGGGACAGTTAGGATCTTTTAAAAGATATCTCGGTTGGAGAGTCTTATATAGGGGGTGCACATCTGGCAGCCGGTAGGATGTTCCATTCCTAGTGAAGACAAACAATAAGAAAATTGAAAAAAAGAATATATATATATATATATATATATATATATGTATATTACCGAATCAACATCTTACGGATTCTACCTTCTACTAGCGATAATCATGTCGCTAGGAAAACAAATGTCTCGTACCCCTGACGAGGACGTATTACGTCGAAAATTTGGGACTACTTTTAAATAAATTACTATTGATTTAAAAGAAAATAAATGCATTCTTAGGCTTCAAACACCTTTCTTACATTTAAATATTGAATGCTTCTAATGGGAGACCAACAGATCTTATCATTAATGCGTGTCCGCGCATCTTTCCCTAAAAGACTTCGATATTTGAACTATACCGAATCAACATCTCACGGATTCTACCTTCTACTAGCGATAAACATGTCGTTAGGAAAACAAATGTCTTGTACCCCTGACGAGGACGTATTACGTCGAAAATTTGGGACTACTTTTAAATAAATTACTATTGATTTAAAAGAAAATAAATGCATTCTTTGGCTTCAAACACCTTTCTTATATATATATATATATATATATATATATATATATATATATATATGAAGAGACAAAATGGTGCCACACTACAAAATGAATAATGAATAATATGGGGAAAACTTTATATAAGATGAAATAGAAAAAGAAAAAAAGAGAAAATAATTTTATATAAAACAAATTTAAAAAAAAAAACCGTTTTGTATGGTTTCGGAATTTACGAATAAAAAAATTCACGAATAAAATCAACGTTCTCACATTAGCATAAAAAAAAACAAAAAAACTTTGAAGTTCCCAAGGCAGCCTTTCGTCCGACTCTCGTTAGCCGGGCGGTCACAAGCCCAGGAGTCTGCCATAGGTGACCACCTTTTGGACAAAAGAATCTGTCGTGATCTATATTCCGACGATACATTTACCATTGTGCACAGAGCACGACACCGCTTCGCTCTAGATATATTGGAAGCTATCATTATTAATTCAAGACGCCCTACTCTCTGTAGACAAAGGCAATTGAAATTTTCCCTACAGTTATTCGGCGATTCGTGGTCATCCGCAAGGTGATTTGGGAAAAGAAAAAAAATATATATATATATATATTCTTTACTTGCGTTTATTTATGTATATTATTTCGCATGTATACAACCTTATGCCACCTGCTTGCAACTTTATTTTACACCAGTTTATGGTTGTTCGTGTATTTTAATCACTCTACCGACGATTCCCCTGACGAGAGTCGGACGAAAGGCTGCCTTGGGAACTTCAAAGTTTTTTTGTTTTTTTTTATGCTAATGTGAGAACTTTGTTTTTATTCGTGAATTTTTTTATTCGTAAATTCCAAAACCATACAAAACGGTTTTTTTTAAAAATTTGTTTTATATAAAATTATTTTCTCTTTTTTTCTTTTTCTATTTCATCTTATATAAAGTTTTCCCCATATTATTCAATATATATACATATATATATATATATATATATATATATATATATATATTTGTCGCTCCTCGTAAAATAAGTAGAGCACTCTAAATGGTAGTACAAACACAGCATGACGTCACTTGCTTTATATGCATCATTCCTTCTTTAATAGAAGTAGAATGCCTCGACATCAAGCCGCTTTTATATGTGTTAAATTATCATTGTTTATCAGCTATTCAAATATTGGGCGCGCGGTTAACGACGTTGGATGTGAGTTGCAAAATACTTGTAATCCAGGGTTTCGAATCGTACGACCGGTAGTGAATAGTCATATCTCTATGCTGATGAGTCCTGATCGTACATAGATAATAAACAACAACAAATATTTTATATATATATATATATATTTATATATTTATATATAAATGTGTGTGTTTCGATGAGGTGAGGGGTAATGTCGCAATATTTAAAGAGATAGTAAGTATGCTCTGTAAAATTAGGTCAGCGTATTTGAATTCAACTGAGAAACGAGTTGCAACGAAACGACCAGAAAGTGGCTTTACGGAAGCGACATACGACAGTGAGAAGAAGCAAAATAGAATACTTACTTTTTTATTTCTGTCAAAAGGAACAGAAACACGTTTTTTTTCCAAAATACGTCTTCACTCTTAGCTTTTAAAACAAAAAAATATCTGAACAAATATAAAAAGAGACACACTATGATAGTTCCTTGGACCAGCAGCAATTGAAAAAAAGTATTGTTTTTTTATCTTACGGTGTTGACAATTCAATGTTCATAATATATATTAAATACTAAATGATAAGGCATCACATTTTTAGAGTGTGTATTCTATCTTATTAGGCTTGAAAATACAATTTATTTATCCTGTAGCTAATCGGTTCAGTTAAAAGAACACTGGCGAAACTACTTTGCTAAAAAATAGGCTCGCCATTGCATGGGTTATGCATACTGATATATAAAATACTTTGTTTAATAGAAATGTAGCTATTTGGACTAACAGTGTCATGCATGTAGCTAAATATGTTTGTAAAATTATACAAAGCCCAGTGGTATATCTGTAAACATACATACACACATACACACATACATGCATACATACATACATACATACATACATACATACATATATATATATATATATATATATATATATATATACGAATGGCGTTCAATAAGTAATGCCCCTAAGCCATTGCGCATAGCAGTAGAGTAATGAAACTTGGCACACGTATTAGTCTTTCTCTACATTAGCACCACCCAGAGGTATGCATCTCTCCCATAGTTTGATCCATCTCTGGGCACCGTTTTTGTAGAACACGTCAGGTTGGTCCTCCAACTACGTCGTAACTTCAGAAATCAAAGCTGCATCATCTGGGAAACGCTTTCCTTTCCAAAACAACTTCATGGCTGGGAAGAGATGAAAGTCAGACGGTGGAAGGTCAGGAGAGTAAGGGGATGGGTAAGGATTTCATAGCCACACGTCCGTGCTTCTGATCTTCCGACATGCGAGTTGTGGACCGGAGCGTTGTCCTCCAGAAGGAGGATAACTTTGCAAATGATCTTGCCCCGCCTCTTGATTGTGATAGTTTCTCTTAATTTCATCAAAAGTCAAGCGTAATAGGCTCCTGTAATTGTGGTACCCTTTGCCAGGAAATATGTCATCACTACTCCGTCCTGGTCCCAGAAAACTGTGAGCATGACCTTGCCAGCGAAGAGCTGCACCCTTGCCTTCTTTGGAGGTGGTGAGTCCAAGTGCTTCCACTGCATTGACTGGTATTTGGTATCTGGATCATAGTGATGGGCCTAAGTTTCATCCTGTGCAATCAGTCTTTTGAAAAACTTTGACTCATCTTCTTTGCACATCCCCAAATTCATCCTCGAGTACACGACGCGTTCTTGCTTCTGGACAGTTGTGAGCAACCTGTGAATCCATCTGGCAGACACCTTATGCATATGCAAATGGTGATAGATGATAGTTTCCGCAGACCCTGCAGTAATCTTGATCTATTAGGTTATTTGGCGAATAGTAATGCGTCGATCTTCCAGAATGGCAGCCTCAACTTGACGGACAGATGCCTCATCAATGGCAGAAAATGGGGGACCAAGTTTTGCAGATACTTGCCGGGGATCTCAGATCCAATTTAAGATTCAAAATATTATCGATAATTAAATGATTCATGTTTTGCCAGACTTCAATACGTATGCTAATCAAAGTGTAATAATACAATGTCGATAGACGAATTTCTTCGTATTTTTCGATCGCCATTGCGTCACGATATCATCAAGAAAGGAAACAAAAAATATATATAATAATCATGTACGACAATATTGATGTTACATGTCATATTAAATGAGGACAAATGTGCCAGAAGGATTATTGAAAATACATAGAGAGAAACTATAATGTCCAGATATCTATATTTATATGAATGTAGGTGTGTGTAGATGTTATGATATTTGTACCCTAAGCGGTCACTCGGAAATTAGTTCCTTAATTATCATGATTTTTTTTTAAAAGCTGCAAGGCATAAAAGGTTAATTTGACCTACATTTTATTTCATTTAGCTTAATGAAAAACGGGGGGTAAAACTGTGGGGACCTTTTTCGTGAGATTTTCAAAATAGGTATTAGAAATTAATAAGTTAATATGCACTAAATTTTAATTTGTTTGAGGATTTTAAAGATTCTAGAGGGAATACTTTTCAAACAACGTCCTATTTGAAAATTTAAATATTTCAGGTTTGCGTTGGATTTCATCTATAGTCATTAGGCATCTATTGAGCAAAATTACCTGAATCCTCATTACTTCTAAAAGCGCTCAAGTTTAAGCCTTAACTTGTATGCTTTTTTCTTTAATAAATATAATAACATTGATGTTGATGAAAATTATGCAAGAATCCAAGAGATACTGTGTAGTAGAATTATATTTTAATTTTTATTTTGTAATCTTCTAATATATAAAGTAGAGACGATTATTCCCCTGTACCTTTCCGGAGTATAGGAAAATAACCACATGCATCACAGGCTACTAAACTCACCGCTATACTACACTGATGCAGTCGAGCGTGTTTTAGTAAATGTGTCATTATTTTTTTCACCTAACACTACATATTACATTTGGCCCACTATCAACGTCTCTCCGAAAAACCAACTCCATACAGGTGGTAGCAAAAACTTTTCTCTCTAACAATTCTGTACTGTCACTCTACTCATCGACACCCGGAACAAATAAGCACAGTTTAATTTTTACAAAACACCGGTTCTTATTTATTATTAGCTTAATTAACCTATTTTCTCATCTGTTTTGAACCCGAATCCGTCGTGCAGTCGGTAAGAAGACAGGTTTCATGATCGCCTGTTTTAGCGTTCGATCCCATTCTACTCTACCACTTTTTAATTTTTTTTTAAATTTCAAACATTCGTCAACACAGTAGACGTGGAGGGGAATAGGCCATTTCCTTTGTTTTATTCGACGTCATGCAATAGGTAGTACTTTCTCCCGTGCAACGCCGGGCGACGCGTACCGCTAGTGTAAAATAAAATGGGTTCAAAAAGTTATGTTAGGGAAATTCATTGTCTCACTACTAAGACGGGGTTCTTGTAGTTATTATATAAAAAATTACTTAACACTTAAACAAAATAACTCTTGATTAATCAACACATTATATAGTAATTTTGCGTTGGACTGTTTTTCTTGACGGTATCCCAAGTTGGAGTTATTTCAAATTATTCATAGTTATAGATTGACAAATCACGTATAATAAAAACGGAACTGTAGCAGCTCGCGGAAATTTCAAGTGTGCTTAAGCAACTCCTCTATTAATATTATATTTAAATCCAATTTTTTGGCCCAAATAATAGGTAAATACACGTATTGTACTAGTCAGTCAACAAGTGTAACAATACACAAGAACACTAACCAGCTGAAAAGATAATTGGATGTTTCGCATGTCGTACATGCCTATATGGCAGAGTTAAAAAAGGGCTTCTCTTTACAATTGTAGACTTATATGGTGTGGACTGACCTGCACATGTTAAGACTAATTAGCGCATGTTGAGACACACCGACATAATGAAAAAAGGGATGGAA
>OY744540.1:28142523-28147523 GCA_963556195.1 Sepiola atlantica | reverse complement strand
TTTGAATAACTTCCAAAAAATAAAAGTTAAACTCACCAAACTTTATGTGTGTGTAGACTGACTCTTCCGAGATTTTTTGAAACAAACAAAACAAATTTTAGCCGAAAAACAGTTCTTAAAACTTACAAAAACTAAAGTATTGTTTTTTACACTGTTTTGAGTTTTTTAAGCAAAAATAATGGTTTCTAAATGATGGTACGTTCCTTAGGGCTAATACGGCTCATGCTTGCTTCGGAAGGGGTCCTTTACTTATTCTAAAAAAAAAAAAAAATCAAAAAATAAAACAGTTATGAATTTTTAAAAATAGGACCCTTCTTTTTGCCCACCCTATATATAGTAGATGCTCGACTGAGCTCTAATCCATCGTCCTCTCTATCAAACTGTAACAACAAGACCCCAAACTTGAATACAACCACGGCGTATAACTTTGCTTTCTAGCTTTCTGTACCAAAGACGAAGCTGCTACTCAGCCGGTTAAGAAAATCGTCATATTCATGTCCAATGGAAAGAAATACTTGTTGGGTCGTCTTATTGTATAATTCCTATCAAGAAATCGTAGGCCTATTCAACCGTTTGGTTCTTATCATCATATGGTGGTGTTCATCGTCCAACTGACTATCTTTTAACCCCCTATCCTCGAGTTGTCCCTTGCACTTTATAAATAGTTACCCATTAGTAATATATTTATATTTACCTTTTATGTCACAATTGATTTCAATTGTGAATTTACATTAATTCTACCCGGAGTTTTTATTTCAACAGTTGCCTCCCCGTTCATTTTCTAGTAACATCTTAACGGCTTTCGCTAACAAAAAATTATCAAATTTCAAATTAAAATTTAATTAATTAAATAAACAAATAAAATAATAATAATTAATAAAGTATATAAATAAATAAATATTAATAAGATGACAATCTTAATGCTGAGTAATTATACAATAATTTTGTTTAAAATAAATCAATTATGATAGGAACAATTTAATATTGATATCCAATTAGCTTATCTAAACTCATTTCCTGTCAAATCTGCCACCAATTCTCTGTGGCATTTCGTCAACAGTTGTGTCCATCTCGCCTTTTCGACCATTCGGTCATATTTTTTATCTGTTTCTTTTGATAATGAGAGGTTCCACTTTCGAAAATTAAAGTTGTAAGTTCACCCCTTTTCCGGATCTTTTAAATTGCTGACAGTAAACTTTATTCTATTTACTGTTCTAGTATTTAAATCGTGAAATATTAATACATTGATTTGAGATTCCATTCATATTTTCTCTTATTTATTTTTGTTCATCTGTTCCACCTTCCGGTACCTATATCGCATTGCTCCTGCTTCGGATTACGAACTTACATTTCTATTTACAAGCTATGCTTCAAGCAAACTACAATTTCCTCATATATATATATATATATATATATATATATATATATATATATATATATCGATTAAAAGCGAATATGAACAACGTAGAAACAAGCGACGAATCCCTGTGCTCATGAATATGCACAGGCTTGACACTTTCAGCTAATTCTCCAATTCTTAATATTGGTTTGAAATAAATGGATAGTATAGTTACTATCATAAGTATTAATAATACTGTGTTTTGCCTATACGATAATTCGAAATGACTAGATAACTGTTCATAATTAAAATGTGAATTAGTATCGATGTAGTACCAACCTTTTGTGTCTAACTTGTACAATTCTCGATGTAGGTTTCACTTGACCATCTAAGTTTAACGTAACATTATATTTAACATATCCATAGAGTTCGTGTTACCATCTTCAAAAATCTTCGTGAATCGTTTTTTAACATCTAGATTAATCAACATCGAATTTTCAGATTGTGAAACATCTTTTTAAAAAGACGCCGTATTTAACCTTAAGTTGGTGACCAATTTGCTATGTAGTTGGGCGTCCGCATTACGGAAAGCCGTATAAATAAAGTATTACTTTTCCTGAGCTCCGTTTGAAATTCGTGAACGTTCCAATTTACGCAAACCTGACATACCAATTTGAACAGCTATTCTAAAACTTTAACAAACTAGCAAAAATTTTTGAAAGAAAGATTATATAATTGTAGAAGGAACTACATGCAATAAGTAGTTAAGGCAATTATAATCATTTCTAACCCCATTGATAATGTTTACATATTCATTAATTTTTTATTATCGCTTATGTTGTAATTCATGTTTTGAAACATGATGTGAATATAAATGTACGACGTCAGACCCACACTATGCTTATAGTGTGATGATATTTGTTTAAACTCTATTAAATAGCAATCACAAATAGGGCATTCGCTAGACCCTTAGCTTGAACATCTCAAAGTTTTAGTTTCGATTTCTGCTTACGGCGTCCGCTGTATTTCTTAGGAATTTATTATAGACTATTAATGCAATATTTACCATTTTTTAAAAGCTTTCTAATATTTTGTAATGAGAAAAAATCCGCTATTTATTCATTACGTTTCAAAAATTGCCCCATACGAACGGACAAAATGTAGTTATATAAGATAGTTTTTTCAAAGTTTATATTTTTCCAGCTTAAATATTAAGTTTTAATGGATAATACCTCGAAGACACCTTTTGTTAAAAACAAATAAAAAGATTAGAGGAATCGTAGTGTGCACCCGCTAAAATGTTTTAGACTGCATGATATATTTCCATTGAAAAGCAATCGATCCTCTTTGTGCAATTTAAAAATAAAATAAATACAATTCGTGTCAGTTGACTTGAATATAATCGATTTACTTGATAAGCAAATAAGTTTTCTGCTCGAATTGACTAAGTGGGTTGAAGCGTGGAAACGGATTCATGGCTCAACGGCTGGTTGTTATTCTGTTGTTACAGAGATCAGACGTATGAAAGCTTAAAGTTTGTCCCTCAATTCATGCAGTCTTGATCCTGTCAGACCATTAACATATTTACACCAAACAAAGAAATAAGTTGTTTGTATTGGTTCATAGCTCGTGTTCAATTTAAGTGTTTTCTTTTGTATATGAACAAATACAGTAACCAGCAAGAGTGTAACTGTTTTGAATGTTTGTTTTTACGGCTGATCATTCCCTTTTAGTCCACTTAATGCTGAAAAAAACGTTTCACAAAAATACAAACAAAATAATTTACAGTACTTGTTAGGATAAAGACAAACGTTTTTTTCATTTTTTTGTTTCGGATTTTTTTAAATGAGTATTGTTAATGTGTACTCTTTTTGATTATTAAGACTACTGTTCTAATATTAGTGTGTGTATCACAACGTTTCGGCCAGTGTAAACTCCGACATTCTTCAGGTACTTCCTGTCGACTTGGAAATATTTATGTAAAACTCTGGAATCTATACAGAATTTAAAACGAATGCTTTATTTAATCCATGGGAGTTACTTCCCTTAGTTGAAGTCTTAACTAATTCAAAAATTATTCTTAGTATCGCCCGTACTAAGGATTGAACCTTCAACGTCCAGGAGACTATTACTTAAAACTGATTATTACTTAGCCCTTATATCCGTTGCGTCACGTACATAAACCTCAGTTCGAATGAAATATTCCTGAGTTCGACTATGCGCACACAAGGAAGGTCTGCGGTTACATTGACCGACACTTTGTGAGAATAACATCAAAGATGAGAACAATAGTCCGAATAACACAAATAATGTTTTGTTTTTTGTTTTTTGCTTTACTAATAAATTGCGATTTGTCTAGGCTAAAAAGCGCTCGGTAATAAGGTTTGCAGATTGACAGTTCAATGATGAAGAATATTATTAAGGATTAAAAATAATGAATTGAATGAATAAATATTACCATATTGTAGCACTCTCCGATTCAATCTTGTGTTAACGTGTACATCAAGTCAGTGGTTCTTGGATAAAAAAAAAACCGTTATTGGAAATTCCGTGTGATGTTAAGCCTAGGGGAAAAGAAAGGAATGTTTGGCACCAGTGGTAGGAAGAAATTGATAAAATTCTCTAGATAGACGAACTAAATATGAACGTTTTTATTTAATAATCTGGAGAAGCAGAACACATGCAAATCATACGAAAACCACAAACCAATTCCAGGGTGTGTTGACGTATAGAAGGGGCACGACCATACTCTAATCAGTTTATAATCGAGTTATATCATGAATAAAACCTAATAACATCTTTTTTTTAATATATGCTCGTCATATCTACTTAGATTAGAATTCGAAAAAATGCTTATTATATCATGTGTATAATAATAAAAACAACTACTAATAATAATAACTACTACTAATAATAATAATAATAACTACTACTACTACTACTAATAATAATAATAACGTATACTAGTAATATCTACTAATAATAATAATAACTACAACTACTACTACTACTAATAATAATAACTACTACTACTAATAATAATAATTACTACTACTACTAATAATAATAATGATAACTACTACTACTAATGATATCTACTACTACTACTAATGATATCTACTACTAATAATAATAATAATAACTACTACTACTAATAACAATAACTACTACTAATAATAATAATAACTACTACTACTAATAATAATAACTACTACTACTACTAATAATAACAACCTGTGTAAATTACACAAAATGATATTTTCAATACTAATTATCTTTAAAAGCTGTTTCGTGTTCGACTGTCCGTCAGACTTTTTTTCTTGTTTTGATCGATCTACTAATTTCGATTTCGACGACACAACTTTACTTTGTAAATGCTTCATATTAAATTAAATGTGGCTCCCATTCATGAGTAGAATACACAGATTCGGAAGGTCGTTGCTTTTGATGAAAGCTTGGCACACAAAATAACACACGCGCTATCACATTAATATGTGTCTTCCCGGTCGTCCTCCACCTACCCCCTCCCTTCCTTCGATGTAGAAATAACATCTTAGAGGTTGGTTGAGATCGAACTATGAACCAGTCGGGCAAACGTCAAAATCCTACGTCGGTAACCGTTGCGTCAAAGGGAAATACTTGCAACTATTACGAAAATTAG
>OY744540.1:28095023-28135023 GCA_963556195.1 Sepiola atlantica | reverse complement strand
TACTTTAAAACTCAAATACACTGCTTGACCTAAACCCCTTTATATGTATTCGTAGATACTATGAAATTGGTGTGTGTGTTTTCCCACTATATGGTTTAGGCCTTTAATTTAACAACTGATCACGATTACTACCCTCCCTAACATTAAAGCAGTGACCCCCAGACATATATTTGTGGGGTGGTACCTAGTTTTTAGTGTTAACTTTCCAACATTACTTTTATACCATTGATTTTTGCAGTCGTGATTAGAAGATACCTCGAGTAATCCGTAAAACTTACCACTAGTCTAAGTATCTCAATACGGCAAGTATATGTATATATCTATATTAAAGTATGTTAAATTCATAGCTTAATACCTCCCTATCTACATTCAACATTTAAGTAGAGTTAATATTAGACGCTAGCTGTTTCTAGGTTCATCAAAAGCATCTCTTAATTATCTTAATTACCGACTATACTCTATCATACTTCAACTAGAGACCAACCTCGGATGTCCCCTAACTATCTTACTTATGACTTACCTTTCCGTCCATTGATTATACATATGAGTTGTTTAACCTATGCCGCTTCCCCTAGTGATGCTGTATATGATCTCATCTATATTAGTATCTCATAATCCGCGATATTCTTGTTCCTTATCTACTCTTAGATTTTCAGTCCATTCGAACTACCTTTTAATAAATGTTATTCCATACTGTTAATATTGCTCTAATTTACGTTCATAGCGAATTTACATATTATGTATATATACAGGTCTGTGACGTGAAAGAATGTCTGTGGTTCTATGCAAACATTTCTGAACATCCTTCAGTCTCTTATTCAATTTGTTCTCACATTCCCACATGGTAAGATTCCAGAATGCAGAAGTTGCATCTCTTAGATTTGTAAGCTTTGTACTTTTTTTATTTTCCTAACATAGGCCATTTCAGACTGAACTGAGAGTTTTACTACGTAGTTCACTAACATATTTTGCTGAAGTCGTAATGGTATTCTCTGATTGAGAACTAGGTTCCTTAAATCAGTGTGCATTGTTTCTTTCCCTGAAACTACATTCTGTCGACCCAATACATATATTCGTATTTTATTTATTTATATGACCTTGCATTTACACGCTACATCTGATAGTAATCATCTCCCTTCTAAAGGGCACTTATTTATTTTTTACAGTTACATCGGGGTTTACTATCCTGGACCTGGACTGAAGGTTGAACCAAATTGAATTTCTACGTCTGTTAGTTTCCTAGTATTATTAAATGGTGTTGCTTGATATGGTATCGCGCGTATTATTTTTATTTCAAGAACTCGTCTTCTTCCAACATTGCAAAGAGCTTTACTTTTTTCCTCTCTGTACCTGAAATCAAACAGCACTATTATGAAAAGAGTGTATTTCCATGAAAATTCTACCTGTGGAACACGTTACTGAAGAAATGTTTTTTTCTTAATACATAGTCGTGTTCACGTCTAATGACACCAAATATATATCGAGTCTACCTGTGGTTTAATGATAGTTATCAATCGTGTAATAGTACTGTTCTGTTACCTAATTGAAAATCTCGCTAACCTTATTCTCGAGTGTTTTTTAGACTAGGTACATGTTAAAACGTTAGTGTAAAAAATAGTCCCTTGCTTATATAATGTACAAATAAAGCGTTCGCTGGATGCGATCTTATAACTTTACGTGCAACACGATAGTCGCGTATTGACTGATGTAAAAAAATCTGACCTTTTCAAACTGGGTGGAAGATTTGAAAGTCAAACGTGAAATTTTGTTCATTAATATGATATTCCTTGCGGGGTTAAGATGCTAATTCAATTCTCGAAAGATGACACGACTGAATTCAATAGATAGCACTTCTTCAAATATATTCAACAAAAACATATTAAAGAAAATAAGAAAATAACGGTTGGCGTAAATACATGCTTTTTTGATAACATTTCAAAACGACATGTCATCGATAACAGAAAGGAAATGAAAATTGCGAACGGATGTGAACAAAATGGTGAACTGGAAGAAATAAAAACACGAAATAGAAGCAAGCGGAGAGTGGAGACCACCACCACCGTGTTATTCTGTTCAACCTAACAGGTGGCACATTGTTGTTTAAATCGATACACTCGCGACCTATGCAATTATGTGTAAACATTTAAAATCCTCTCGGGTCAATTGTGGTAATGTAAGCTTGAATACATTAGGAGAAGGTATAGACACCTAATTATCTTAGGTGGAGCTAACGTGACTCCCATTACTCGTATTAAAGATTCGTTCTGATTAGTCATTGAACCCAATACTGCAAAACTGTGTATCTATATATTTTTATAGTATGATTTTCAAAAAAGACAAACGAGAAATGAATGAATTATAGACCATTGTTTCTCTGAAGGTCCCTGTATATCAATGGACAGCCATGGTTTATCTCTGAAAATGCTTGGATTTTAAACCGATAATGCAGAGAATATGTCGCCCTTAAGTTTCGATACCGTCTTCATGGTAACAACTGTTAACTACTCAAATATATACGTAGGGAATTACAGTATTTCATGAGTAAATAAATAAGGATGCAGAATACTGGTTTCGGAAGCACAGTGCTCTGACACAACAGTCCTAATACCATACACATTTGTGCTCGGTACTGAAGGTCTGTAGGCACAATTTAGGATGGCGTTGACTATGCAAGAGACATTACTTATATCGATTGAAAGTGTTTCTCTTTAATTGCCATTAATCAACTAAACACAATCGTGATGAGTTATCTCCCCCACATTATCAACCTAATCTTAAATTGCACAGGCTTCTACACTATGTATAGTATTATGTATACACAATGACATATCAGAATTATAACTATATTTGTCTAACAACAGCATGACACACATAAACAAGACTTAAAAAACGGTATATATATACATATATACATATATATATATATATATATATATATATATATATATATATATATATATATATATATAAATGGCAGGTTGGTAAAATACAAAACATCATTAAATACCATTTACATATCAATTAGGATTCAGTTCAGGAAATAAATATTTGAAAACGTCAACTTGATGGGCATGTGTTCTTAAAAAAAATAACTGGGCATTGAATAATGTCCTGGGTATATGTAATTTATTTTTTACCATATATATATATATATATATATATATATATATAATCAAACAAATGAGTGCATGAATTCTTAAGTTTATCAATTCAAAATTGTTCTTACACGCACGCACACATATTTAAATTTATATATATATATATATATATATATATATATATATATATATATATATATATATATATATATATATATATATATATATATATATATATATTACTATTGCATGTGTCCACAAAACATTTTATAATGTATATATAATGTACCAATTTTCAGTATTTACTTCAACAGTGCTCGGTGCGTAAGTAGAGATAGGTAGTAAGCTTTGAAAATATATCCATGGTAATTAAGCTACACAGATGTCCTCAGGCTAAACTATTAGGATGTTCAGTGGAAGTATACATTTAATGCGGGAATATTTAGAGTAAGTATTATAGCAGATGATAAATGATTCAGAAATACAAATAGTTAAACATATATGTTACCTCATGACAATAACGAAGTTATAATTTCACATATATATATATATATATATATATATATATATATATACGGGAAAAGAAAATATACATAGTATTTCTCTTACTCTCTCTCTCGCTTTCTCTCTCTATTTCTCTTTGCCTCTCTCCTCTATACATATATACGGGAAAAAGAAAAGATAAATACGATAACGATATATATATATATATGTGTATACATATATATATATATATATATATATTTATATATGTATATATATTTTTATATTTATATATGTGTATACATATGTATATGTATACATATATATGTATACATATGTATATATATATATATATATATATATGTGTCTGTGTATATGTATACATATGTATATATGTGTGTATATATGTGTATATATGTGTGTGTATATATATATGTGTATATGTATATAGGTGTGTATATATATGTGTGTATGTATACATATGTATGTGTATATATATATATGTGTGTATGTATACATATGTATGTGTGTATATATATGTGTACGTATACATATGTATGTGTGTGTATATATATGTGTGTACATGTATATATCTGTGTATATATATGTGTATATGTATACATATGTATATATGTGTATATATATATGTGTATATGCATACATATGTATATATGTGTATATGCATACATATGTATGTCTGTGTATATGCATACATATGTATATATGTGTGTATATATATGGGTGTATATGTATACATATGTGTGTATATATGTGTGTATATATATACATATGTGTGTATATAGATGTGTATATGTATACATATGTATATATGTGTGTATATATGTGTGTATGTATACATATGTATCTATGTGTGTATGTGTATATGTATACATATATATATGCGTATATATGTGTATAGATATGTATATATGTGTGTGTATATGTATGTGTATAGATATGTATATATGTGTATGTATATGTATATGTGTATATGTATACATATGTATATATGTATGTATATATATGTATATGTATAAATAGGTTTATGTGTGTGTATATATGTATATGTATACATATGTATATATGTGTGTGTATATATGTGTATATGTATACATATGTATATATGTGTGTGTATATATGTGTATATGTATACATATGTATATGTGTGTGTATATATGTGTATATGTATACATATGTATATGTGTGTGTATATATGTGTATATGTATACATATGTATATATGTGTGTATATATGTGTATGTGTATACATATGTATATATGTGTGTATATATGTGTATATGTATACATATGTATATATGTGTGTATATATGTGTATATGTATACATATGTATATATGTGTGTGTATATATGTGTATATGTATACATATGTATATATGTGTTTGTATATATGTCTATATGTATACATATGTATATATGTGTGTATATATATATATATGTCTATATGTATACATATGTATATATGTGTGTGTATATATATATATATGTGTGTATATGTATACATATGTATATATGTGTGTGTGTATATATGTATATGTACACATATATATATACACACATATATACATATGTGTATGTATACATATGTATATATATATATATATATATATATATACGTGAAAAACTAAAGATAAATAGTATATATTTATATCATATCTTAATAAGTCACTGCACGATATACCAGATAGAACAGTAATAAAGGAAAATTATGATGAAAATAAAAATTGAATTAAAATTGAATATTAGATCAATAAATTATCCAAGGAATATAAAAGCAACTTTTTCTATTTAATTTTTATAAATCAGCTCTTGTCGCTAAAATAAAATCAGAAAAAATTAACCAGTAAATGTTGTATTACTGTTTTGCAAATATTTTAAAATATTAAAAGTTCTGAGCACAAAAATCATATTCAATGGACACGCAGAATTATCTATGTAAATATCCAATAAAGCTGCTAGATAAAGCAGATATGAGATGAATATTTGATTTTAATTTGGTTATGAAATAGTAGTCACCGTAAAAACTTAAGACGTAAGGTCTTGGGGAGTATTACGATTACAAGAGAACAGATACGACACTAACCTTAACTAAAACGGTAGGTAATGTTTGAGAAAGAAGTATCAGTATAATAGTACTACACTAGCCCCTGACTTGAGCATTAAAAGTGGCAACATTAGTCTGAAATAGTATAATACATTCGAGTGGGCATTATACGTTTTAATAGTAGAGTTTCGACATCATATATAAAAGTCATATCTAGTGTAGACCTCAGATAGACAGGTATATAACTTCCATTAGTAATTGATAGTACAAATATCGTTTTGGGGAATCTTTTACAATAGCCCTAAAACTCGCGAGTCAGGTTCAAAAATTGTTGTAGAACGTGGTCAAAAAAATGAATATGCAACAAATAAATGCGACGTACGTCGAGACTGGAGATTTTCCTAGTTATCTATTCCATTTGTTTGTATTTTTACGTAGGATAAATGGGTTTTTATGAAACATGAAAAAAAAAATTTCTGCCACGTCTTTTTTTTGCAACAAAGATGGCGTCGACAGTCCGGTTTTCGTTGTTGTTGTTTTACAGGGACTCATAATCAAAGCGGCATTTTTTTTTGTTTTTTGGGTTTGGATTTTTGAAATTTAATTTTTTGAAACGAACATTTTAACGATCATTTTGGTTAGTGTTAGGGCTGGAGTTAGGGTTTAGGGTTAGGGCTGGAGTTAGGGTTTACGGTTAGAGCTGGAGTTAGGGTTTAGTCGTAGAGCTGGAGTTAGGGTTTAGGCTTAGGGCTGGAGTTAGGGGTTAGGGTTTAGGGTTAGGGCTGGAGTTAAGGGTTAGGGTAAGGAATTTTTTAAAGAAACAACAAAGAAATTTAAACATATTTACATGAATTTTTATGCAAGAAACAACAGGAAAAACATTACGGTGCGACGAATGAAAATAATATGTAAATAAAAGCACAGTGACATGTAAATAAAAAGAAAATGATTTTATTCCTTTTGCTTAAAATGTAATTTTGTTTTGTTCTTTTGTTTGGCTGAAAAATATAAAAATTTCGCTTTGAATATGAGTCCCAGTAAAAAAAATAAAATCAGCGAAAACGAGGCTGCAAATTTTGAACGAGACGCCGCCATGTTTTCGATCAAATTTCTATGCGATAAAAATATCGATTTATAAATAACACTTTTAACGGAGTACAATCATTAATAAATGTCACAGGGGCGTTGGAAATTCACTTTAATCGGCTTCAGGAACTTTTATTTGTGTATATTTGTTTTTCTAGCGTTTTCGTTTGAGGGCTATTGTAAAATATACCCTAGTTTTGACTTAACACAGAGGATCAATATAATAGTTGTGATTTCAGACAGATAGATCCGTAATCTCTATTCGTAGGAAATAAAACAAAGCTTCGTTATCTACAAACTGGTTAGTTTTTTTACCTGCCTCTCAAAACAGAAAGTGCAACACAAGGTGCGTTTATTGTGGAATGTTTCCCCCCACTAAAAGGGGCACGCTGAACGGGTTACAATTAGCCATGATCGATTGCGTCGGCACTCCTCACTGAAAAGGGATTCATGCAAGATACAATAAATGCACATTGTAATAACTAACGAGAACAGATGTAACTTGGGAAAGCTTTATTCAGCACACTATGTCCGTACAGTATTAGTGCTACTATTTATAGTGGTTAGTAGAAGCAGGAGAGTTCTCCAAAGGGGAGATAAGTCAGTTTAAGGAAAGTTACTCGTAATTATTCATTACACACATCCTCCTCAAGTAGAACGTAATGTCTAGGCGGATTACTTCCATAGGATTTGAGGAGATGCCAACTTATCAAAGTTATTGGTTGTGCAGGCTTTCTTCACTGAAGACACCTTATGCGAGATTCAATACACCAATTTCCTTCAAAACGGAGAAGGTAATGTTAGAGTAATGACTTCCTGAGACTTGGCAGAACAGATACTACGCTGTGATTTTGACAAGGCTGTGTACTCCGTGTATTTAGGAAGTAGGGATATTTATTTCATTTATTTTATTTTTAAATTAGAAAAATCGATGGTGTCTCTATTACGAAGTAACCCTAGTCTTGTACAATGGAATCAGTCTGAAATAAAATATAGTAAGGAGAAAACAAAAAACAAAAAAACAAAATAGATAATTCCATTTTATTATTTTCCCTTTTCCCCCTGTTCTTCCTAGACAGAGCTCCTGTTACATGTCCTTGTCAGATTATAATAGACCCTTTGTCTCTAAAGGAGGTTGATGAAAGAATGCCCGATCGGGTCGGCTATCGATAGCATCAGGTGTGCCAAGATAGATCGAGACGTAAGAATGTACCTTTAATGTTCCGAACAGCTGCTCTTCTCAACTGCCGCGTTTTAATAACGATCAGCAGAGACCAAAAGTAATCTAGTTTCGCATTGGCAATTTTCCTCTCAAAGCTACACCATTATTAGAAGGAAAGAGAGAGTGAAAGCAAACATTGTTGTATTTTTACAGGCGTTATTGAAGTCACACATAAACAGGCAACGTATAATCTTAATAGAAATAGATTAGCGGAATATGTTGTAGACCGAGTTGTTTCAAACTTTGTTTCCCTATGCTCGCTATTTTCCATCTAATACATTGTCATTACGGTATTTGAAAGATTATTCGACTAATGAAGCATATTATATTATATACAGACTAAAGAGACCCGTGAAAAGTCCACGTTCTTTATATGTATCTTTCTATGTAACCTTCTGCATTAGTATTGAATATAGTTCTAGTCATATAATAGAATGATATTGAAATAAAATGTCCCGTAAAAAAATTAATTCATCGTTTAAACGAATTGATAAAAGATGCTTTTTTACGAGAGTGTCTAAGGATCAGACATGACGCCAGTTGATGCAAGTAGGTAGAAAGACCGAAAGCTGATTAACACAAAGACAGGAAATCTCTATTAATCTAAGTCCTGAGAAAAACAAGGCTACACGTAGGAGGAACACAGTCAGGATGGAGATAGTTTCAAAACACTTCAGTTTATAAATAAAAAAAGCTACTGAAAAAGAAATATGTATTATAACTAAGCACATGAACAACGAATTGATGAAAATACTAATCCAATAAGTAAACAAGCTACAACAAATGTAGCATGCAATAATTTGTGCAGAACACATGGTTTTTTCTACGAAAAAAAAATTGTTATTGTCAGCTGAATATTATCCAAATAAATAAACGATTTGTCTATTCTTGATTTATTGAATGTTGCAACAATGTAAATATTCTTAAACAATAAATAGTTTCTTCTTGTCTCTACATTTACTGGTAGGTACATGTTAAAAAAAACATAACACGGACGCTTTAATACGTTTTACTAATTTATTGAACAAATGATCGATAGTATCACTATAATCACTGTTCTCATGCAGATGTACAAGTAACTAAGAGCTACAAGGAAACCTTAATTCAAACTATGCGTTACTCAAGTAAGTTGGTAAGTACTATGCAAGTTGGTAAGTACTCTTTAAATAATCACGACCCACGCTAATAATAAAGTAAGTAAAAAAAGAAACAACGTCCTATGTAATAAAACAAGTCAGTTTTCCAGTATTCAATTGACACTTATAGTTTCGAACCAGAATACTTACATGTGTATCTGTTCCGTCAGCCGCTTAGGCCAATTCCTTATACGTGTTTTAAGAAAATATGCGTTCGTTTCTGTTATTTTGTAAATGTGTGTACATGTGTTCCTGTTCATCAGCTTGTGCGAACACAGTCCATTGCAATATATATCAGAGGTAATTTAACTCACATTCTTACATCTACTCACACAGCATCCGATGTCACAGGGGACTATTGTGTATAGGGTTATGTTTTTTATCAAAACACCATATAAGTTTCATTTTTTACGCTATGCTTCCTGTCTTTTACAATGTTTACCTTAAATAACTAATGATCTCCAGAACTAAATATGATGACAGTCTGTTCCATATACATTCTTATAAATTCCAGATTAGCGGAATAAAGGAATATCGGATTTTATGTAAAAAAACACGGGAGGTTATTCGAAATCAATACGACACTGCATATAATATATTTTGTTTTTACTTCATTTTACTAACAGATTATTCTAAACAAAATATTTATGTGACACCACAAAAATTAAATATTTATTAAGAGTTATGCTTTTCATTTTACAATACATACTTATTTTTATTTTAAAAGTAATTTACAGCTATATACTTAGTAAATCAATAAAACGAGTGCCACTTATAAAATATATTTATTTTAAATTAAAAACAAATGATATGTATTGAACTTAATCTAACATACAATGAATGCAAACGGCACATTATTGTAAAACTGCTTGTATAGCGTGAATTCCATTTATCAATAATTTGTTTTTAAATATGTACGGTCAGAATTTGATTTTCTTAGAAAAACAGTTAATTTACAACTTAGTTTTTGACGATAAGATGATCTAATTTTTTGAAAGTCTGCACAAAGTCATATATAATGTACGTACATACGTGGATTATCATATTTTTTATACATATTCAACACTTTTTATTGGTTTAACTGTCCCTAATTTCGGCGGGATATGATGTCATGGCAAGGCATAGATAGATATTTTTATTTATTTAATATAATTTTTTTTTTTAACATAGTTTTTTTTTTTAACATAGTTCACCCCAAACAAGGCAGGACGCCACTGTAGACGTAAGGGGCTACTGAGAAAAAAAAGAGGGGAGAAGGTAGGGGGCAGTCAACCTAGATTGGGATCTGTGCAGCGAGATGTCTGTTTACATTAGTTTTAAACTTCTGCAAGTCTGTACTGTCGGGGAAACAGGGGGCAAGAAGGGAGTTCCAGAGGGCAGCAACACGAGGAAAGAAGCTATTTGAGTATATTAAATTACTTTTGAAGTCAAATTTGAAAACAATGATGAACTAGCTGAACACGACGTGTAGCATTGACAATCACTCTACTCTTTTGGAACTGTCCTGTAGTTTAGCTGTGCTGGCTCCCTTTGCCTCACGAGTGTAAGTGGTGATTGTTTTGATAGGAATAATCTTATAGATCACTACACAGATAACATCGGAAAGTTAAAGTGCGATCAGTGTAAAGCCCATTAAGGAGCAAATGTCCTACTGACTAGACGATCACAAAAGTTACCCTTATATCGAAAAGCGATAAAAACATAAACTGAAGTTTATGTGTAACTAATATCGTAGTATTAAAGAAAGATTTGTTAATTTTAGTAACTTTTAAATTGGTGGAACACCTCCAGATATACATCAAAAGAATAGATCTCGGGTATCATTTGCCTACGCTACACAAACTCATGTAAAATAGGTTCATGCTAAAAACTAGTGATGATCGATGTATGTAAATTAAAATGAATTCTTTTAAAATCTCGTTTTGGATTACTAACTGAAGTGATACTTAATATTATTCGATTACTTAAATGAAACTGTATTTCGTAATATTTTAAATACATGCAACATATTGAGGTGTTTAATATCGTACTTTATATCTGTCATTGAGTTCATTTAAGCAATACATGCTTTTATAAGTAGATAATATATTTTTTTTAATTTGTGTTCTCATAACGTTTCTGTCGATATAACTCCCGACCTTCTTCAGGTGTATTTTGATAAGGGATGTTATAAGTAAATAGTGGAAAATATGTTTTCCCTCCCTGTTTACCAATAATAGCCATTGACAAATTACATCGGAAGAAGGTCGGAGGTTATATCGGCCGAAACGTTGTGAGAAGAACACCCAAGATGAGAGCAATAGTCCTAACAATCCAAATAATGAATATATAATACTTGTTACTGGTCTTCAGTGGTCAGCTCTGTTCTATAAAAATATTTTTTATATTGAAAAAAAATCAAATTAATAAACATATACTCGAGATGCTATCATTACTATGAAAATAAGTTAATAGTAAAATATGTGTATTACATGTGTGTAATCTAACACTTATGAAAGCTTGTCAAAGTGACGAAATAACTCTTTCTATTGTTATAATAAATACACGTACCCTATGATCGATGAGTACTGGACCTTTAATTAAAGTCAAGAAAGTTGTTTTGTATTCCAAAAGTTAATAAAATTAAGTACACTTGAACTTTAGATAAGGAAAAAAATGATGTATCTGTTTATATCCGTTCTTAAATAACAGAAACAACACATATCATTATTATTATTTTTTGCGTGTCTTTTAAGCATGTGATCATACGACTATTCCACTTATTCATGATGTATTTTGCATTAGTGTTGTACTTATACATATACAATAGTACTATTTATATACCTTTTTTGGACTTACTTTAGTATTGGCGTGGGTCGTGGTTCTTTAGAGTTGGTTTTCTGCATAATACTTACCAACTTACTTGAGTTACGAATAGTTAGCATGAAGAAGTTGGACAAAACGGTTGATCCAGAATACACGAAAGTATGGCATAGATAAAGTGTCTACTTTATGTTCATTGATTTTAGCTTTCGCGCCTGAAATCTTATTGCTTGCGACACAAAAACCAAAGACAAGAACACGACGGATCGGGATTCTGACTAGGCCTGGATTTTCAGCAAAGCTCATTAAGTAGCGTGGCCACAACAACATGTGTGTCATGAATAGCTTTGGAAAGAATGGAATGCACAACTTTTAGACCACCATGTTGGCAACGGCCCTACTACTGTGAGAAAATGGTTTGATTTTAGGGATGAAGTGATAAATGTTTTACCTCTGCAACGCAGTTAACTAATTAATATTTGCTTATATATATATATATATATATATATATATATATATATATATATATATGTATATATATATATAATTATATTTTATAAATACATATTAATTATTTATTCCCTACACGCATAGATGTTTCATGCTTACGCCATCTACAGTTCAGGTAGTTAATTTCCGACGGTCGGCGGGCGCGAACTCCTATTACAAATCATTACAAAGTTTTACCCGTTGGCCACCACAAATTGGCTTGGAAGTTAGAAGAAATTTAACTTAGTTAATGCCAAGTCGGCGGGTATTTACAACGAGCAGCGAAGAGTGATTAACCACAAAAAACTGTGTTGGATCTCGCAATGAAGCTTGTAGTACTGCTTGTTATTAAACTCTCTCAGAGTGGCCGGCCTTAGTAAAGACAGCTATATAATAATATTTTATAAATAAATATTAATTATTTATTACCTACAGACATCGGTGTTTCATGCTTACGCAATCTACAGTGCAGGAAGTTAATTCCCACTGATTCGCAGTCAAGAGTTTTACCCGTTTGCCACCACAAATTAGCTTGGAAGTTAGAAATTTAACTTTGTAAATGCCAAGTCGGCGGGTATTTACAACGAGCAGCGAAGAGTGATCAACAACAACAACCAGTGTTGGATCCCGCAATATATATATATATATATATATATAAGTAAAATATCGAGGAACATACTATTGATTTTCCTTGCTCTGTAAGCGTTTAACGAGAATAAATGGCAAGAAATTGAGAAAGTTAAAATGAATTTCAAGTTGATCGAAGTGATCACGTTAACTTTCGTTTTGGTAATCATCGCTGTCAGTTTTGGGATTATTAACATAAAATATTGTAAAAAAAATGCCTTTTTAACAGGAGTGGGTAAATAAGCAGATATATAATAGAAGTAAATTGCCAAAAAAGATTTCTGAATTCAGTTTTTTTTCATGAAAAGAGAAAAATGTAAAACGCCATGAAAATGTTCTTCCTTCGCAAGAATAAGATTAGATCCGCTTCAGGTGAAATAATCATCTCGCTGGAGATTTTTTCTAGCTTGGGAGATTAAAATTTAAATTTCGTGAATTTGAGAGAATCATTATCTGCGTGGTGAATTAAAGTCCCGAGGCTAAGAAGACAATTCCATCCAGATTAAAGCGACCCACGTTCAACTATTTCCATGTGAATTTCTTTTGCCAAAAAACTTTTCTACTTAAAAATCATTCAATATATCTGGTCGTGATATATATATATATATATATATATATCCCCGCACTATGGCGGGTATAAGAATAAACATAGCATTAGTTCTAATTTTTTTATGTTTTGACGTTCTTTGCGGGTTATGGTACTTTTTCGGTGACATCATCCTAAATGGTTTGAAAAAAAATAGTGGGTTTATGTTACTTGCCCCGTTGGCCAAAATACATATTCCATAATTCATAATAATAAGTTCACTAGTTTAAGATTTTACCAAGCACGTAAATAGTATAGACGCTAATGCCGCGCAGTGGATCTTTAAAAAATGTATTATTTAATATAACTTGAAATTTGATGGACAGCAATTTTTCTTCTATACTATTTTTTTATCTGAGTTATTTTAAAAATGGATTGAGGGTCCGAGTTTGAGTGTACTACAAATGTGCTTATGCTACTAAGCGTCTTGTCTAAAATATATCATAAAACATTCCTAATTTTCCGCGCATTAGTTGATAAGATTACAAATAATTTTATAAGATTACCCTGTGCATATATATATATATATAGGTAGATAAGATTCATAACACAACGTAATTAGTATTGCTTAATACTGTAAGGTCGGATCTATTTTATATTCAATATTAGTGTATTTAATGTTATACCATATCAATGTTATGAAGGACATATTCACTGATGATCGCTATGTGTCAGTGCACTCCTCCATCAGTGACCCTGCTAATTACCAGATTTGTAAACGAAACATGTTAGACTTGTGGGAGGCTTCTGATCATCATCCTATATCATGGATAAATGAGTCCTTCCTGTTTAAAGCAGAATATTACAGTTTCGGTTTCCACTAACGGCAGCAACTCGCCATACATTTTATAACCACAAACACTTTAAATGCTTTAATTTTATTTCTAATACACTACACTATTACACGCATACACTTATTGACACTTAACGATTATTTATATAATTTCATTTATCTGTCTTTTCACACAGACAAACAAAAGAAAGTATCCCTTTTGAAGTGTATATTCGGACATGGAGCAATATTATGCCAACACTGAATTTTGTAAATTGTTTATTTCTATGGCTGTACAAATAACTTGTGTGATGTTCATACAGTGGTGTAGTTTGTGCTAAATTTTACTTCTACGTTATTCAGTGGATTCTGGAGTTTGCTCTGTTTTTTTATGTTTAACAAAAGTGTGAGTATCTAAGCTCCAGCAATCTCTGCCGTGGTCCACATCGTTTATTAAAACGTACGTAAAAATATATTCTAGTTTTTCTTTTATTATACCATTTAAGAATATTATCTATAAGCATTTGACTACTTATTCTAAATAAGGATACATCATGATCTATATAATATTACGCTAAGGAAGTTTAATTTGCGTACGTTATCACCCTTCAATCATTTATTAAACCGAGATATCGCTGAATCGATGAACATTAAATGCATTTTTTATTAAATTATATCTGATGTCGCTGTTATGTTTAACGTGGAAGTCCAACTAAAACACTTTCATAGTCTTCCGGTTAGAATCAAAGTGTAGTATGTGTTCTCTTCAAAGATTGTCAAAGAAGATTGATTCGTTTCTTTTCGCGCCTGACGTCCATATAATTCAAATATATCGCAAACTGATATGATTTTTTTTCGATAGACCCCTATAACAGATATACTTCGAAACAACATTACCCAGAGTATTTAAGCACGTTTATATAAGCTAAATAGGTGTTTTCTTATTACATAAGTATTTATTAATATGAAACCTCGTAACACGTACTGGATTTAATAATAATACAAGAGTATGTGGGGTCCGAGTTCGCGCTGGACGCACATAAAATAAAAAATATGTTAGACACTTCTACAAGGGTTTTTGAAATATACTTTTATACAAAATATATATGCTTAAACAACATTAACAATGCTTCAGTTTGAACAAAACTTGTACTATAATAGTGTGTGATCTGCGTTCGCGACGGGCTTCCATAGAATTGGAATATGTCACAAAAACCTTTATGGATGTTGGTAATAGACCCACATGATGAGATGTATTCCGAAACTACCTTAAGTAGAGTACTTAGATAAGGGTGTTATATATTGCACAACGATAGTACAATAAAATCGTGAGGTTCGCGTCGCACCGGAAGTTCGTAAAATGGCAATATCTTTAATACATCAGTAATATACAATAGCTGAAGGATATAAGTGTAGAATGTCCCCAGGTCCCTCTAGTAACGTATATAAAATCCAACCATGATATTTATTTCATTAATATTATTCTTAATTTATTTATTGTTAAATGAAATTTACAAATCTGTATTTTAAGTAGTAAAAAACAGAAAATAAACATTATCATCTTAATCTGATTCTACATAATTTACAATAATTTCCTCAATGGTTTGCTTACAATGTAAGTAAATAAACATCGAATATAATGAAACAGATTAATATATAGGATGACTGTTTTGATACTGAAGTACACATCAAATTATAAAAACACAGGTAAGAAAAATATCACATTTTTACATTTTAAATAAAAATAAAACAAAAATGAGCCATGCGCATGTTTCTATATAGATAGCATATTCAATGAATCTGTCACAGAAATGAATTCCTCGAATAATGCAGCGTAATTACAATTTCTCTTCCTTTTTTCCTCAGATACAAAAAAAACATCGCTTGCGATTTCTTCGTCTTTTATGCTAATTAAGCTGCTTGTCCGATTAAAGTCGAGATTGAAGCAGTTCAAATGTTTTTTCATTAATTTTTAAATTTGAAAAAATATTCCTGGCATATCTGCTTCCTTTTTCATCATTTACTTGAAAGAAAAAATAAATTATAAATTCAACATGGCGGATGAGCAGATAATAACATCCTCGTTCTGGAAATAGAAAACATATCCGTCGGGATATTCATGAATAAAACCCTTTCATTTACAAAACCAAAATTAGATGGTTTGACTTGAGAATATATCATGTTTCCTGCATTCCCGTCTCTTCATTAAAACCATTCATATATGTTACATTACATGCTAATTTAATGAAGAACAATAAGGCTCATTCTAAACGTGTAATAAAACACGAGAGAGTGATATGAAGAGTTATTCTGGCAATACTAGTGTTCTACGAAAACAAATAATAAGTTTTTATAAGTTTTGACTACACACTTTATATTCAAGATAGTTAAGCTTGTGAAGTTAAGACTTGTGTTTGTAAGTAATCTCATATTTTGAGTGTTTTATTCGAGGCAGATTATTTTCGAATTGCGATAATTTTGTGCAAGACAAAAAATACTATTTTGAAGTAATTTACGAAATTACCCTTTTTGTATTAATGAGTCACCGATTATCAAGGCTAAAAAGCCACTTGATGATAATGATGTGTTTGTCAGCTGCACGGTGAGAGGATTGGGGACGTTGGTTAACACTGAGCAGACTTTGATTAGTTAAGTAAACGGCTCGACAAGAATTTGGTTACATTGAAAACGATGAGGTTATAGTCAGCTAGGAAACAACCGTTGGTATTTTGAGTCACAGACGTGTAGTTGTTGGAAGAAAATTTCCATGGAAGTTCTGCATTGTTTTAGGTACACATGTAAAGACATGAGCATTATAAACAGTGGTTTTAGTTAGACCAGTTTTTGCTGTGAATTGTTTACAGAAAAAAAATAGATGATTATTAATCAGTCGAGCACATACCTAAGACAAGTACAATAGGGTAGAGAAACATTAGCAACGTCTCTGTAAGGAAGGTGTGTAGGAAAGAGAAGGGGGCATCCTATACAATATTTTGAAGTCGAGTGTACTCCTTCAAGGCAGTATAGAGTGATATGAGTACCAGATTTAGTAACAGTATTCCATCATAAGGTTTATCTATACAGGTAGAAGACTGCGCAAACAAACAAATTATGTTTTTGTTTGGTTCCAGAAATTATTCGTTGACAATTTTATTTTGTGTTCATATGTTTGGAGAACAACGTCGGACTATCGTCTTTTAGCACTTAGATGTATTTTTTGTTTACTTTTTAAGCTAACAATCATAGCAAATCTGTATTTCTCTGTGAAAAAAAACCTTTTATATATAAGTAAATTGCACGTCATATTATCTGACTTATTCAACAATTTGAATATTTAGCATGTTTGACTGACAAGGAAACTGCAAGTGGTATGGTCGAAGAAATGAGTAAGTTTGATTGCATTAAAAAACAAGTTTTGTGTCGTAACGTTCTTTTTATATGCTTTGTGAAGATAACGTATACTTTCTAACTTCGCTTTTACGTTTCAAGGTAGACACGTGTTGTTTATAACTTTTCTGCACATGTGGTCGCCATTTTGTTTGTTGTCTTTCGTGGATAACATACGTGGGTAGAAAGAAAAATAACAAGAATAACAGAAAATAGACAGTTGAATTTACATATATACACGTGTATTCTTACAAACAGTTTGTCGAAGAGAAACGTGCAACGATATACGAAACGTGTAAGGTGGGACTTTGTATAAAATAGAAATGTGGTAAAATTAGACATAATTACTAAAAATAGATTGAAATTAACTCACGCTAAATTACGAAAACCATTTGATTTTAGGTCAAAGAAGATGTGCATTGCCACTGTCTGAGAAAATGGGACTTACATTTGTGTTGGCTGTGCTCATCTGGGAGTCTCGGCACCTGATACCAGACTGTAGGGCGCGGCGTCACATAAATAGCGCAGTTGATCAGACTCGTCTGAAAACCTTGGAACCTTAAAGAGAAAAGGGTTCGTTTGAATTTCTGCACATGTGTGGACATGTTTTCTAAACTTTCGAGTGCGAAAACCCATTTCTCTGGCCAGAATAATTCAAGTTATCACGCAAAAAGAAAACAACTCAGATAATTATAGATCAATATATTTATGACCATTGGGCGTACAACTATTCTCCAGTTACAGTTGTTGAAAAGAGACAATGTTTGTATTTATTTTATTAAAATAATATTTACGCCGAATACGAGGACGAATAATTCACAAATATAATAAAAATTCTTGGAATTCAAAATTTACTTATTTATTTAAAAAGTGCATTTATTCGCATAGTAAAACAGTAAGAGAAAATGAACAAAGTGAGAGTATTAATACATATTAAAGGGTTTTCATCGAATTTGTAAAACAAATGAAAAACCTATCGGGATAATAGATTATCATATATATATATATATATATATATATATATATATATATATATAATTGTAAATTGTATTATTAAGACACCGTATTCTTTATAAGATAATAAAGAAGTCTGCATCTGATGAAAGTTCATATTTATATTACAAAATAGTAATAATCATGCCTTAGAATGTCATTTATTCAAGTAGTCGATTCGGCTGCATCTCTAGGAAAAAAATCATCGCCTGGATTATAAAAGAACATTTGAAAATTGATCAAAACTACTCCCGTTCATGCGATCATATGTACACCAACAAACACATGTATCAACTTCAGGCTAATGTGTATCAACATAATCTTATTCGTAAAAATTCAAAAAGAAACACATCAGTAAGCATATATATGCACATATGTTGTGGACTGATCCGGATTTACCCATAGTGACAGGATGGATTCGTCAGATCGCAATAAAATCGACACCTTTTCCTAACCAAAGGGGAACCTCTTAGCGCATCACTTATAGCACGTCCGCCTAGAGCCTGTATTTGAGACTGGCTTATTGTATGTCATTTAGTAATTGTAATATTTGTTTTATTCCTTCTATTCCTGTATTGTGTTTTTATTCACTTACTGATATAACAACGATATAACAATATATATATATATATATATATATATATATATATATATATATATAATGTAGTAACACGAAATTACATAATCGTCGATGCAATAATTCATTTCAACCTTGTGGTATTTTCAAGCAACCGATTTAGACGATTACATTTTTGAAATTTCACACTCGACAATTAAAATATAATTGGAGAGAGAGGGAGTAAAAACCCGTGTAATACATATTTAGAGAGAGGGATAAATTTGAAGCATATTTAATCTATAATATGTAGTGAGAAAGGAATCGAAATACAGACAGGGAAGGGGAGGCCATATGTATGAGTAGAAATTGGAGGAGGGGGGTTTCACGTTTCTCAAAAATCAGACTCGCATTCACAAATATTCAAGAGCAAAGAACTACCCTCGATAATGTAGAATCATTCCTTTATGTTTACTACCAAGATATCCTAGAACTTTGTGCAACTAATAAAAGTACGCCTATATCTTTTTTTATTTGTAAATTCCAGAATACCTCTACTCTACCGCAAAAACTCTGACAAGCGTGTGTAGAGGTTTGATGTATATATCCGTAACCCCCGCCAATTGACTAAAGAACACAGTCTAGAATTAGATGATAACGCTTGTATGTGCTTTCGATTAACCTTAAAACACAACATTAGTTAGTTATATTTCATCCACCATTCTCTGTGCCCTTGTAGACTATATCTCTGATATTGGAGACGCAGCATTGTGATTAGATCCGAGCCCCCAAATTCTGTTACACATTACCTTTCACAGACAGCAATTTTCGCGACGGATTATGAGCATGAGCAGGCTTCATTAATCGACCTATTCATTGAGTACACTCCCCGAGGATCGTGTGACACATTCCAATAGCACACTTGAAAACGCTGATCATTTTGTAATAATAATTGCTATCATCCTACTCTTCCAACCTAAACCGAAGCGTTGTTTCTCAGAACGATGATATACTACAAACCCCCTCATTCAGACTCCATGAGATCATATTATAGACGCTATATGAGGAAAACCTTAAATCTACGTGCTGAAATGTGCACAAATGAGGTAACAGAATGGATCGAAGCAGGTATAGAATGATATACTCATGCAGAAAAGTATATAGTAAGCCCCCACCGTCTGCTATAGTTCATTTCGACCTGTACAACTGTTATTGCGCATAGATAGCAATCATTTCGCCGATTCAACCACCATATGTAAGCTACAACTAGACACAAATTAATAGACTCAAGAAATAATTATGAGAGTGTAATAGGCGAAGCTAAACGTAATTATATTAAGTTGATCAGAAATAATTATGAATTTAAGTTGCTCGAAAGTATATGATAGTCTTGTGAATAATGGGTAATAAACAATTCATTCACTATTTAATAACGATAGTGTCGCTTGCACGAGAACTGATTAGAATGCACCACTTGCCCGGCCGTTCACTTTAAAGTCTACATTGCACTCAGCAAAACATATCTATAAATATCCCACTAGCAGACAAGCCACACATGATGATTGAATACTGACCTCTGCCATTGTCTGGGACATTATACCAAAAAATTGCTATCTATAAAACATATGAACTTTATCATATCTATGATTGATTAAAAAAATGGTATGTTGAGCTAGCCTTCATCCTCTCCAAACTCTAAATAAGAGTATCTAATCTTATAAAACCCACACTTTCTACAAAGTTCCAGCATCTCTTCCATCGCCCGAATGTCGCATCTGTGAGCTCGTTTCTCCGGCAAACTGTCTGTATTTGAGTCCTCTCAACGTAAATACCTCCGACTATCTTCATAACATACAAAATCCCACCCCTTCACTGTAGAGGTGTTTAGATGTCCGACGGCGTTCTACTCTAATATCTACTTTTCTTGAACTGCTTTCCTTTTGAATGTTCACCTTGCCTAATATGCGCTCTACTGTATCAACATGCAGAAACTTAAATGTAATGGTTTGGTTTTATAGTTTTGTTTTACGGCATATCAACCCTTTTTGGGTTATTTAATGCCGAATCTGGTCATTATAGTAAAAGTTTTATGCTTCAAGTTCTTTATATCTTCAAATGTTTAATCATCGTTTTTGGTTTGGTAGTTTTGTTTTACGGCATATCAACCCTTTTCGGGCCATCTAATGCCGAATCCGGTCATTATAGCAAAAGATTTATGCTTCAAGTTCTAAAAATAAAATAAAAAAGGGGAGGGAGAAAGGGAGAGGGGCTGTTGTTTTTGTTTTTGGTTTTGTAGAACATAATTAAGTTTTACAAAACAAAACAAAAAAAAAACGTCAATGTAGGTGAATTTCGTCTCAGGGAGCCACAGGGCAGCCTGATCTGGTATCACCAGTTAAATGTAATGTAAACAAACATATCGCTGTAAGGCTGCACCCATAAAATGCAACTATAAATATGGCCCCTAATTCAGAATATTTGCTTATATTTCAGCAGCAATTTTTGGTCTGAATATAAATAAATATAAGATATTAGAAAGACTACATATAAAAACAAAACATAAAGCAATTAAAATTAATTTCAATGAGACTCGAAACATCCTCAACTGGTGTTAATATAAATATTAATGCTATATTAACACTACAAACAATCGCACGGTTCCCAGCAAAACCACCACTGACCTTATAAAAATACATGGTATTACTCTATACCCATTTTCTAAAAATGGCTCTAAAAGGAATCGAAAGTTCAAGAGTATTAGACGAGTATGGCTGATATGATATGCCAGTTTCAATCTACAATTCACATCTAAATCAGGAATCTAGAAATTATTAACGAGTAATATACAGACGAAATGCATCAAAATTGTTTCATGAAAAAGTCTCTAATACGATGAAATTATGCTCACTATTGACTATAACTATATATATATAGATATATATATATATATATAATGTCTACAGACGAAATAGAGTGAAAACAATATTATTTTTAGAGACTTCAGTTGATTTCACATTGTAAGGTATATGTCGAGTGGCATACATGATAAGGAGAATTTATTAAGCTAAACAACACAAGTTTCATTTTTACGGAGAACATTAGCGGACAACATATAACACCACAACACCTGTGAAAAGTGAAATGTCGAATATAAAAGTAAAACACACGAACAGGGTTTGTAAAAGAATGGGAGAAAGTAAAAAAAATCTCACAGAGAAAATAGGAGAAAGAAATATAAGTTACGGAAAAAAGTAGTTGGCAATATATGAAAATGTAGGAGATGAACGATAATAGGAATAATACTGTGGCATGTAAAATGCATGACAGAAAACAGAAAGTGAAGCGAATATCTATCAATAAAAATAGATAATTTAGCAGGTGTCTGATTATTAGAATACGATAGAAGAAGAGAGGAAGAAAGACCTAAGAACATGTGGAAATACTATAAAGCAAACAGGTACAATGTTCGTGTAACTGTTTTTATCATCTCACAAACATCATTTTACGTCAGTGTAATACATCTCTTTCAGGAAGAATCGGCTTAATAGTCTTACTATATAAAACGATGAGAAATAAAGACATATAGTTTATAATTAAATTGACTATCTGAAGTGCATCCTACTGCGAGCATATATATATATATATATATATATATATATATATATAAATAAATATTAGTTATGTATTACCTACCGACACTGGTGCTTCATGCTTACGCAAACTTCAGTGCAGGAAGCTAATTCTCGACGAACTCCGACTACAGGTCGCCACTGATCGCAAGTCACGAGAGTTACCGGTTGGCCCCCAGAAATCAGCTCAGAATTTAGGAGGAATTTTACTTTGTAAATACCGAGTCGGCGAGTATTCACAGCAAGCGGCGAAGAGTGATCTAAAAACAACAAATCGTGTTGGATCTCGTAATGAAGCTACTAGTACTGCTTGTTATTAAATTCACTCAGAGTATCCAGCTTTAGTAAAGGGGACTATACAATAATATTTATAAATAAATATTAATTATTTATTACCTACAGACATCGATGTTTCATGCTTACGCAATCTTCGTTGCAGGAAGCTAATTTCCGATGGTCGAAGGGCGCAAACTCTGACTACGAATCGCCACTGATTGACAAGTCAGGAGAGTTACCGTTTGCCCACCAGAAGTAATCTCAGAATTTAGGAGGAATTTAATTTTGTAAATACCAAGTCGGCAAGTATTCACAGAAAGCGGCGAAGAGTGATCTAACAAGAACCGATCGTGTTGGATCTCGCAATGAAGCTAGTAGTATTGCTTGTTATAAAATCGGGGGACTTATGTTTTGAGGTATGTCCGTCCGTCCGTCCGTCCGGATTTTTCTCCGCAACCATCTATTGAATTTCTCTGAAATTTTGCATGAAGTTGTAACTTTGGTATGTTAGAAACTGACATTCTCAGATTTTTTTTAAAAAGATCAGGTTAGCCCCCATAGGGGTCAAAAGGCCCTGAATGGCAAAAAATGAAATTTTTTGCCCCATAACTTTTCACCGATCCATTAAATTTCTCTGAAACTTGACCAAAATGTGGAGGCAATTGTTCCTAATAGAACATAAGTATCGCTGACCTTGGAAACAATCTGGTTCGCACCCCCAGGGGGGTCAACAGCCCTCAACATGGCAAACAATGACCCTTTTCTGCCATAACGTTTGATCCATCCATTCAATTTTTCTGAAACTTGGCCAATTGTTCTGGATATAAAATGAGCATCCTTGACCTCAGAAAAATTCTGGTTCGCGCCCTTAAGGGGTCAAAGGGGGAACAAAAATGCCCCAAATTGCCCAAATTTATTGCATTTTACACTCGCCACATCGAGTCACATACAGACGGCGACCACGCATGCGCGGCTTGTTAAATTCACTCAGAGTGGTCAGCCTTAGTGAAGAAGGCTACACAATAATATGTATATATATATATATATATATATATATATATATATATATATATGTCGAATGATCTTAGCAAATCGTGCTAAAAGTATAATATTCTAAAGAAAACTAGCAGATCCATCAACATTTCACAGTTGTATGCTTCATCATTTGAATGTTGCTGCAGTTATCAAAATAGTTCCATTTTATTTCATGGGCGTATGGCATCACTGTATGTTATTGTACGACATTTGTTTAAACTGAAACAGAGTTAACTAAGTACTTTTTGTTAATGTAGCTTCAGAATATATCTCGTTATGGGGGTCTATCCCAAAACAATTATAGACGTTTGTTACACATTCCTATTCTATGAGCGTCCGGCATTATTCTATCATCGTTATACTAAACGGAACTTACACTTTGATCCTTACTCAAAAGCCAAGAAAGAGAAGTTTAGTTTGCGTTTTACGTGTGACACAACGCACACATCAGAACACGTATTTACGTTACGTTTTTCCTATTGCATTTTCGAGGAACAGGCAATCCGTATTTAATGAGATCTAGTGTAGTAATATACATATAAACATGAAATTAACCTAGCATATTATGATATAGTTTCGTGGATTATATGTGTATCTATCTGGATGACACGGCTCAAATTAGATCCATATTATTCAACGCAATGTAAAATTTAAAATATCGCTCCAGAGAACCCGCTATTACCAAAATAAACTACAACCAAATGGAGCGATGGTTTATACATCGGTTCTGAGAGAAATAAAAAGCCGGTTTAAATGTATGTTTTATTTTCTTGTGACTCCGAACATGATCATTTTAGATTTAAATCCATTCTTTATTTCCTTATACCATCTACGGTTTGTCTATTCGTATCCTGTGAAAGACTAACTCACATAATATATAATGTTTTGTTTAAATATGTACCACCCTGTCACAATGTGTATGTGTGCGTTATATGAGAATAACATATTAAAATGAATATGTAACTGACAATTATATAAATACACGAATAATGAACTAAATAAATACACTCACTGAAACGTAGCGGTTTCTTTTGTGAGCATACATACGAACAAATACACCAGCAATATATAACATACACATATACACACCAAAACATACATAAATACACACCAACACTCAATTGTTGTTTTTTTCAATAATTATACAATTAATTACACTTACATCATTGAAGTGGAATTTTGACGAAAAATGCATTTACTGACATCAGTTTAAAAGGCAAACGGGACTAGTCGAAGCGCAACCCATTGTGTATCATCTAAACTGTTAAAAGTGGATGTGCTTATCACAAGGAAGTGATTTCTAAAAACCATTCGCAATAATTAAATCAGCTCTGTCAGATCATGCAAATTGTTCTTATTACGAAGTAATAATTGACATATTGGGAGTAATTCGCTTATGAAGTTGTTTAGTTCTACTACAAGCCTGTCGCTCGGTTCTAGTCGGTCTCTCTGGTAAGCCTGATAACCGAGGAAATAACCGGTTTTTCGTTGAAATTCATGTTCGTTAAAAGCGGTGTTTATTGATAACTTGTCGCCTATTATGTGTTTCTCCATCTAAATTTTAGTCAGTTAAATTCTGCTTGATCTTTGCCTTTCCGTAAGTTCTGTTCGCTGGACCGTGGAAGTCAAGATGCAAGCAGTAGCCTGATTTTTTTTAAAACTATCTTGAACTTGAAACTGCGGTTTGAAGATATCCTCAGTCTGAACTTTGTAGAATGAGGACTTCTTGAAAGCTGATAGGAAAGTTTTTTAGTTGATCTTAATTTTAATTAACAATGGAGAGGAATGCGTAGAATAGATTATTCTCCTTTTCGTGTACTTACTTGTTGTAATAGTACGCCGAGAGAAGTAATCATTTAAAGTCCCTTCTTATTTTTTCACGAGTCCCCATTAATCAAGACCCAAAGGTTATTTTACGAAAAACGTTAATGAATGTGTCAGTTAGACAAGGAGCAACCAATTGAGCGGACTGGAAAACGATAAGTGAAATTAGCAGAGTTGTATTATTTAAGAAGACGGCTCGACAGGAATTTGTACACATTGGACTTGGAAACAACCATGTTGTAATCGCCGAGAAGCACCCCCAGGGTATGGTGGTCTACAGCCGAGAAGTTCTTTGTAATTAAGTTTTGTTCAGTGTTAGGTATGCAGACGGTGAAATATAAATAATTTACAGTCGTTGTACCTAGACGAGTTTTTGCTGTAAATGTTTTACAGAGTAAACCAGAGATGTATACTAAGCGACGTCTCTTTTGTTAGTAAGGAGTTTTACGGAAGATGGGAAATCATCCCCATTAGATTTCAAAGTCCATATTTGATACTTGATTTTCTATCAAATCAGTCAATTCTTCTCTGGTAAATGTTCTATAACTTCGTCAAACTAAAACTATTGACCTTAACAGACATCTCTTTTAGTACGAGTGTCATGAAGTAAGTCTAAAACTCGCACCCGTATACCACCCGTATTACTGTTTAGTGGAAATACAATAAATACGCACACCTGCACATAATATACACGGACACAAACAAGTTTGCATTGATTTCTTAATATATAATTCAAACTTTAGTAATGAGATTAACTGTTCCTGAATCCCACCCATGATTCACCCGACGCCTATTTTGCCTTCGGGTAATTCATGGGTGGAATTCAGTAGCAGTTGTTTATGCGAGTTAAAGAAAATCATATTCTTGTAAAGTCTTAATTAACTTCAGAATATGTTGTAAATGACATTTAATGCCTTAAATAGAAAAGTTAATCTTCTTTTGGCGGACTAATATGAGTGTCCAGCATGTTCTCACGCCATGTCCTCCTGTAAGTTGTTTAACCTTCAGATCATCAATGCTACGAAATGTTCGACTTCATTAGAAACATCAGAAATTGCCCGAGGGAAACCTTGAACTTTATCATATATAGTTTTAATGTCTTTACGTAATTATATAAGTTTTATGCGAATTAGTATAAGTAGTATTACTATTATTAATAATATAATTATTAGTATTATTATTTTATCAACGAGAGGTGTTCACAGAAAGTAATTTCAATGATTGGTCGCTATAGATAACCAGTAGTGTTCCCCTGGAGTCCGAGTGACAACAAGTATCTTCAGATTTCAATCATTCTCTACCTATTTCAATAACTATTTCTAATTATTTTGAGTTATAGCGACACCAATTTAGCATTAATTTTTCGCT
Organism: Sepiola atlantica; assembly: GCA_963556195.1. Taxonomy (NCBI): domain Eukaryota; kingdom Metazoa; phylum Mollusca; class Cephalopoda; order Sepiida; family Sepiolidae; genus Sepiola; species Sepiola atlantica. Next base: position 28,107,593 of record OY744540.1, on the reverse strand, counting down.
AAAAAAACATGTTAGTATTCTTTGAAATTTGAATGACAATACCCCTCCACAAGATGTAAGTACTTTCTCAATTTACAATCCACGTCTGATTGGTGTTCTCGTTCACGGTCTTTTTATCCTCCTTGATATTTCACAACAATTGTGTGTGGTGTCAACCGAGGCTGGTGCAATCACATGTCTTTTCTTTTATCTCTCAGCCCCCCCCCCCACACTTTCCTTAATCTGTGGCTGGTCAACGTTTGTTAGTTATGTAAGTTGATTTCCGTATTCAAGGATTTGTCCTTAATATATTTAGCTGTTAGCATCATTGCCGTCTTTTGTATGGTATCATTTTTCTCTCTTTGATTCCAATGTATTCTTATTTTTTCTTCATGTTTTTCATGAGTGCCACTAGTGCTTCTGCAATTATTAGTAATATAGTAAGTTTCGTTACATTTTAAATTTCTGTCAGTACTCTGTTATTTGCTGAGACAACGATACCGCCGGTTTTGTAGATTTCCCTTCCTTGTTCACTTATATACTGTCGGATCTCCTTGCCTGTTTGTGATCAATGTCACAGCCCACTCTTGGGGTTTCTCTCTGCGGTTTTTGTGAATACACGTTCGCTACGTGTTCAAATTGCAAGGATTTTCATAGTTCAAACTTGACTATTTTTCCACATACTCGTGTATGTGCTTGTATTATTTTATGCCTAGTTAGCTGCATGAACTAATTATGTTTATTGTTTGGTTTACATTTATTATTTTCCAAGGTTCTGTCTATTTTTTCTTTGATATAGTAAGTTTGCACTGCGTTGTTCTGCGCGGCTGACAACAGGGATTCTGTTTCTCTGTTGAAGTTCCCATATTATAGCCGTTTACAGGTATTTTCATAGGTGATTTTCTGGCAACTTTCAGGAACTACATATACAGCTTCTTCGTTTTACACTTTCTTTTCACGCTTTTTTTCTCAAGTTTCGTTGGTCTCTTTATTCAAAATTTTGCGGTGGGTCTTGCTGTAATGATCCGGCTTTCTGTTTCCCGGGTTATGTATTTTTCGAGTTCAAATTTTTGTCAGCTTAACAGTTTTCGAAACGTATGAATCGTCGTTCCACTTATCTCCTTTTCATGTAAATACAATCAGTATCATCGGTAAGGTGGATCACGTTATGAATGACTATTAGTTTCCCAATCGTCTCGTACATATGCTATAGTTCTTCTGTTATTCAACCTATGAATGAGACAATATCTTACTAGCGACTATTCACACGTATTATCCGTTTAATAAGGTTGCCGCATTATACTTTGGGTTCTAAGAGTTTTCTTGTCCTTCTTAGGTATACTTGCCCAGTATTCCTCTTCATTTCCCTTGGTTTGACAGTGTCTGCTTTAATAACTTCCATAGATGGGTGGGTATCATTCTTGCCAAGTGTCTTCATTTCCTAATGTTTACGTGGTTTTCAGATTTCCCTTATTCACCTCTACTAGTTCATACTCTTCCCAATTCTATTTGAATGTCTTTGCTGTAGATTCTGATTGTTTTAATAAGCTTTTCTTGTTCATGTTCGTGCTTTTGCAAATAGCTTCACGTAGTCCATATAACTTATGTGGTTGATTCTTTTTTCTCTGTATTTGTGAACTTGCATCTAACATTACCCTTCCTGCCCAGTGGTATCATGTGTATAAGCGATACTGTTAATAAAGAGTTTCCCTGGAAAGTGTCTCTATGTATTCTTATCCCAGTCAGCTGTTGTAGTCTAGCTGTCAGTCCCAGTCTGCATGTCATAAGATTCATAGTTTTCTCCGATATTTTGTAAATCTTCAGGCATTCATTTATTAATGGTTGGTAATTCTGTTATAGGCTGTCTTATAGTTGATCCATGGCGTAGCAAGTTTTTCCTGTATTCTTACTTTCTGCAGCATCTTTTGATCTATATATGTATAACAAGCCGTAATTATTATTATCATTATTATTATTATTATTATTATTATTATTATTATTATTATTATTATTATTATTATTATTCAATAGTAGTCTTAACTTTTCGATGTTTTTTTTGTCGTAGTTTTCTTTTTAGAACATCAAGTCAATCACCTTGACCTTTTACATTCAAGCTGTACTTCAACAAGGTCGGTGCTCTTACAAGAAAAGCCTTTTGCAGAATTAGAAATAGAATTGTCTCGTCAATCTGTTTACCCCATTTATGATGGAGTTTCGTTATTGTTCCAAGCGTTTTAATTACAACGAGAAACAACCTTTACTTCTTTGTATTTCCATAGTCTAAATAATTTCCATTTATTATTATTTTTTTAATATAATTATTATTATTATTATCATTATTATGAAACGAAATTTAATACATTCTTATTTTCATAAGGAGGTCATTTATGTGCCAATCTCTCACGTAGATATTTAAAGGTACAGAGTATATCTGTCTCTCTCTCCTTCTCTCTCTCTTTTCTATCTATCTATCTATCTATCTATCTATATATATATATATATATATATACAATGTGTGTGTATGTATGTATTATTGTAAATGGGAGTCAATAAACGAACGTTTTATTTAAGACATTTACCCATTTAATTGTATCACACAAAATAAGTGTTATAATATAACGTAGTTCTGGGATTGATTTAGGCTTGAAGAAAGTATGCTGTAATTATTTTATGGAAATCGAAAGTATAAATAACCGAAAGAGTGACGTATGTCTGTAGGTTATTGATGTATTACTCTCACTGCCTATGTGGATTCAAACACGCTTACATATGTCTTATGGCTATGTGAGCATTAAATAAAAAAGTTGCTCTCTTTTTTACCATGATCATCTGATTTATATACGTGCGTGTACATATCACCGTGATGAGTGTAAAATAGATGACAACATAAGAAATACCGTTATTTCTATATAAGAATTCTAAATAGAGACACGCATACACATATTGAAAGTAACACCAACGGTTAATAAATTGTCAACAATAGCGGACATGAAAACATTTGGTGCGAGAAGTGTATGAAAAAAAGCTCTAAGTGGCATTGATTTGATACTTGACTGGGGAAGATGGCAATGCCCTGGAAGAAACCACAATAGCTCTTTCATGCATCTACTGTGATAACATTCTATGTACCTGGTATAACTTGTTCTTAAACAACGTGCCTTCAAATTGAACTAAATTCCGAAAAGGCAGAAACGACTAATAATAGAGGCAAAACGTATTCACCGATGTTCCTGACTCTCACTAAAACAAATATAATTGATAAGAGGTTCATGCAGATGGCTTGAAGAGTATTTAGTGTGCATATATGAAAGTTATTCTTAGAGGACAATGCGATGTTGAGGTGTCACGGATACACAAGCTGAAGCAAATTGTAATCATATAACTGTGGAACAATTTATGTAGTTGCAATTGTATAGCAATACGATTTATACAATATATATAATCAAAACAAAATTCAAAATATAAATATAAACACGACACATGAATTTAAAACGAGAAATTGAGTTGGGCTAAATTTGAAGAGAGAAATTAATAGAAAACATATATTTTTGTTTTTGATTAGATTTCAAAGTAATTTAAGAATGTTCTGAGTAATAGCCCGCTGACATGGGCCTTTATATGCGCGTTTGAACTGGAGTTGAACATACATCTGACGAGGGGAAGTGCTCCCGAAATATCATACTGTAGGAAACAACTATTAACCGGTGTTGCTGCAGGTAGGACATGATATAGTATAGATAAATAATATATATATATATATATATATATATATATATATATATATTAGAGAAAATGATGAAGGTAATCCGACGTGATGGGAAATGAAAAAGGAAAAATAAAAAACTATGTTTTTTTATATATTCATCAACGTTTCGTCTTTATTTGTAAGACTTCCTCAGTATGATAATTTTAAGTAAAATGTCATACAATTACATGAAAATATTGGGTTGACATGATGGATTACGACCGTGGCTACTACTTCTTCTCATTAACCCATCATGTCAACCCAATATTTTCATGTACTTGTATAACATTTTTCTTAAAATTATCATGCTGAGGAAGTCTTACAAATAAAGACGAAACGTTGATGAATACATAAAAAATATCTTTTGGGGTTTTTCCTTTTTTATTTCCTATATATATATATATATATATATATATATATATATATATATATATACATACATTTTATTAATTAAAAAAAGTCAAACTGCGTTACTCTTTCCACCGTATATATCTCAATTTGCTTCAGCGTGTGTTTATCCATTTCACTTCTGCACCCTAACCCTCTCCACCGTTATATATCTCAATTTTATTTAGCCTGTTTCTATCCGTTACACCTCTGAATTGTATTGCTTTATAAGAACAACATTATGCATGAAAGGGTTCCACGAATATTTACACGCAAATCAAATCGTGGAATTCACGCGCAAATAAAACTGAGTAATACAAAGAATTACAAAGAAGCAAGCTTGTAATAAAATGAAGAAGGGGAAATATAACGCTCTCTTTTTCTCTTATCACTCCGCCCTTAACGACGTAGTCAGGCGAGGTCTCGACTCGGCAGGTTTTGCATTAGTCATTGAACCAGTCGGCCTGGACAGGGGCGACGGTCACAGGCCTGACGGGATGCCTGTGTTTGATTTCCGAGCCGGAAAGCCGCTGATCTGGGACGCCACTTGTTCTGACTCCTTTTCACCAGCAAGGATTGCGGAATCCGCGGTGAAGTCAGCACGGCGGCTCTGCCTGCCGAAACAAGGAAGCGCGGAAAATATAGCTCGCTCACTGACCGTTTCGTCTTCCAACCAATTTCAGTGGAAACGTCGGGGGTGCTTGGCCCCGAGACTGTTAAATTTTTTCAGGACATTGGACGCAGGATTTCAACGTCTTGGCACGAGTCCTGTTAGTCAGCCTGGTTGTTCCAACGCATCTCCCTGGCTATCGTTCGTGGCAACGCTATGTCAGTAACGGCGGCGTCACTTCCGTTCTAATCGTCATCTGTTGACTCTCTCTTTCTTTCTCTGACAATTGTTTCAAGCCTTATTGTTTTTTTTTCTCTTTATGAAATAATTGTATGTGAGTAAACAACCTTATATTATATTTGGATACGTTATATAAAAATGTTAACCTCCTTCAGATAATCACAATCAACGTAGCAATTAGACGACGATCACCGTAAGCATCTTGGTTTTAGCTTTCTACTACTAATGCCAAACTAAGATATACTTTATGGCACAAATTATATAGGTGTTGTTGGTAACAGTTGGATATACGTTCTCGATATTCAGTCTGACATTGGCTTTGCTGTTATCGGGCTAAGGTGTATGGTCGTTCAGTCTAAGCATGCTTACCCTCCCAGGCTTTGTGTTTGTCCTTGTGAAAGAGTTGCGTATCCTCCTGATAATGATGACGCGATTCCTCAAGCATTTTTGTCGGGCATAGTTGACTTCCCCAACAGCGCCCGGTATTAAAAATCCCATCTGTCATTGTGTCTAACCTTTTACAGAGGATGTAAGTACTACTTTTAGGTACCATTAGAAACATCAGTTCAATGTAGATGTACTGAGTGCGAGCGACTGATTACTCTACCCAATACGCAGTAAAGACTTTACAGCTTTTACAAGTATATCATTTAATTAAGGGAACATATTGATTCAAAAATTCCGCTTAATTATACTAATGCATACTTTCAAGCATGTGCATTTTTAGCTGATCTCCCCTCGTTTCGTGGATGGGGCATACAAATACAGGACTTCGAAACACAGCGTCTGAACAAAGTGAACTCACACGTCAAATAAGCACTTATTTCTATCTTGTGTTATTTATTGTATTCACCACAAACAAGGCACATTGTCACTTACACATAAAAGACTAATGTGAATTAGGGACCATATTTATAGGGGCATCTTAAACGGGAAGTTGTGTAACAAGGTTTTTTTACATATCACATTTAAACTTTTGCATGTTGTCGCTACGTATCATTTCAGACTTCCTGCTAATTACATCATACCCTGATACGGGTTCTCGTATAATATACACATATCAATTTACAAACTTGATTTGTTCTTCTGCAAAATGCAGTAATTTTTACACACCCAATATCGCTAGGTTGAACTTTGTTGACATCATCTCTGAAATTACAAATGGGTTATTTCTAAAATAGACAGGTTATTGATGATATTTTTGTAAAAAAATATATTCTGTACTTATTGTGTGCAGTAGAAAACAGAGAGACAACCACAAAATGCAAATAGGAACGCATAAAAAGACATCACAAATGTGAAATGCTGTTTATTTAAATTATATTCCGTATGTTATTTGGCTAAATTATTTTACGGCGAGTGGAAGAACCAGAAGAGAAAATTGACACGAGAATAGGAAAAAGAAAAAAGATAGAAAAATAAATTGACATTTGATCTTTCTTAATTTGATTGTAGTTTTATAGGACAGGAGTCAAATTAGACGAGACAGCGAGCGGTCGGAAGAAATATTTCGAACAGATTTTTACGCATTGTACTTGATCTTTCTCTGACCCGCTTCATTACTGGCATTAGACACGGCCGAGCGAGACCCTAATGCACTGACACTTATAACAGCCATCACTAACCTCCGGTGTGAAATTAAAACTCGACAATGTAATGAACTAATACGTCTGACGTCAGACTGATGCCTTATTTTTATTTGTCTCGCGCGTTTTGCCTCGAACCAACAAAACCTGTATGTTTTAATGGTTTGTTGTGAGAAAGGTAAGGGTACATTTTTATATTTTTTAATTTTCGTCCAACGACTCTAATGTGCCTAGTCAAAGTGATAGCTACAATTATCATTATTATTACGCGTTTTCAGTTCTCACATGAGTCGTTACAACTATTCTCGCTGCAAAATACAATAGTGTATTCACTAGAAATATGCGTGAAAGCAATCAAACAAAATGCCCAGTACCCTCAAATATGTGTGTTGCTTTTCTTCCACTGTCTATTATCTAGGGAAACTGGAATGTTTAGACCTTTTCAAGCTTAACTAACACTAACATATATCTGTATGTTAACTATCATATTACACTTTGTTGAATAGTGGCAGAAAAAAAACGTATACTTGTTTAAGCCAGAGAAATTCGACACATCAGTAGATTAACTGCATGCTTAGTAGAGGTTATAAAACTTGTTTTTCACAATGCTCGATCAATTAAAACTTGTTTTTCACAATGCTCGATCAATTAAAACTTGTTTTTCACAATGCTCGATCAATTAAAACTTGTTTTTCACAATGCTCGATCAATTAAAACTTGTGTTTCACAATGCTCGATGAATTAAAACTTGTTTTTCACAATGCTCGATCAATTAAAACTTGTTTTTCACAATGCTCGATCAATTAAAACTTGTTTTTCACAATGCTCGATCAATTAAAAACAATTCATCTTAAGATAAAGTCAGATGATCTGACGTTCATAAATTATTCACTTTAGGAGAACGTGCAGTATCATTGTAACTATTACGATATATGAGCACCATGCAATTTTACGGATGAGAGCAATTATGTATAAAACTTTCAAAAAAGGTAAAAAAGAAAAACAAGTAAAAGTTAATTTAGTATGCCATTTTTCAAGCTATCGCAATGTTTTTTCAGATGGTGCAAAGTTTTCTTTAAACGCCCGTCATCAGCCGGAGATAGCACTAACCGGAGGTAATAGCCATATTATCATACCACAGGTCACTGCATAAAATGGTAACATGTTGTTAAAAAATCTATTTATAAATACCGTATGAACATCGTAATGCAGTTATCCTGATCTCTACATTATAGTTATAAGAACTATATAATCAGTTTGATATTACCATATCCGTAACTACTTGCATAAGCTGTATTACAATCACATACACCAGGCACTTTGTTCATAATTTTTAATGAATATACCGCTTTCATAAGTAGTACGGTTATATTATCCATTAACAACAATGCATACAGAACTTTATGTTTTAGAAAAAAATGTATAATATTAAATACTATAGTGCTTCTAAAATGACCTTAAAGTAAAGGTGGTGAATATCCAATTCGGGAGAGTTTTAGTGCGATCTCTTAGTTGCCAATATTTCGAGGTTCACTCTAACCCGAGTATGTCGATATCTATGCGCCCAATAGAAACTATAGTTCATAGACTATTTTATACAAAATATATTTCTCCCAAAAAATGTATCTACAAACCAATCATATACAAGGCACACGTAGGGGTTCGGCATTAATGACAAAGCGATAGTCTAATATTCTGAGGCACAACAACTAACCAACACAAAGCACAAAGTATTTACAACGATAGTATCGTAACAGTCTCAACCAGAGGCATTATAAAAAAATTAAATAAAAGTAAAGCATTTTCGCTTATTCATGGTAATTTCTTCAGAAATGAGTCTCGAAATTTAGTAAATATTCAACAGGATTTCAAGAAGTCACAGTATCGTTATATATTACCAAGTAGTATATAATCAACCATGATGAGTTCACATCTTATACTATTCCACAGCGATGATTTACGCACCAATAAAATTTAAAAAATTGAACCTCCGCTCCCTCTTAAAAGGGTCGTAAAATAGAAACTACTATTCAAGGAAACGCATACATCCGTCCTGGCATATGAAACTTTTTACTGACGGGCTACCTGGCTATTTAACAAAAAACTATTCAGTTTGATGATACCGGTAGGACTCCGTGAGATTATGTCGCAGGAACGTTAAATCTATTGTTTAAGCTCACAGAAAATTGTTTGGAAATATAGTATTGAGTTAAAAAGGGACATTTTACTGCACGAAACCATCAAACAAACGGTGTAGTTGAACATGGTAACGGTTACAACATCGTAACGGGTACAACGATAGATTCGGTACGTGAGCAATACCAGTACGACCACTTCAACTTTCAATAAGAGCACTCTGCGTGCACTGCTTCAAAATGATTTGCCACATATGAAATGGACGTCGATGAGCTCTATTTAGTTCTGTAGAATAAATAAAATTGCAAAAGAGAATGTTATACACAGATAAGTCAGCCACTATTGACGACATGCTTTTGTTTCTATAAATGTCTTGTAAATACATTAGTACTGATAAAGACGATTGTATCTAGAATGGGTATGGGTAGGAGTTTATGAATACCTAGGGTTAGAAGTTTGAGTATACGTGAGACCAAGTATACACTTGTGAATCCTACGTGGATGTTTGGCTAAGATTAGAGTGTAGAATCTGTTCCAACGTATAGTCACTCTGTAGACCGGTATTGTCTTATCCTTCGGGGCTTGACTCCGCCGGTCTGAGGTACTTTCCTGTGCAGTCCTAGGAAATCCACCCACCCAGGCTTTGCGTTATCACTCTTTGAGAAAGGGTTTAGTTTATTGCTTAACGCCTGGGGCATTTTTTTCCGTTCAGAGTGTTCTTCTTTGTTCTAGGGTGCTGACTTTTCAAATCCCACTTTCCCGACCTTGTGTCACATCTTACCATTGTTGAAGGTAGAATAAATAATAACGAATATTTTCTTTACTCATTGAAGTTTATCCTATATGCATCAAATATTGTATGGATTTCTATTTCCTATAAGGGAATACCGATGTTTCAGCAAAATTACAAGGAAAGCAGAACCTTGTTTTAAATTAAATGTTTACAATGAATCCTGCCACTAATTGTTTTATCTTGGCCATAAATTCTGCAAAATTCTCGATATGTCGCAGCGTGGAGAGAAGTGTACCAGTATGTGCGTGTTGTTTGCATGTTAATATTAGAATCAATCATTGATGAGTTTAATCGCGCTTTTAAACATAGATCACGGGTAAACTTAAGACTCGAAAGTTTAATTATTTGCGACAAATCTATGCAGAAGTGGCATGGAAAGTGATACATTGCTACACCTTTCGTCAATTTATGACACGCTATACAATTTATATTAACCATGCGACAACAATACGATCCATAAAACCTTTTCTGAGACATTTTACTATCATATAACTTCAAGCAACATTTTAATGAGAAATCGAAATTAAAAAAAAACATCACTATTTCAGTAATTTACACCAGGCAGAAAACCTATTCCGCAAGATTTAATGATAATATTTAAATTTTTAAAATAACAGAAAAAAAACTAAATTTACGAAAGGAAACAATTGAAGGAAAGAAAACGGTTAAAGTGTACGCATATTGAAACCTACTATTAAATCTAGGATAAAATAATCCTGTAGAAATGATAGAATAATATCCCACCAGTCTTAAATAAAAAGAGAAGTAAAATACATTTCTTTCGTTTAGCGATCTCCTATATGTCGAACAAGCAAAAGAATTACCAAAGAATGTATGAATTGGCAAAAACAGTTTTATGTTACGGTAAACTTGAATTCAGGATAAAACGAAAATTACATTGAATCATGAAAATGTATGTAACAAATAAAGAAAAAACATTGTTCACTTTTTCTTTTAATACATTTGATATTTGTCAGTTATATCTATATATTTGTGATACCAGTATATAGAAATCAGGTGATAGCAGAAATAATACTTTTTTTTATTTCATAATGATACTTCTGAAATTCTTTTGTATCAAACAGGCAGCGATGAAAAATAATTCTCTTCACGTAAAAAATGAATGTGCCTGTAGACATTAGGAACAATGCAGATCTTCAAATTCTCTGAATTTCAAAAATGCTACTTCTGAAAAATATTGCAATAATATTCGTGATTTATTTTATTAAAATTACTTGGATGCTATTTTCGCAATACTTACATCTACGTATTCGTATCTTTATCTCTCTCAAATATTAAACGTTCATGTTCCAACTCAAATGTGTACAAAATGGGGATTCCATTTATAGTGTGATTTATTCGTTCCAAACTATAGTTTAGTATAACAGTGAACAACACCAAAGAGTAAAGTGTAGTCTCTGTTCCGACACTACACTTCATGATATCAGTTCTCGGTTAATGAAAAAAACAATCGTTCTGAACTGAGGGAATTTTCTGTATTATTCCAATGCATAGTCACCCTTTTTAAAGATCTGAAATTGCATTCACACTAAAAATATGCCGTGTTTTCTAAGTCTGCTCTGATAAGGAGACAAATAATTAGGAAAATCGACAACAAGTCTACGATGTATAAGCCTATCAACAAGAGCATAATATATGTCTGAAATAATTTTGTTAAAGCAAGATTTTTTTCATTCTACACCTAAAGGATTAAGTCAGTTATTTCAGCCCCCTCATATATATATATATATATATATATATATATATATATATATATATAGAGAGAGAGAGAGAGGGGTGCGAAAATCTATGTGTTGGTATATAATTTCTACACTTTATGTATACCAACCTCTTCCAATTTAAAGCTCGATAATTGTCAACTTGCAACAAAAAAGTCTAAGTAAACACAATTTTGTTACAAAGGCCAATACTTTAGTTATATCACGAAACATTCTTAAAGCAGTTTGGCAATATGGTTGACTTACCTCGTTGTAAGAAGCAGCAGGTCAAGTCTACTGTGAGTTTTTTTTTTGGTTTTTGGGCCTTTGTCATTTATGTCACACAACAATGTATGATTTTTCAAACTGAAAACCTTTGGCCATTTCTTCAGTGTTCAAGGAAAACAGATCAAATATTGACATACTCATGTTGGTTGGTCCTCTATGAACGAGACACAATTCGTAATGTGTGGGTGTGTTGATAAATGTATGCCTGTGTACCCGTGCATGTACCCGCATGTGTATGAAGAAGGATTCAATTAATGATTATGCGATTTTTAACATGTACGTATGTGTCTACACTGATTACGGTAACTACATTTATACTTACATGTTATTCTGTTTAAAATCGTTAAACCACGATGGAAACGCGTGTATGATTTGAATTTCATTCAAATTTAAATTGCTGGTAATTTTATCAAAAGTTAAATTAATTAAATTTTAAACAAGATTATTCTACATTTCCCTGCACAAAACTATAAATAAATTAAAAGAATGATTGAGTACCCTGCTTTTGACCACATTAGGCAAATATTTTGCAATAGATTGAAAATTGCGGGACACAAGTTTTCATTATCATGGAAAAACTGTTAGTGTGTTTTTATACTTTAATTAAATTAAAGATTATCAGGAAACTGAGTTGATCAGTTTTAAAAATAATACAACTTGTCTTCAGCAGATTAATAATTACATTTCCAAAATCGCCTTTTTAAAATGTTTAACGTTAACTAATTTAAAAATAATTATTATTAAGCCATACCATAACCAGAAAAGACTGATTATTAACTAAATAACTGAATTCAAGAAACAAATTATATTTAAATTCTTCGGCAGAATTGCGGTAACATTAAAATATATTTTAGCCTACGCAAAATATTATTATATTACATAGTATATTTCGTAGCGGACAATTCAAATTTCTCTAAAAGAACTAAAATAGTGTGTTGGACAAGAATGCCGTACGTTTTTGAAGTGGATATTGAGGCAATTCTTTTTCCACGTTCGATGTGGATTTAGAATGTCTACGATTTATTTAGTTTTCTAACGTCAATCTTGTTCAACAACAACTTTCATCTGGTCATAGTCGATCATCTTTG
>OY744540.1:28072523-28085023 GCA_963556195.1 Sepiola atlantica | reverse complement strand
TCATCTTCGTTTCCCTTTGGACTATTTTGGAGATGAAAAAGAGGGAGGATATCTAAGTGATTTCAGTAGTGCTCAGGAGGCCTCCTTGACTTTCAAAGTACTCGGCGTTGTCAGGGAGAAAAATGCTCAATGTCCTTGATAGAGCTACTGTAGTAATAGGTTTGGATAATATTTTAACAGCATCTACTCTGAAAAAAAATGGGGGAATCAATAAGAGTGATTTCATTAGTGCTTATGAGGCCTTCTTGATTTTCAAAGTAGTCACGTTGTCCGGGAGAAAAGTGCCCAATATAATAGATAGAGCTACTGTAGTGATAGGTTTGGAAAATATTTTAACGCCATCTTCATTCCCTTTTGGACTATTTTGCAGATGAAAAGGAGGGAGGATACCTAAGTGATTTAAGTAGTGCTACGGAGGCCTCCTTGATTTTCATAGTACTCGCCGTTGTCCAGGAGAAAAGTGCTCAATGTCCTTGATAATATTTAAACAGCATCTACGCTAAAAATGATCGGGGAATCGATAAGAGTTATTTTAGTAGTGCTCATGAGGCCTCCTTGATTTTCAAAGTAGTCGGCGTTGTCCGGGAGAAAAGTTCTCAATATCCTATAAAGCTACTGTAGTGATTCGTTTGGAAAATATTTTCACGCAATCTTCGTTCCCCTTTGGACTATTTTGCAGATCAAAAGAAGGGAGGATACCTAAGTGATTTCGGTAGTGCTCAGGAGGCCTCCTTGATTTTCAAAGTACTCGGCGTTGTCCGGGAGAAAAGTGCTCAACGTCCTAGATAGAGCTACTGTAGTGATAATTTTGGATAATATTCTAACAGCAGTTACGCTTAAAAAGATGGCGGAATCGATAAGAGTGATTTCAGTAGTGCTCAGGAGGCCTCCTTTATTTTCAAAGTACTCGGCGTTGTCCGGGAGAAAAATGCTCAATGTCATAGATAGAGCTACTGTACTGATAGGTTTGGAAAATATTTTAACGCCATCTTCGTTCTCCTTTGGACTATTTTGCAGATGAAAAGGAGGGAGGATACCTAAATGATTTCAGTAGTGCTCAGGAGGCGTCCTTGATTTTGAAAGTACTCTGGGTTGTCCATGGGGAAAATTCTCAATGTCTTAGATAGAGCTACTGTAGTGATAGGTTTGGATAATATTTTAACAGCATCTAGCTGAAAAGGATGGGGGAATCCGTAAGAGTGATTTCAGTAGTGCCCAGGAAACCTCCTAGACTTTCAAATTACTCGGCGCTGTCTAGGAGAAAAGTGCTCAATATCTTAGATAGAGCTACTGTAGTGATAAGTTTGAAAACTATTTACACGTCATCTTCGTTCTCCTTTGGACTATTTTGCAGATGAAAAGGAGGGAGAATACCTAAGTGAGTTCAGTAGTGCTCAGAAGAACTCTTTGATTTTCAAAGTACTCGGCGTTGTCCGGGATAAAAGTGCTCAATGTCCTAGATAGAGCTACTGTAGTTATAGGTTTGGATAATATTTTAACAGCATCTACGCTGAAAAGGATGGGGGAATCGATAAGAGTTATTTTAGTAGTGCTCATAAGGCCTCCTTTATTTTCAAAGTACTCGGCGTTGTCCGGGAGAAAAGTGCTCAATATCCTAGATGGAAAATATTTTAACGCCATCTTCGTTCCAATTTGAACTATTTTGCAGATAAAAAGGAGGGAGAATACCTAAGTGATTTCAGTAGTGCTCAGGAGGCGTTCTCGATTTTGAAAGTACTGGGGCTGCGATAGGAACATATGTAGCATTGCACCGGGGCAGCAATAGGTACGTATGTAGCATTTACACCGGGGCAGCGATAGGTACGTATATAGCATGCATACCGGGGCAGCAATGGGTACATGTATAGTATATGCACCGGGGCGGCAATAGGTACGTATATAGTCTGCACACCACGGTGGCGATACATACGTATATAGTATGAATATCGGAGCAGAGATAAGTACCTATATAGAAAGCGCAGATAGAGGTGGTACTTTTTATAGAAATATGTCATACTATTGCCCTGGGCAACGTAGGAGAAATGGTGGGGAAGAAGCAGCCTTCCCAAAAGGCAAAATTAAAAAGAAGAGGTGAAATGGGGCGACCAGGGAAGAGAAAGGTAGAAAGATAAATAGACGGCTATAGAGGAGGGGGGGGAATAGAAGTTTGAATATAAAGATGTTACACACGCGATTTCTCCTCAATTATATGTTTTCATGACCTCGAGCAACGCCGGGTAGCCCCGCTAGTAAGATTATATAATGAGACTTTATAAAAATAAGGACATCATTTTAAAACTTTTTAGAATCTTTTTTCAAGCGAAATAATTTACTTCCGGAATTAGTAAAACGTCAAATGTCGTTGAGATGTTGAGAACAGATACTACAATTTGATCTTGGCAAAAATGCCAAGGCACTAAGAAAAAGATTTTAAAATGAAAAAAAAACTCGATTGAATCAGAATATTATTTAATAGGGGTGAGTACTGTAGTTTCGGTGTTGGTGTCATAAGACTACCATCCCAGGAAGTAACATCTTTCTTTTTAAGTGGTGTGCGGAGTAGGAATTTTACTAGATTTTTTAAAAAGCTTGGTTTAATCGTAATATCTTTAATCGGGGGTGAATAGTGGCCTAATCAAATCTCTTGCAATAACGGTCCTCGCAGAGATTACCTCCTCCTTTTTCGATAAACGGAGGTTCGTCCGTCATGATACAATGTTCTATGTCAGGGGGCAGTGTAGTACATTTTCCTTCAACATAATACTTGTACAGTAAGAACGATAAGTCAAGTTTATAAACATTTTTTTTAAGAACACAATTATGAAAAATGTGAAAGTTCTTTCTTAGCTAGCATATGTGTCTTAGTTTAAAAAGATGTCGCGTATTTTCTGACCAATTATTAGTTAACCGTTTTACGTAGACAATGACGTTTCCTTTTGGTAATGTAATCTAAATGAATAAA
Organism: Sepiola atlantica; assembly: GCA_963556195.1. Classification (NCBI taxonomy): domain Eukaryota; kingdom Metazoa; phylum Mollusca; class Cephalopoda; order Sepiida; family Sepiolidae; genus Sepiola; species Sepiola atlantica. Next base: position 28,082,061 of record OY744540.1, on the reverse strand, counting down.
TCCGAAAGTTATTTTCACCTATCCTTCATATATTAACATTAAAACAGATTATGTTTATTTAATTCTGTGTAGTATATTTCAATTCTTCATAATATATTTTCCCAGGCATTACCTCCTTACCTGGGTAGAGGCAGTATAGTTCGTTCTTCACAATACGATATTAACTTCTTACATTCTCTTATTTTGTGTGTGGGGTGTACTATCTATTCTGTTGTCATGATGTCATGCTCCAAGTTATTAAGTCATACTTTGTAGTGAGAGGGATGCATTCGTTCGTTATATCGTCCTCTCGGACATGAACTCATCCTTTAAGTACAGTGTATGTATAAAAAAAAGCAATTTTCAAATTAGTATATATACACATTTTTTCATGCCAAACCTGTAATCATCAGTAGGAGAGACAATCTCTGCAGGTCATACGGTTAGAATCCCTATACGAAAGACATATTTAACTCAGTAGTCGGAGCTTTCGACAACAAAACAGAAGGTAAGAAAGTAATATAAATATATATATATATATATATACATATATATACACACATATATATATATACATATGTATACACACACACATATATATATACATATATACACACACACATATATATATATACACATATATACATATATATACACACACACATATATATATATACACATATATACATATATATACACACATATATATATATATATATATACATATATACACACACACACATATATATATATATACATATATACACACACACATATATATCTTTGCGGGATCTGAAATTGTTTTTACACGACATCCGTCTAGAGTATAACTCTACGGTCATCTAAATATCGTTACCTTGTTTGTTTTATGTGTATTTTGTGAGTGAATGTGGGTCCTTTTTACATGTAAAGCATGATTCCAATCCGTGTATCCACTATCTCTGTTGGGCAGTAGAATTTATTGTTTTTGACACACAGAACTTTTATCCAAGTGATCGACATGAAATTCTTTTAGTATTTTTTTCCGGTATGCTGTCAGAAAAAAAAACTCGATTATCGTACATAACTATTTTATCAGAGATTGAATACATTTCCAAGATGTGTCGGTGTTGTTCTTTTATTCCCTTGTTATGATCTGTAAAAATCGTCGTCTAGCGTGTTTTCTTTTATTTCATTCCGTGTTACGTGAGCTCTTTAATCACGTTACACAATGTATTTTTACCTGTACTTAAGTTTTTACAGAGGCGACACTTGTGTCTTCAAGAGATTCAGAATATTTTCGAATAAGTGTAGATCATCTTTCAGCATGACTATTTTTTACGGTGGCAGATACTCTATTTTATAATTAATATACATTAAAAACAGTATCCAATTTCTGTAACATTAAGCAGTATGTGTCGTTTACATTTCTTAACCCATACATCGTTAAAAGTTTCGAGTTGTAGTGCGTCAAAAATAATTATAATGTGGGAATATCTTTTTATATTATTAATGGTTGGTAACTTTTACTGACGCAAAGACAAAGCTCCTTTCCTTCAATAACTACAAGAAAGCTCTTCAACCACCTATAGTCATGGCAAATATCACCCTACCTGCGAGTTCAACATTCAAACTACTCAGCCTAACGTTCACAGGTAACACGAATTGAAACAAATAAGTGAAGACATTGCCAATGCTGCTGCAAAGAAGGCGGGATCCCTTTATCGTGCAAGTAAATTCCTCATACTTGCATTATCCTGTATCTCTACAAAGCCACCATCCGCCCATATATCGAGTATTGTTGTCACATCTGGGCTGATGGATCATCCACTAGTCTCTCCCTCTAAGACAAGGTCCAAAAAAGAGTCGCCAACTTGATAGGTCCCTCACTATCCACCAACAACCAGATCATTTCCCATCGCCGTAATGTTGCATCATTGTGCTAGTTTTATAAACACTTCAATGGATTGTTCTCCAATGAACTAGCTGATCTAGTGCCCCTCTCAACGCAAATACACTAGAACAACCCGACAATCAGCAAGGTCCCATCGATTCACTGTGGAAGCCCCCAGATGCCGGAGAGCCTTCTACACTAACAGCTTCTTTCCACGTGATGCCGGTCACTGGAACTCCCTCCTTGCTCCTTGTTTCCCAGACATTACTCCAATGCAGAGGTTTAAAACTAATGTTTAAAACTAATGTAAACAGAATCTCGCTGCACATCTCCCAACTTAGGATGACGCCTTAAACCTACTTCCTTATACTCAGTAGCCCCTTACGTCTACAGTGGCATCCTGCCTTGTTCGCTGTGAAATATTTTTACAAAAAGATACCTCCTGAGATTCTGTGGTCGAGACCAAATCTTTTCTTTACAGCTCATTAATAACGCTCACAAATTGTTTAGAATACACACATTGTAATAATTTGCCGAACCAAAAAAATAATTGTACTGACGATACGTTTTCTGGAGCCGGCATATTCTTATTTTCTACAATATTTATCTATAATTTTACCAATTTTTATTTATATATTCCATGAATAATAACATATTCTCGCCGTCAATTTAAATTCATAGTCCCGGTTTGTTATACATGATTCGTATACTTGTGATTTGTGTTGCTCAGTGCTTTTTCTGATCACTAGAATGTGATCTAGATAGGCTGTCGATAATTGTAGGCTGCTAAATATATCCCTATAACGCGTTAAAATGGATCCTGCAACCCTTATCACGCATTACTTAAATACACTTTTTGAAAATTGCCCCTCCGTTCAGTTTAGTAAATATTACTTCTCGACCAGGCAGAGAATAGTGGAAATGTTTTTGTTCCTGGTTCAATCCTTTGGAGAAATCTTCACACACTCAGATCTCTACAGTTTGTTCATGAAGACTGTATGGGAAGCCCAGCGCTGTATTCAACTTTCGACAGTATACCCATTGTCTCAAGTCTATTTTATTCTTCATCAATTATCAAATGACGTGAATAAAACATTTTTTTATAAACTGTTTTAGTGTTACCGTTTGTTTCAAACTTGGCAGTTATAATTTATAATGTACCTAGTCAAGCAGACAATACTTCAAAAAACTTTCTTTAGTTTGTCTTATTCAGCTTTTATGTTTTCTTTTAATATTTTGACAGATATAATTCATAGGCATACCCCATAATTGAAACTATTCTATCCAGTCCGTGCCAAATACTTTATTCGCAGTTGATTATCACATACATTTTGAATTGCATTATTTTTCATTTTAATGTAACTGCTTGCCCTCAAAGTATGTGTTACTTATTAAAGCTTTTCGCAACTTTTTAGATCTAATCAATATATGAATTCCCCAATGTGTTTCCACGTCTTAATATTTATGATTTTTATATTTTTATCAATATATTTACTTGTGGAGAGTTACTAATATTTTTCACTTTGTAATTTACAGCAATATAAACATTTTCTTTTACAATCGTATTAATCATTCTACAGTGAGTACGTTTGTGTCTCATGCGATCGCAATATGATATGAAGAATTTTTCTACCGATGCAATTGCCCGCAACTAGTTTTTACTCTAGTTTACTAAGAACCCTTCTTGTAATTTCTGCATCCGTATTTAATATCCAACTTGCGCAAAGATAATACATTTAACATTGTTAGCGTTCAACTCCGAGAGCTTAGAATCGTCGCAGTGTTTGTTTATTACGCTAGCAAACATAGTGTAGTCTTCATCTTCTTTCTTTTGTGAAGTAAATGCATTTCCACCTTTTGTAAAAAAGACGTTTCAGGTCAAAACAATTTAGTTAATTATTGTATCACTTCAACGAATATAAAGTCGATGTTTTGTGTAGCAATATGTACTTAAAGTATTTGGTATGTTTAACCCTACCCACTTTCCTAATAGCAAACGAACCTTATTTTACAGAAATCCAATTCGCACAGTCCGTAGTATTAATGTACTGGTATAGTCTGACATACGAGAGCAAAGTAATTTTGTTTTCAGGGTAGTGATTAACATTATCAATTGTGCTCAATTTTTTTTTTGAAGAAATGGCATTTTCATCTTTACGATTTTGATATCCATTCTAATATTCGTATAATTTTTGTATGCTCGTGTTGGGAATGACGTACCATTTCCTGAAATAGTTTCATTTGTTCTAGCTGCTTTTCTTGAAAATGTTCTGCTAGTCTCAACTTTGGTGTTCATTATCTTCTGATAATCCATGTGTTCTATTTTTAATTGCAGTGTTTGTTCTTATTGATACTTGATAATGTATACAATAGCGTTTTAATTTCCTCTATTTTTCGTCAGTTATAATATGCTGAGTTTTTCCGTGTATATATGTATAGTTTTTACACGGTCGTAGATTTTCTCGCTGGAAAATTAATTCTGAACCTCTTGGCGAGAAAAAAATTATCTGGTACACACATAATATCGTGTTCTTGAAAAAAATCGACAGACCATTTGTGTTTTTTTTCGTTTTTTCTCGTAGTCAAACGACTCATGTTTCAAAATCTTTATTTGTTACGTGCTTCGCCTTACTCAAGAACAAAAACTAATTTCTTTTTAGAAACCCCTCCTCTTCGACGCTGGAGAGTTTTTTCTAGGATGTTGCACTTGTAGTATGTGAAAATCCAGTAAGGTTTTAACTTCTCCCTCTGTTATAATTTACAGTTTATGAGAGCATACAACCAATGTGTTTTTTTTAGAAAATCGCACATTCCACATGTACTAATTGTTTTGTTGTATTGAACATAAATCACGGTTTCCTTGCCGGTGGTGCTTACAATATAAGTACGGGTTATGTTGTGTCCGAGGTAGTCCGAATTCCTCGTCGCCAGTTTTTTGGCCTTGAATGGCCGGTAACAAATATAATAACCAGGTGGTAGATTTACACAAGAGTGTATTTTACAAAAATACACAATATCATGTTACAGAAAGACTGCGTCCGAGAGATTTCGTCGTAAGCTCTATAAATATAATCTAGAAGAGTCTATATATCTCAGTAATAGATTATATCACTATCAGACCATAACAGTTTTCTAAATAAATGCCGATTCTTAAACAAACGGCAACCATTGAATACTGTATTATGCAACGTTAAGAGTTCTGTGCAGGATTGTCACTTCTGGGATTTAAAATCAAGATGTGTTTTTTTTTATTTATATAAATCTGTTTTTTTACTGCGTTTTTTGCTTAGAGACTATGTTGTAAAATACCTGCTCAAATTTAAAAAAATAAAAATCTGTTGTAAAATGGTACAAATATACACTATAAATGCATTCTCCGTGAACTTTTTAGTTCACGGATAATGTATTTTAACGATATATAATTTTATATTTTACATTATAGTTAGTATTGGAAATAACATGACTTATGACTCATACTTTGTATGGTTACCTGTTAAATGCCTAAAATATATAAGTAATTGCCTTTACATTGTTGTGAATGAGACAATATGATTCGGTTTTAGAACAATTCGGTTTTCGAACAGCCTTTCAGAACAATATATGTTATGTTCAAAACGAAGGTTCCACTGTATCCAAACCGTATTCTATAATATTAACCTTTACTATACAAGTACTTAAGTCAGTAATGATGTTACCTTTTGTAGCCTAAGACCGATGTATGTGTGTAGTAATCTATGTTCAAATAAATCTATTGATTTCAGATTAAATATAACAATATTTACAAATATGGATGCTTGTTTGTGCAACAGTATTTATAATGTTTACTTCTCTTCTTTTGTAATCCTCAAACAAAATGTTTCCCTGTAAGCAACGATTTTATCCGGTATACAAAAATTAATATCTTTGTGGTGTATGTAAATTATTATACAAATGTATCAGCTTTTAAATGTGGGGCAACCAAAAATCATTCCGGAAACAACATCCGTTTCTGCTTTGCATTTTAACTGGAACACATGAATAGTTACTTCCGGAAAAGCATTATTTCCGAACAACGAAAAAAGGAGGATGACATTGACAATAACATAGAAAATCAATTCATTCAATAATAACAGAGGCTTTAGGACAAAGAAAAGAGCCAAGAAATGACGAAATTATCAATAATAACGAAAATAAAAGAAATACTTTCTTCAATATTTATATATAGATAAATATGCATCGCACACACATTTTAGACAAAAACTGCTTATGCGTGTGTGGATCGACTTGGAGGTTACGATTTGTACGGGTAGAAATTATGAACATGATTTTGTAGAAACAATATTTCAAACACGCTTCCATATTTCTCTCTACAACTCTACTCAGTCTGTTTCAATCCGTTTAAATGACGTAGATATGAGTTCATTGTAACTTTCACCGAACCCCACTCTAAAACATAATTCTGATGTTAAACTACAGTTAGAAAGTATAAACATTAAATTAGGTTCATCTACACATCATAAACCTGCCGGTGAATGTTGCTTCTGTTATATGTCATATTCTAGTAAATTGTTAAATAAAGAATGTAAAAAGCGTGCCTCAGTAGATTATAGAAGTAATGACATACTTAATTAAAAGCTTCACAATTATAATCAAGATTAAAAATTAAAAATATTATGACATTGTATTAATTGATCTCCTGGTGATCTCTTGAATTGTTTTGATGAGTTAACTCTCTCTATCAATTGTATAACAGCAATCAATTGTAATAGCAATAAAGATATATCATCATATTTTTATGTGTCGTCATTCTTTCAAAGACAGCAGAGATATAACAGATTTTACATACTTAAAGACACATGCCAATATCACCTTAATTCAATTTAATCGTTAAATATAGAAAACTAGATAAATAATAAGAAAAGATGCATTTAAAACATCGGAACGACTGGCCACTTACATTTAAAAGTGTATTACTAAATATAACTCAAAATTTGATGTAAAAAATCTACTTTCTCTAAACTCTCTAAATCGAAATTATTTTAAAAGTCTTTTTGGCGCGGGGCGAGTTGGGGTCAGCGCAACCCCTAAATGGTAAAGTTCAGTAGTTTAGGAGATTAAAATTGCATACATCAACAGAATCTATATTTACATGCATAAACAGAATCTATATACACACACGAGTCATGATACGTACATATATTTCTTAACCGCTCCTACATACATACGCACAGCCCAGAGGTAAACTCAAGCACATAAGTCTCGACACGCCAAAAAGCCGACACAACCTACTTAAATTAATATACACAGCTCCGTCGTCTAGTCATGTTTGAAACCCACGGCCGCATATATATAAGAGTTATGTTATCAATTATTTTTCTTTAATTTAAACAACGTCAAACGTGAGAAAAAACATATGCACACCTTTTAACGAACAAAACAATTTTAAATTTGAAACCCACGTAGTCCAGGCAAAATAAGGTTCGACTTGGAACAAATTGCAACAGAATTTTTTTCACCACCAGGCATTCCCATGAGGTGTCTAGAACATCATACTAAAAGTCCTAAGAAATCAACGTTGAGGAAATATGTCTAATTTGCATAAATAACCCCATTTTAGCACTTCAAATCACTCAATTATGACATCTAAATGCGGAGATATTGCAAATTATCGAAAATTGGCGGCCATCTTGGATTTATGCAAATTAGACATATTTCCTCAACGTTGATTTCTTAGGACTTTTAGTATGATGTTCTAGACACCTCATGGGAATGCCTGGTGGTGAAAAAAATTCTGTTGCAATTTGTTCCAAGTTGGGCCTATATTGCCTGGACTAACGGCCGCATATATATATATAAGAGTTATGCTATCAATTATTTTTCTTTAATTTAAACAACGTCAAACGTGAGAAAAACACATATTCACACCTTTTAACGAACAAAACAATTTTCATTTCAAGCATACAATTTGTTCGGCTTACTTCCAAGACATTTATAAAATGCCCCTGTATGTTATGCATTTATTTTCTAGGCGTTGACATTTCCAGTGCTCGGATATAAAAAAGCAAAACAAAAAACAACAAAGAAAAAATCAAAATCAAAAAGGAAAGTGACAGGCAAGTGAAGCTAGGATTATCTACGTACTCCTCATCATTTTTCGTAAATACTAATCAAGTTGCCAACATCTAAAGATCCAAGTCGCAGCATCCACACGCCATGTGTATTCAGCTATTATTTTTTTTTAAATCGTTTATTATCAATATATATATTCATTCCAAATCACAGGAGATATAAAAAAATATTTTGACTAAGCGTTTTTTTTGTTGTTCAGACAAATATTTTAATGTTTAACTATTTTTTTTTCAATCAACTTTCTTTATTTTATATGCCTTTTCTATATTATCGATTAGCGTGTCCGTGGTTTACACATTGATCGTGCTAATAATTACATGATGAATATTTATTGATTTTAAACTACCGGTTAAACTATAAACTATAGTGTATTTTGACTCTTGTGAAAATGTATGCACATATTACATCATTTGTTTACGGTAATACGCAAGAAAAAAAACAACAACTAATCTATAGCTAAATATCCAGAAGTTTTTATGGAATCAGAACCAGTAATATTATCGAGAATCAGAATTTAGAACAGAATCGGTAATTGTATCGGAATCGGAAACATATTATAATCATCGGATTACTAATATATATATCTATATATATATATTTATATATATATATATATATATATATATATATATATATATATATATATATATATATTATATGAGCAAGAGAAAGAAAGCGAGAAAGAGGCAGATAGATGGAAGCATCTATATATACACATATATATATATATATATATACATATATGTATATATATATATATATATATATATATATATATATATATATACATATAATATATGAGCGAGAGAAAGAAAGCGAGAAAGAGGCAGATAGAGGGAAGCATATATATATATATATATATATATATATATATATATATATATATATATATACATATAATATATGAGCGAGAGAAAGAAAGCGAGAAAGAGGCAGATAGAGGGAAGCATATATATATATATATATATATATATATTATATGAGCGAGAGAAAGAAAGCGAGAAAGAGGCAGATAGAGGGAAGCATATATATATATATATATATATATATATTATATGAGCGAGAGAAAGAAAGCGAGAAAAAGGCAGATAGATAGAAGCATATATATATATACATATATATATATATATATATATATATTATATGTGCGTGGAGAGAGACATATATATGGTGGGTGGGTCGAGGTATGTTGAAAAGAAATTAATAAAGTGCCGATCGTAAGAATGCAAGAGCTAAACTACAAATTATTAATTTAAAACTACTAACTCCAACTTTTCGAGATGCACCATAGCTTCATTGACTCGAGAATACCTTTACTTTTAAAAAATGACCCTTACAATCTATTTGAAATCAACACCGTATTAAAGAAAAAATACAGTTCTGCAAAACGAACAGCCGATTGTTATCACAATTGTCATCGTGTGCTGTATTTTTTTAAAAGTTGTTCATTATGGAGGAATTACCGTGTTTACGGAGGCGGACTGTATGCTTGTGTTGGTATTTATTTAAACTGTGTATTGTTTAAATACAATTTCAATACTGATTACGGAGGTAAATTATGTATTCGTATTTAAGGGC
>OY744540.1:28037523-28062523 GCA_963556195.1 Sepiola atlantica | reverse complement strand
CTTCATATTTTCAAATCTTTTTCTACAACTATTATACCGCCTACATGCTAAACACAGTGTTCCCCCTCCCTCCTCTTTCCCCAGCTTCTCAAAGTCCATGCCACGCATACGCACGACAAAAATATCTACCCCCTTTCACCTCTCCTACCCTAAGGCAAGTATAATTATATTCTCACCTCTCCCCATTTAACAGCTGCCTCAATGGTACCCACCCCAAGCTTTCCATATTCATGTTATTCTTTGCCACCACTGACTTCTTACAGCCTGGTCTCTCCTACAGCGCTCACAGTAGCCACAGCTACTACTTTCCTTCATCTCTCCATCATGTCAACCCCAAATTTGAGTACACTTGCATGACATTTCTTGTCAAATTATATGCTGAGGAAGTCTTACAAGAAAGACGAAACGTTGATGAATATATAAAAAATATCTCTTTTTTTCTTTCTTATTTTCTATTACCTCAGACTACTCCTATCCGTCCTTTCTTGTATGTATATATATATATATATATATATATATATATATATATATATATATATATATATATATATATATATAGTGTGTGTTAAAGTGAATAATTTAGGTAAGAACTCCGAGTAAGAGAGCTCAATGTAGAAGACAGAGAAAAATAGAATATGGAAATAGAAATTCACATACACATTGTAACTGTCAGCATTTATATTTTGTTCGACTTCAGAATGCTAACGGGACAGCTACATATTGGAAATGACAGAAAAAAGAAATATTCACCAACCAAAAAAGAAATAGTATAGGCAGAGAGAGAGGGGTGATAAAAAGGGGGGACAAGTAGTACATCTAAGTTAAGATCATCAAAAAAAGAAGGTGAGGGAAATATAAAGAGGTCAGTTAATATGTATCTTGAGTTAGAATAAAATAAAATTACAAACTTATTAAGATACATCGATGATACTCTCCAAATCGTATTTGTGAGGAGTATGTTGACACGAAGCCAAACAACACCAACCCCTCCAGCTGCGAGACCACTGACACCAGAGAGCAAGACTAAATTTTGCTGGAAAAAAGGAAAACAAACCAGCCGAAAAGAAACAAGCAAACATATAAAGAAATAATATAAAATAAAAATAAAATATAAAAACAACAAAAACAAATAAGAGAGGAACAATTAAAAGCAAAAAAGATAGTAAGATAATAAAACAACAACGTATCGGAAACAAAAGACGAAAAGTAAAAACAAAACAATCTGATTAAAAAAATATAGCCGAAAATCAGATGACATAGACAGAAGCCTATAAAAAGAAAGAAAAATCTAACTATCGGAGTAATGTATTTATATCAATTTAAGACAACATGGTTTAATATAATGAAGAATTCAGGCGATAAAGTAATATTGATGTCGAAATCAGATAATAAAATAATAATAATGATGATTATATTAATAATAATATTAATAGTATTACTAATAATAAGACTAATAACAATAATAACAAATTGTATACTAATAATTAAAATAATACTTATAATACAACTATTAATAATTGCAATAGTGATGAAACTAAACATAAACTAATCAAGATAACCATGATAATAGCAATAGTAATATTCATAGTGGTATTAATAATAATAAACTAGTAATCGCAATATTAATAATACTGTTAATAATGGTAATACTAATGATATATAATATTAAAAATACTTTAAAATAGTTTATAATAGGTAATAACGATGTTAATAGTAATAATGATAATATTAGTAATAGTATTAATAGTAGTAATGTTCAAATGATAATCTTACATATTCAAATTACACATAATATAAGATAGAATAAAATAAACTAAGATAAACATGATGTAAGATAGAATAAGATGAAGTCAAATAGGTAGGGTAAATCGAAGAAAGAATTCATAACATTTTTAAAAACAAAAAATTAAAATTACAAATTAAATAAAAAATAATAATAAAAATAATGAATAAAAAAATAAAATAAGAAGATAGAGAAATAAGAAGTGGGAGGATTTAAGGAAATGGTATCGTAATTAAAAATAGTTAATAACCATTCTCACCCAACACAAATATTAATCAAATAAAAAATTAATTCCAAATTAGATACACACGAACGGACCAACATTTAGATTCACACTTCAGGGTTGCTGTAAAACTATAATTCAGAGTTTTTGATAATTTTGAATTTAAATTTATTTCTACATGTGGTCTTCAGTTCATGTCTAGTTTTTAAAATAGTTCTGTGTTGGTTTTTAAACATCCGTACTTTTTCTTCCAAGCACAAATTACATGTCTGTCTAAATCTTCTAGTGATGGTGGAACTATACAAAATTTACTAAGAAACTACCGGTGTAAGATTTTCGCTCCTCAGTGACCACCACTGCTTAGCTAACTCTGTTATATGTTTAAGTTCTGGGTTCACCAAAGAGTGTGTATGGTTATACACTGTGTCCAGTCCCCCGCAGATATACCGATGTAACTCGTATTGCCCATGGTATTCTCTTGCAAAATAATAGTGGTCTTGTAAGCTACGCACTTCACGTTACAATTACTATCTAGTGGGCATTTACATTTTACTTGGCAATTGCAATTATTTTCGTTTGCATTAGCATTATCAGGTTCATCAGGATAATATAATCAATGCACATCACCATAAAATATTAAATAAAGCTGATCATGACATTTCCAGATGTAGCTGTCGCGTTAGCATTCTGAAGAGACTAAGGAGTCAAAATAAATTATAAATGCTGACAGTTGCAATGTGTATTTAAATTCTATTTTCTATATTATATATATATGTGTGTGTGTATGCGTGCTAATATGTATGTGTAGATAGTGTATCGAATCACAAATATCACCTTATTTATTTCAGCATTTACACACATAAAACAGTGATTTTCTATCGTGATAGTGAATTCCAAGCACAACAAAGTCATATATTACCAGCGAAACGATAGCGAAACTCTTTACAACAGTTGTGACTTCGACAATGCTTGTAGTTGCTCATATATACTGGTGTATTTTTATTCTTATATTTGCCAAAATAGGGAAACGAAATAAGATTTTAATAATCGCTTTAATTGAACATGACACATCTAAAAAAAGTCTAAGTACTCGTGAAGTATGCTTACATCTTCCAATCTTCCAATTATAACATGTGTATAGTATTTTTTTTTTACATATTATACATTGTATTTAAGTGATTTAAAAAGATTCTGTGATTCCAGGCATTTTGCTTTGTTGAGACAATAGGTGTTAAGAATACCTGCTGGGATTCACCAGATAATTCTAAAGATTCGTTCAGATACAATCTGAATAAGCCGTGACTAACAAGAAAAAAAGAACGCATGAAGTAAACAAATTAAATGAACATCTCCAAGAATGTTGAATGTTTTTTAATTGCAACCTACACAAATCAATAAAGTATAAGCAAAATTAAGTAAAACATGTATGTATTCTAGTTCGCTTTGGAAAGACTTGCAATATAATGTGCAGTTCAAAGATTACGTACATGAACACCTATATAGAATAAAACGCAGGAAACTCGCATTATAAATATACATTTATTTAACAACTCTCGCTTTAGTTACGTTATATTCTTCCAAAGAACACATAATATAGGGAATAATAGTATAGGGATCTATAACTGGGTTATACACATGTATCTTCGTTTGTACGTACGATATCACGTCCAACACTAATTTTAATAACCATGCTCGTCTGATTATCAATGAATAAATGCAATACATCAGGAAATATATGGTTGCATGACACAAATATGAGTTTTACTGGTCCAATAGTAGGTGATCATGCAAATGTCATTACTTATTAAATAATTGATGAATTAAAATATGGTTCAACATATTCTGAGACAAGAAGTATAGTATTTATCTTTGAAAACACACGATTTAATTCCATAAGTGATATTATTTTTGTCTGAATGGCAATCAGTAAATACACCGTTTGATTACAACTGGTGAAAGTAAATTTTGATTACCTAAATTATCAAGAAATTGTTTTTAGCTTAGACCTGTTATTAAAAAAAATTAGAATAACACGTGTGTAAACTATGTTATATAGCTGTTGATTTAAAATAATATTAAGCTTATTTCAAAATAAATCGTTTCAAAATGAAATAAACCGTTTTAAATATATATAGGTATATCGTTCTGTTAACATAAACAGTTTTAAAAACTTCTATTCGCATTCTCCTTACATTCATATGATTTGAATAAGCATCTAATGTTGTCAAAAAATGAATTTATAATGTGATATTACGTGTTTATATTTAATTTATTTTACCTCATATTTAAAAAAGGGAATATTTATTTTTCTAAAGATATCAATTTTCTTAATAATGACATTTGTTTCATTTATTTAAAACATCTGTATCTAGTAAGTGTTTAACTTTATGACGCAAGAGAAGGCACTACTGCAGCAACCTTGGCACTTCAACAAAGTCTCACTCACCTGAAAATTGGGTAATCTGGTTGGTTATTTTTAAAGACGATATGCATACATACGTGTGTATTGTGTTATCTTCAGCTAAACTAAGATGTCATGTTTGTGAAAATTGAAGTGCACGTGGCGTGATTATTTTCGGCGTAATGTTTACTGTTTGTTCGTTTTTTTTTCTCGTTCTTTTTAAGCGGCCTAATTCAGCGTATTTTCACAAATATATATATGTTATTAATTTAAATCAAATTTCTTACAAAAATCAAAAAAATGATTAGAGGTACAAATGTTACATCATGAGGGGCCCTGTATTCTGAAAACGTGTAAAGTTAGCTAGTATGGATTATGAACTGGGTGAAAGAAATAGGATGACGTGCAAAATAGGTGCATAGATAAGTTGGGACAAACAGAAATGTCCTTACGGTGATTTATTCTGAGAATCATAACATGATGAATGTGAGCTGGCAGAGATTAAACACTCGGATCAAAAATGTTAAACAAAAAGTGATATTGAGTCCTGTATGGCATTCGTTGAAGGGTCAAAGGGCTCTGACGTCACATATCCTTGGTGAGAAATTAGCTTTCTACACAGTTCACTATGGAGGCGCGAGATGGACACACATCGATTAAGCAGCTCTGCAATGCGTAGAGTCCGGCTGACATCACCAGGTATGGGCTAAGACGTAGAGCAAGATCCCAACGGCGGTACAAGAATATAGCTGATTGCATCCGTCACATTCCACAAACAGTGTGAAAGGGAAGAAGAGATTAATTAAGGAACCGACGAGTGGAAATCTCTTTGATTGAAGTGTTAAATAAAAGAATAGAAGCTCTTTCAGAAGTCTTGCTTTCGAGCGTGTTTGTCTCTCGTGCATGAAAACAGTTTTCCCACAAGACATATACGCCACTACGATCACAAGCCAGCAACGGAGATGAGTGTGCAAGCAACCCCACGACCAACAGTGAGGAATACATCTGTAAGGTAACTTTTAATACTGATTTAAAACGCAAGAACAATTTAAAACATGTTAAGGACATAAGTTTAAAGCCAGTTTAAAGGCTTATGAACAATTGTTAACATGTTAATTATTCTGCATGTAAATGAAGGCTAAATTTACTAAGAGGCCCGGCCGCCGTTTCTAACTTTCGCAGTGAGTTTCGTGGTGTTTCGATTGTTGGTGGTCCTGCGAAACGTTGACCTCGGGCCTGCACATTACGAATTATAAAAACATATAGAATAAGATGTGTAAACTATCGTTTTAAAATATGATTTAGTAAAAAAAACAGTTACTATGTCACACAAACACTAATAATATCAACAAAAACAACAATGATATAAATAAACCTTCGATAATACTAATAATAGTCATAATTGTGATGACATACATTTGTAAATGATAATAACAATAATTATTAATTAATATGATTATTCAGTAATTAATAATTATTTTAATATAAAATTAAAATTAATCTTTTTATTGATCTTATGAGGACTGGATTGAAGGAGCTGTTGGTATTCATTATTTGCAGTTGGAGTGTAAGGGTGATCATACAAGTTGCAATACATTTTAACATTGTAAGTGCGTTCGAGAAAATTACTTCGGGAAATGTGTAACGTTATAACCATTTAAAGTTCTGACAATTATTGTATACTTTTATATTTACTTTTGTGTCGCTTCCACTTGCGTGCTTTTTGCACACCTTTTTTATTAACGCGTGTGTAGGCGTGTTCATTATACGTGTGTACATGTGTGTGTACAATCATTTACACCTTTTACGTGACTTACGCATAGTCATCATTTCTGTTACATCTTTTACATGTGAACTGAACTCTTTTACGCGTCTGTATTGTGTACACTCATTAATCAGTCTTGCTTCCTCTTTTCTCAAGCGACTGATGTCTGAAATGTCCATTAGTGCGTGTTAGAATAACTTAGATAATCCTTGTCGTGTGTCCCCCTTTTCCCATTGACGCTGCCTTGATTCGCTTCGTCGTTACTTTCTCTTGTCGCTGTAACCTTGACGCTTACTGCCTTTCTATCTCTGCATGGCCACTGAAGTAGTACCTCCAGTGATCTCAGTGCGGCTATCTGAAATAAAATTCTCCTGCAACAGAAAAGAGGATTTAGATTTTCGCTTTGAGTTTTTTACTTGTTTGATTCTGGAGAGAAGTATTTTAACTTATATTGAAGAGGGACACAACATTTCTGTGAACTAGTTGGCTAATTTATACACTTTTGAAAACAATAAGTATATTACTTATATTATTAGGTAATAAATTGATGAACACGACGATCAAACATCTTGGGAGCGACCATATTCGCTCTACGTTCATTTTTACTTTTTCAAAGCCTTACAGCATAATTATTTCACATTCGCCTTATTTCAACTTCTACACAGTACTTTCTTTGCCCCTCAACGACAAAAAGAACGTCACCGCCATATCGACTGACGAGACCTCATATTTTGTGTTTTGACCTCCAGGTTACCTATATGATTCACTCGTGGAAACTGATTTATTGCGGGAAGATTGTGTCATTTCAACCTGTAGATAGCTCGACCCGTGTATAAATTCAAACTAGTTGATTTAGTCGCTAACCGACATAAGGTCCTTAATAATCTAACACATGTAGTGAAGTGACGTATTGTTATGTGTTTCGTTGGCAATGTTTTGTACTTCAAGATATTGTTTTTATGTGTAAATAAATAAAGGCATTGGTCTGTTGAAACAATCCTATTATTTAAAAACAAATATTTCTGACTAGTATTCTTTCGGTGAGAAGTAAAATATGATGATAGGTAAGTAACAACCAACTCCAGCTTTATTATAAATAACGCCTGAATCCACCAACACTTTACCGACGTTAATAATTACTATGCATATAATAATTTGTAATCAGATCACATTTTGCAAATATGTATAGGTTATTCAACATCCAATGTCGCTAATAATCTTACGAGTATCAATGGCAAATGTTGAAGGTTAGAAGGAACTATCACACGCATGAAATGGTTAACGAATAAGATACTGGAAGTATATACTATTTGCCAAAAAAGCGTAGTAGATTCAACGTATTAAATGAATATTGCTCTTCAACTTTAAACAAATTATGTTTTTGTGTTTTATCCGAGATTGAGTCAAATGAACAAAATATCAACACTAGTCCCACATACGAGCAGCTATAAATTAATTACGTTCTAAAACCACTAAAAAGTTTATGTTTATATTACAAATTTCAAAAATTAGAAACGAAGTAATATCAAATATGGCAGATGCCACCATCTCTGATTCTGCCTATTTCAGATGCTTGTATGTTAGTCCTGTTTTCATATGTTGGTTACTACAAAAAATGCAAAAACAAATGGTTTACAACGATAGGAACGTTTCTTTTTAATTCAACACATTTTATTCATAACATTCGTCACACATTTGTATCTGTTAAATAGAACTGTTTGTACATTAAACGTCACATCAGCAGATTCAATATATCGGTTAAAACGATGTTATATACAATAATTTTCCCCTGGATTAAAACGATTAGTTTTGAAGCCTATGTGTAAAGGTTACGTCTCAACGGTACAAATATGTGGACACACACTTTAACTCAAATGTTATTCCAAAGTTTTGACTATTACTGATGCAATTAAAAGGTCTAATTACATGATTATTCCTATACGAAGTTAGAACCTTCTAAAGTGTTGAGTATTACTGATGCAGTTAAATAGTCTAATGACATCATTATTCCTATACGACGTTAGAAACTTCTAAAGTGTTGACTATTACTGATGCAGTTAAATAGTCTAATGACATCATTATTCCTATACGAAGTTATAACCTTCTAAAGTTTTGAGTATTACTGATGCAGTTAAATAGTCTAATAACATGATTATTCCTATACGAAGTTAGAACCTTCTAAAGGGTTGAGTATTACTGATGCAGTTAAATAGTCTAATAACATGATTATTCCTATACGAAGTTAGAACCTTCTAAAGTTTTGAGTATTACTGATGCAGTTAAATAGTTTAATAACATGAGTATTCCTATACGAAGTGTAAACCTTTTGAAATGCGGTTGGGTTACGGTTAGGTTTAGTTGTAATGTGGATCCGATCAACTATCTGTCCACCTCAATTAGTTAAGTCACAGCTGCCATTGATTTCAATAGATATACGCGTTTCCTTTTTTCTGACATCGTTTATGGGTGATGACAACCTACGTGATATCTAGTAAAAAAGAAGCATGTCAATACCCTCAACTCATCCTGGAAACGTGACAGTTCTACTGGTGCATTTCTAGCTTAAGCTTAACGATTGATAACACAACAGCATAAATCATGACATCAAAAAGACCAAATGTAAAAAGCCGTTCGTAAGAAGACGTGATCGAATTTAGTGAACGACTTCACTCAATCATAATTAACTTAGCTCGTCTGAAATCCCCGCGGATGAAACATGCATGTTATATTCATGACACTGTTAGTGTTACGATTCTTTTATTTTATTATGGGATTACAGGTTGTTTTTTCTTTCATTGCAAATAGTACATGTCTTTTATTCGTTATCATATTTGATTCAGTGAGTGCTGACCACGCAATATAAATAGCTGCCTCTCTCTCTCTCTCTCTCTCTCTCCCGGGAAGAGTATTATCTGTGAAGCGTTTCTTTGTAAACAACCCGGGTCCCTAAAATTAAGACCGTTTCTTTCAGACGTTTTGCCGCATCTTTATGATGGCCGTTCCGTGTCTATTGATGGATTTGTCAATTTTGTGTGTGAGATGTTTATTAGATAAATGTTATCGCAACGTGTAGATATCTATATAACAATTTTGAAAGCAAGCTAATTCATGAAAAGTCGCAGTACGTATCACCTGAGCCATAAATAGTAGCAACAAATCGAAGCAAAATCTTTATTTTTATATATATTAAACATAGACACTACCGGCTGCCTTGACTCCTATATACACTTACAAAGAGCGTTACATTTTTTAAAGCAGCAGAGTGCATATCCCATATTATATATATATATACATATATATCATATTACATCATTTATGTAAAGCCAGTTCAGCTCGAAATATTTCATACTCAAGCTATATTTCTCAAAATATTCGTCTTTTTTAAAACTTTATAATATAAAGTTCGTGTGTAGAGTTTAAGGATTTACTCGGCATCGAGTAGGTGAGAAGAGTTTAGATACAAGAACATTTGTGGAGAAAAATCACTCAATATATAGCAATTCAAAAACATTGAGGCACACCTGGCGTTTCTCGCGTATACATTTATTTATTGTTGTATTCCTTCTCTCAGTCCTGAAAAGCATGTCACCAGTTATAGTTGATTGGTTTAATGTCTGTGTTTCAAGTGATGCATAAATTAAAATCACATCTAATTAGACGCAAAGTGTCTATTCTCTTAAATTAGTATTACTGTATTATTATCTATGTTTCAAAATCTTTCAAAGAAGGATAACTAACTTGTATATTTTAGTTATTCAGACTACTGTTCTCATCTTGAGTGATATTCTCATAATGCTTCGGCAGCTGTAAATCCAGGTCTTTTTCAGGTGCACTTTTACGAATATTTCGAGAATATTTCCCTGGAACTCGAGTATCTGGACGAAATTTCGAACGCAAGGACCCGTGGCTCAGTTTATATAGTACTAAGTCAAATTTAGTTCTGAGTGATGGTTATCGGCGGATACAAAGAATTGCGAATTCTTCAACCAGTGGTTTTTACCCGGCCTAATAAACCTGTATCGGCCGGTCCTTTGGGGGTTGTCGGTCCTGCGCAGTTCTAGGAGGTGCACCCTCCCAGGCTTTGCCTCTCCTCTTCGGGGAGGAGTAAGTTTAGTGCTTACTGTCTGAGGCGCCCCTACCGGGGAATGCCGACGGGGCTGCCCAGGCAATTTTTAAACAGCCAGAGTGCTCAAATTCTCGAGCGCTGGTTCTTTCCCACTTTCCCGATCTTGTGTCACATCTTACCTTGTGGGATGAAGATAAATAGCGCGAATTATTGGCCTTTTGGTCAAAATTAAAGTGTAGTATCTGTTCCGATGGATACTACACCCTATAGATCGGTATCGTCTTGGCCTTCGGGTCTTGATTCCGCCGGTTTGTGGGTTTGCCCTGTGCAGTTCTAGGGGGTCCACCCTCCTAGGATTTGTCTCCCCTCTTCGGGGTGGAGTAAGTGTATCGCTTACTGCCTAAGGCGACCCTAACGGGGATTGCGGACTGTGTTGGACGGGCATTTTTGATAGGCCAGAGTGCTCACCTTCCCGGGCGCTGGCTTTTAAAGTCCCACTTTCCCGACCTTGTGTCACATCTTACCTTGTGGGAGGAAGATAAATAAAACGAATAATTGCGAATTACTGAATATTTCTCCCAGGAATGATTGATAGAACAAAAGCATTCTACCCTTGGATTAACCAAAAGGCTCTGTTCGAAATTCTGTCCAGATTTCCGAGTTCGAGAAAAATATTCCACAGTTCGAAAAGAAACACCTTAAAAAGGCCAGAGGTAATAGCGCCGGATACGTTGTGAAAATAACACTCAAGATTAGAAAAGTTGTCCGAATAATCCAAATTATACATATCATTATCTGCTCCCTTTTACAGCGACTTACCTCCTTATACAATTCTACGCAGTCTTTATCATAATTTAGATTCCATGTGACCCTTTAAAACAGACAAATGTCTATGGACATAGTCTACAATGATTTAAAAATATGTATCTGAAATTTAAAATAAATAGTCAGCATACGATAACTAATTCTCTATCTATCCTTAATCTCTACGCATCCACTATCAGACCATGTATGAAGTACTGTTGTCATATTTAGGCTGACCAATCTCTCTCCCATTTGAAGTTTCTTGATAAGGTACAGGCACGGATCTGAAATTTAATTGTTCTCACCCTGTATTTTCCTCTGCCCCCTCTTTCTAACAGACTTGATGTTGCTAGTCTCAATCTTTTGTATAAATACTATCATGGAATGTGTTTTTCAGAATGTTCTTACAGGTCGTTTGACTTGTTGGTCCAGTGGTCTCCATCAATTCGTTGTTTTCATCTATCATTGTAATACACACTCCCATTCCAGTAGCTTTTTTCTAAAAACTGCATGCTTGTGGAACTCCCTTTTCTGATGGCTGTTTACCTCCTACATATAGTTTAAATTTTTTCAAAAGTAAGGTCATTATGAATCGTCTGCCTTTGCGATGATCATATTTCGTTCTTGTTAGCTACTTACACCAAGTGCGTTCATGTTTTGTCTAGAGCGATTCACATCAATAACAAAAAGAACACACATATGCTTGTTGTTTCTCTTAATTGAGTGTTTAGTTCGTTATCGTAGTTTGGAAGTGAGGCGGGTCGAGGATGTCTAGATGTTAGTCAGATACATTCATGAAAAACTGGCTATAAAAATTCTACTGAATCTAAAAGAACTGAAATACCTTACCACAACCTCAGATTAAAATCTACCTCCATGTGGACAACTCCATTTATCTACATTCGTCTAGTTTACTGCTCTGGTCTTTTTAATTATTATTATTCTAACAGTAGTTATGCTCTGTACATACATTGGGAACTCTGACATAATGTACTTCCGTCAAGAGACAATACATGCATCAAACACGCATCTTTCAGGATATATATCTATCTATCTATCTCTCTCTGTCTCTCTCTCTCTCTCTCTCTCTATATATATATATATATATACATACATATGTATACATATATATATATATATACATACATATATATGTATACATATATATATATATATATATATATATATATGGGCTGTATTTCTTCTTGAAATCATAATACGTTAAATATTACAGTTGTCGGTTCCATTCTTGAACTCGAAAACGTATCAATCATCTAGAATAGATCAAGAAAACAATATAAATATACAAGCCACCTGTTATATTGAAGGGTACACACAGATACACAACCACGAACCCCACACGCACACGCACACACACACACACACACATATATATATATCATATTACATCCTTTATGTAAAGTCAGTTCAGCTCGAAATATTTCATACTCAAGCTATATTTCTCAAAATATTCGTCTTTTTTTAAACTTTATAATATAAATTTCGTGTGTAGAGTTTAAGGATTTACTCGGCATCGAGTAGGTGAGAAGAGTTTAGATACAAGAACATTTGTGGAGAAAAATCACTCAATATATAGCAATTCAAAAACATTGAGGCACACCTGGCGTTTCTCGTGTATACATTTATTTATTGTTGTATTCCTGCTCTCAGTCCTGAAACGAATGTCACCAGTTATAGTTGATTGGTTTAATGTCTTTGTTTCAAGTGATGCATGAATTAAAATCACATCTAATTAGACGCAAAGTGTCTATTCTCTTAAATTAGTATTACTGTATTATTATCTATGTTTCAAAATCTTTCAAAGAAGGATAACTAACTTGTATATTTTGATTATTCAGACTACTGTTCTCATCTTGAGTGATATTCTCACAATGCTTCGGCAGCTGTTAATCCAGGTCTTTTTCAGGTGCACTTTTACGAATATTTCGAGAATATTCATTGGAACTCGAGTATCTGGACGAAATTTCGACCGCAAGGACCCGTGGCTCAGTTTATATAGTACTAAGTCAAATTTAGTTCTCAGTGATGGTTATCGGCGGATACAAAGAATTGCGAATTCTTCTTCAACCAGTTTTTTTTACCCGGCCGAATAAACCGGTATTTTTCGGTCCTTTGGAGGTTGTCGGTCCTGTGCAGTTCTAGGAGGTGCACCCTCCCAGGCTTTGCCTCTCGTCTTTGGGGAGGAGTAAGTTTATTGCTTACTGTCTGAGGCGCCCCTATCGGGGAATGCCGACGGGGCTGCCCATGCAATTTTTAAACAGCCAGAGTGCTCAAATTCTCGAGCGCTGGTTCTTTCAAACTTTCCCGACCTTGTGTCACATCTTACCTTGTGGGAGGAAGATAAATAGTGCGAATTATTGGCCTTTTGGTCAAAATTAAAGTGTAGTATCTGTTCTGATGTATACTACACCCTATAGATCGGTATCGTCTTGGCCTTCGGTCTTGATTCCGCCGGTTTGTGGGTTTGCCCTGTGCAGTTCTAGGGGGTCCACACTCCTAGGCTTTGTCTCCCCTCTTCGGGGTGGAGTAAGTGTATCGCTTACTGCCTTAGGCGACCCTAACGGGGAATGCGGACGGTGTTGGACAGGCATTTTTGGTAGGCCAGAGTGCTCACCTTCCCGGGCGCTGGCTTTTAAAGTCCCACTTTCTCGATCTTGTGTCACATCTCACCTTGTGGGAGGAAGATAAATAAAACGAAGAATTGCGAATTACTGAAGATTTCTCCCAGGCATGATTGACAGAACAAAAGCATTCTACCCCTGGATTAACCAAAGGCTTCTGTTCGAAATTCTGTCCAGATTTCCGAGTTCGAAAAAAATATTCCAGAGTTCGAAAAGAAACACCTGAAAAAGGCCAGAGGTAATAGCGCCCGATACGGTGGGAAAATAACAGTCAAGATTAGAAAAGTTGTCCGAATAATCCAAATTATACATATCATTATCTGCTCCCTTTTACAGCGACTTACCTCTTTATACAATTCTACGCAGTCTTTCTCATAATTTAGATTCTATGTGACTCTTAAAAAAAAACAAATTTCTATGGACATAGTCTAAAATAATTAAAAGTATGAATCTGAAATTTAAAATAAATAGTCAGCACACGATAATTAATTCTCTATCTATCCTCTATCTCTACACATCCACTATCAGACCATGTATGAAGTACAGTTGTCATATTTAGGCTGACCAATCTCTCTCCCATTTGAAGTTTCTTGATAAGGTACAGACACGTATCTGTAATTTGATTGTTTTCACCCTGTATTTTCCTCTGTTCCCTCTTTCTAACAGACGTGATGCTGCTAGTCTCAATCTTTTGTATAAATACTATCATGGCATGTGTTTTTCAGAATTGTGTGATCTATTCCACACTTATGTTCTTGCAGGTCGTTTGACTCGTTGGTCCATTGGTCTCCATCAATTCGTTGTTTTCATCTATCATTGTAGTACACACTCTTATTCCAGTAGTTTTTTTCCCTAAAAACTGCATGCTTGTGTAACTCCCTTTCTGACGACTGTTTACCTCCTACATATAGCTTTGCTTTTTACAAGAGTAAGGTCAATAGGAATCGTCTGCCTTTGCGATGATCATATTTCGTTCTTGTTAGCTACTTACACCAAGTGCGTTCATGTTTTGTCTAGAGCGATTCACATCAATAACAAAAAAAAACACATATGCTCGTTGTTTCTCTTAATTGAGTGTTTAGTTCGTTATCGTAGTTTGGAGGAGAGGCGGGTCGAGGATGCCTATATGTTAGTCAGATACCTTCATGAAAAACTGGCTATAAACATTCTACTGAATCTAAAAGAACTGAAATACCATACCACAACCTCAGATTAAAATCTACCTCCATGTAGACATCTCACTTTATCTAAGTTTGTCTAGTTTACTGCTCTGGTCTTTTAAATTATTATTATTCCAACAGTAGTTATGCTCTGTAGATACATTGGGAACTCTGACATAATGTACTTCCGTCAAGAGATAATACATGCATCAAACACGGATCTTTCAGGATATATATATATCTATCTATCTCTCTCTCTCTCTTTCTCTCTCTCTATATATATATATATACACATACATATATATGTATACATATATATATATATATACATACATATATATGTATACACATATATATATATATATATATATATATATATATATATGGGCTATATTTCTTCTTGAAATCATAATACGTTAAATATTACAGTTGTCGGTTCCATTCTTGAACTCGAAAACGTATCAATCATCTAGAATAGATCAAGAAAACAATATAAATATACAAGCCACCTGTTATATTGAAGGGTACACACAGATACACAACAACGAACCCCCCACACACACACGCACACACACACACATACATATATATATATATATATATATATATATATATATATATATATCATATTACATCCTTTATGTAAAGCTAGTTCAGCTCGAAATATTTCATACTCAAGCTATATTTCTAAAAAAACACAATACGTATCGTCTTTTTTTAAACTTTATAATATAAATTTCGTGTGTAGAGTTTAAGGATTTACTCGGCATCGAGTAGGTGAGAAGAGTTTAGATACAAGAACATTTGTGGAGAAAAATCACTCAATATATAGCAATTCAAAAACATTGAGGCACACCTGGCGTTTCTCGTGTATACATTTATTTATTGTTGTATTCCTGCTCTCAGTCCTGAAACGAATGTCACCAGTTATAGTTGATTGGTTTAATGTCTTTGTTTCAAGTGATGCATGAATTAAAATCACATCTAATTAGACGCAAAGTGTCTATTCTCTTAAATTAGTATTACTGTATTATTATCTATGTTACAAAATCTTTCAAAGAAGGATTACTAACTTGTATATTTTGATTATTCAAACAACTGTTCTCATCTTGAGTAGTATTCTCATAATGCTTCGGCCGCTGTATATCCAGGTCTTTTTCAGGTGCACTTTTACGAATATTTCGAGAATATTTCTCTGGAACTCGAGTATCTGGACGAAATTTCGACCGCAAGGACCCGTGGCTCAGTTTATATAGTACTAAGTCAAATTTAGTTCTCAGTGATGGTTATCGGCGGATACAAAGAATTGCGAATTCTTCTTCAACCAGTTTTTTTTACCCGGCCGAATAAACCGGTATTTTTCGGTCCTTTGGAGGTTGTCGGTCCTGTGCAGTTCTAGGAGGTGCACCCTCCCAGGCTTTGCCTCTCGTCTTTGGGGAGGAGTAAGTTTATTGCTTACTGTCTGAGGCGCCCCTATCGGGGAATGCCGACGGGGCTGCCCAGGCAATTTTTAAACAGCCAGAGTGCTCAAATTCTCGAGCGCTGGTTCTTTCCAACTGTCTCGACCTTGTGTCACATCTTACCTTGTGGGAAGAAGATAAATAGTGCGAATTATTGGCCTTTTGGTCAAAATTAAAGTGTAGTATCTGTTCTGATGTATACTACAACCTATATATCGATATCGTCTTGGCCTTCGGTCTTGATTCCGCCGGTTTGTTGGTTTGCCCTGTGCAGTTCTAGGGGGTCCACACTCCTAGGCTTTGTCTCACCTCTTCAGGGTGGAGTAAGTGTATCGCTTACTTCCTTAGGCGACCCTAACGGGGAATGCGGACGGTGTTGGACATGCATTTTTGGTAGGCAAGAGTGCTCACCTTCCCGGGCGCTGGCTTTTAAAGTCCCACTTTCTCGACCTTCTGTCACATCTCACCTTGTGGGAGGAAGATAAATAAAACGAAGAATTGCGAATTACTGAATATTTCTCCCAGGAATGATTGATAGAACAAAAGCATTCTACCCCTGGATCAACCAAAGGGCTCTGTTCGAAATTCTGTCCAGATTTCCGAGTTCGAGAAAAATATTCCACAGTTCGAAAAAAAACACCTGAAAAAGGCCAGAGGTAATAGCGCCCGATACGTTGGGAAAATAACACTCAAGATTAGAAAAGTTGTCCGAATAATCCAAATTATACATATTATAATCTGTTCTTTTTTACAACGAATTACCTCATTATACAATTCTACGCAGTCTTTCTCATAATTAAGATTCTATGTGACCCTTTAAAAAAACAAATTTCTATGGACATTGTCTACAATAATTAAAAGTATGAATCTGAAATTAAAAATAAATAGTCAGCACACGATAACTAATTCTCTATCTATCCTCTATCTCTACACATCCACTATCAGACCATGTATGAAGTACTGTTGTCATATTTTGACTGACCAATCTCTCTCCCATTTGAAGTTTCTTGATAAGTTACAGGCACGTATCTGTAATTTGATTGTTCTCACCCTGTATTTTCCTCTGTTCCCTCTTTCTAACAGACGTGATGCTGCTAATCTCAATCTTTTGTATAAATACTACTATGGCATGTGTCTTTTAGAATTGTGTGATCTATTCCACACTTATGTTCTTGCAGGTCGTTTGACTCGTTGGTCCATTGTTTACATCAATTCGTTGTTTTCATCTCTCATTGTAATACACACTCTTATTCCAGTAGTTTTTTTTTCTAAACACTGCATGCTTGTGGAACTCCCTTTCTGATGACTGTTTACCTCCTACAGTTAGCTTTGATTTTTACAAGAGTAAGGTCAGTAGGAATCGTCTGCCTTTGCGATGATCATATTTTGTTCTTGTTAGCTACTTACACCAAGTGCGTTCATGTTTTGTCTAGAGCGATTCACATCAATAACAAAAAGAAAACACACATGCTCGTTGTTTCTCTTAATTGAGTGTTTAGTTCGTTATCGTAGTTTGGAGGAGAGGCGGGTCGAGGATGCCTATATGTTAGTCAGATACCTTCATAAAAAACTGGCTATAAAAATTCTACTGAATCTAAAAGAACTGAAATACCTTACCACAACCTCAGATTAAAATCTACCTCCATGTGGACAACTCTATCTATCTACATTCGTCTTGTTTACTGCTCTGGTCTTTTTAATTATTATTATTCTAACAGTAGTTATGCTCTGTACATAGATTGAGAACTCTGACATTATGTACTTCCGTCAAGAGACAATACATGCATCAAACACGCATCTTTCAGGATATCTATATATCTATATGTCTATCTATCTATCTATATATATATATATATATATATATATATATATATATATATATGGGCTATATTTCTTCTTGAAATCATAATACGTTAAATATTACAGTTGTCGGTTCCATTCCTGAACTCGAAAACGTATCAATCATCTAGAATAGATCAAGGAAACAATATAAATATACAAGCCACCTGTTATATTGAAGGGTAGACACAGATACACAACCACAAACCCACACACACACACATATATATATATATATATATATATATATATATATATAATCAACATTTATATACGGAATGAAAAGAAACTTAAATGTTAGGAAGATCTCTATCATTATAGTAATTATAAGAGCGACCAGGCTAATGGAAAAAATATTTTAAAAACTACCTGGCGAATATACACGGTGCACCAAGTGTTAAAAATACACATACAATTGCGCTTAAAGTGACGGGTAAAATCTTGAATATATCTCTCTGAACTGTCTGGCATCCAGTAGTATTACCCATCCCGAGAAAAAAATAAGATCATAAGATTGAAAGAAAGAAAAGAAAAGCAATTACACACATTGTGTGTTTAATGGGTTTTATTTGTCATAAGTGAAGAGTCGACCAGCGAGGTGTTTGTTTACATTATATTTAAATGTCTGCATGAAGGTACAGTAATGGAAACAGAGAGCAGGGATGAAATAACAACAGTTAGCAGTTAGAGTAGAATGCCCTCCGACATCTGGGGACATCAACAGTCAATGGATGAAATTTAGGTGGTATTTGGGTTGGTCGTGTGTATTTACGTCGACGGGGTACCAAAACAGCATTTTCATCATAGCGTATTTAATTAAAGTAATTGTAAAACAAGCACGGGGATGCCACATTGCGGCGATGGGAGAGGGGCTGGAGCTTAGTACATTGTATGGCACATATTAGATTGCATACTTATAGGGGCCCTGTTAAATAGGGATAAACTAGTTGATGGTGCACTGGAACAGATGTGACAACTATACACCATTCATGAGCCGGTGGGGGCCTTGTAGAGATGTAGGATACTGGAAGGTCTTAGAGGTTTGCTAGCACGGGAAAAGGAGCACACTTTCTCTGCAGCAGCCTTGGCAGCATCTTCTATGTATTTCTTCCGATTTATGTTACCTGTGAATGTTAGGCTTAATTAAGTGTCATGACTTACTATATGAGCTAACAAAGCCATTACTATCAGTGGAAGAAATCATGACCTTTAAATGAAAATGTGTATCTGTTTAAAAATATTATGGTACTTCTAAGCGAGAAAAATCATATCAGTTTGCGGCGATGGAAAACTCTCACACTTCTCTATCATTCTCCATGTTTGTCTCTAGGATCTCTCTCACACTCTCTCTCTCCATTCCCCCTCTCTTTCTCTCCCTCTCTCTCCCATCCTCTCTCTCTTTCTCTCTCTCTTTCTCTCTCTCTCTCTCTCTCTATATATATATATATATAATTTGTGTAATAATGAAATAATTCCAGGAGGAAATCCGAGTATGAGAGCTTAATGTAATAAACAGAGCAAGAATAAAATGTAGTAACACGAAATTACATAATCACTGATGCAATAATTTATTTCAACCTTGTGTTATTTTCAAGCATCCAATTTAGACAATTACATTTTTGAAACTGAAAAACAGGAAAAATTCACACTCGACAATTCAAATACAATTACTCCCTCTCTCTCCAATTATATTTGAATTGTCGAGCGTTAATCTTTCCTTTTTTTCAGTTTCAAAAATGTAATCGTCTAAATTGGATGCTTGAAAATACTACAAGGTTGAAATAAATTATTGCATCGATGATTATGTAATTTCATGTAACAACATTATATATATATATATATATATATATATATATGTATATATATAATGTCCTTCCTCCTTGTTCGATATATGACTCTATCTTTAAGTTTATATTTCTTCTTAGCTTATTAATATATCGGATATTGACATGCCAACCAGCAGTTGAAACTCTCCTATGACTTGTAGTGACAATGTCAACGTCTCCAAATGTGTTACACGATACCAAATTGTTTCTTTTGTTACCGCGTTTCTGTTTGATTCTTCGATATTTATGTATTCATGTATTCGTTTCTGCCATATGTTTATCTTTACTTACACAGCGAGAGTGTCAGAAGGACATCAAACAATTGGGTTTCGCAACATATTTGAGACGTTAAGATAACGCAATACATGCTGCGTTTATAGAAAATGTGACAAGTCGGTAAGACATGGTTTGACAATGTAAAACCGAAAAGCATGTAATTAAAAAAGACATACATGCTATTGTCAGAAAGTATTTATTAGAAACTGAGAAAATATATTCTTCCAGAATACAGACACATATACATTAACATAGAGATACACACACATTATAAAGTGGGTGTATATATATATATATATGCATATATTTATATATATATATATATATATACTTTATAGTTACATTCAGATAACTATAGGACACATCAACCCAAAACCACAATATTCATTTATTTCTACAATTTCTTTATTTACATATTTAGATGAATACTTACATTTCTTTTTTGTCTATCTAACAAACATTTTTCTATTTCTTTTTTCCAAATTTTAAAACTTTCCTATATCTGACGTGAATTTTACAATAAAGTGAAGAGAAATAAATAGTATATTGTATACATTACTTATGTAATGTATATGGAACGCATATTATTACAAAGATGTATATATATATATATATATATATATATATATATATATATATATATATATATATATTGATGAATATTGTTTTTTTCTACGTACGTATACCTTTCATGTTTACGAAATCATCAGTGTAAAGATAATTACTAAAGCCGATCGCAGGATTCGAGAACACAGAACAAATCATGTCTACAACTCAAATTCCGACCTCTTAACTCTCACGGCCACCATGAACAAATACATAAGCACTTAGAGTGTTAAAACCTATTTTAGTCAAAAACATTGTTAAATCTATGAAAAAAAGATACATAGTATATATATATATATATATATATATATATATATGGGTTTTCTTCTGTCGTTCATTATTTTTACAGTTTTCTATGTACCGTTTATACATGGAGTCGGAAATATGACAGTTGATATACAGGGTGTTTCAAAAGTCTTGGGAACATTACAAATGCGTATATCTCATGAACTATTCCAGGTAGAAAAATGAAACTGGTGCCATTTTAAAGCTTGCTTAATCAAGTTTTTGGTCATACTAATGATTTTAATGTTATCTTTCCAGGTGCAGTAATGGCGTTCTCTAAACAAGACAAGGCATTTTGCGTCCTCCAATTTGCAAAGACTGAATCGTGGACATGTGTTCAGCGTGCATTTCGCAGGAAATTTAAAAAAGAAGCCCCTGAAAGGAAATCCATTGTCAGATGGCATGCTAAATTTGTGAAAGATGGGTGTTTGTGCCCAAGTAAGCGAACAGGTCGCCCTTCAACTTCAGAAGATGCAGTTGAGCAAGTTCGGACAGCCTTTCAGCGGAGCCCCCGTAAATCAGTGAGAAGAGCCAGCAGGTAACTTCAGCTTGCTCCAGCAACTGTCTTGCGTGTCTTAAGGAAACGACTGCAAATGGTACCTTACAAGCTCAAGTTGGTCCAAAAGTTGAAGGACACTGATAAGCCACTTCGCCGTGACTTTTGGATTGCAATGCAAGAGAAGTTGGAAAATAACGGCTTTGATGACCGGCTTGTTTTTAGCGATGAGGCGACCTTCCATCTGAATGGCAAAGTTAACAAGCATAACACTCGCATATAGGGTACTGAGAATCCTCATGAACTTCTTGAGCACGAGCGAGATTCACCAAAAGTGAACGTGTTTTGTGCAATTTCCAAGAAAGGTGTCTATGGACCGTTCTTCTTTGAAGAGGCAACTATCACTGGTGAATCCTATCTCAACATGCTGGAAGACTGGTTAATGGCTCAGTTGGAACAAGCAGAATCTGATGACTTCATTTTTCAACAAGATGGTGCACCACCACACTGGAGTCTTAGAGTAAGGCAGTTTCTTAACACAAGGCTGCCTGGTAGATGGATTGGGAGATCTGGGCGAGGTGATGACGTTCTCATGCCCTGGCCTCCTAGGTCTCCAGATCTTACCCCGTGTGACTTTTTCCTTTGGGGCTTTGTCAAGCAACAAGTCTATGTGCCGCCCCTTCCAAGAGATATTGACGAACTAAAGGCTCGGGTAACGGCAGTTGTGGGAACCATTGACGTCAAGATGCTGGAACGCGTTTGGCAGGAAATGGACTATCAATTAGATGTCTGCCGTGTGACGAATGGTGCTCATATTGAGCAACTTTGAAGATTCCCCACAAAACTTGAAACTTTAACCTTTCCAACGGTACCAATTTCATTTTTCAACTCCTAATAGTTTTTGAGTTATTAAAAATCGTTATGTTCCCAAGACTTTTGAAACACCCTGTATATGCATAGCCTTATATAAGTTGATATTAAACAGACTTACTCATTCGAATTGAATCTCTTAGATCTCAATTTAATATATGCAATAATATATATATATATATATATATATATATATATATATATATGTATATATATATTTCATATAAGTAAATTTATATCGTCAAATATTTCAACATAAATATAGTGGTCCCGTTATGGGTATGTGGTTGTCTCTTTATTTTTACTAGATGTTACTATGTGTGTCCACATTTTAAAACCAATTTTACATTTCCTCTTTAATTGTATTTCATATTCCTCTCTCTTGTATGTATGTATATATATATCTATATATATATATATATATATATATAATATATATATCTATATATATATGTATATATATATATATGGTATATTCACAAACACTCCCACGCCTCCTCTTTTTCACTCACAGCCATCCACATTCATTTCACCTCTGTCACCGACTTTAGTGGCTACTACTTCTCATCAACCCATCATGTCAACCCAATATTTCTATTTACTTGCATGAATTTTTTCTTAAAATTATCATCCTGAAGAAGTCTTACAAATAAAGACGAAACGTTGATGAATACATAAAATCATCTTTTGTTTTTTTCTTTTTTCATTTCCCATATATATATATATATATATATATATATATACATAGATAACTTTATATTTCTATTTTACATTTTACACTTATATGCTATTAACAATTGAAAAACCTGTATTTCTAATCTTACATAGATATTCGCAAATCTGCTAAATCTACAATTTGCTGTACCAGCGTTTTTCTAAGAAACTGTCGGATACACCTGGTTCTCGCCGCAATGGAGTTCGTAACCTCGTTGATAAGTTTATGAAAACAGGGTCAGTTCAGGATCCGGATCGATGTGAAAGGTCAGCATCTCTATCGGATTTAATATATTTGATATTTCTGACAGCATCCAGCAAATTCCTAGAAAATAATTACGAAAGTTATCCTGGCAGCACATTTGTCGTGGAAATATTGCATAACACCATCATAAACACATTCAAACTCTACAAAAGAATGGATAACTGCGTTCAGAAATAAGATTATAATGACTTTATCGTTTATCTGTACTGACACGCGTCAGCTTTAGGTTTCTCTTTCATTTTCATTTATATTCAACTGCTGTATTCTATATTGTAACATGAGTGTTTATAAATCTATACGTTCATAATAACTTTCAGAATACCATAATATTTATGTGCTATTTTTTTACTAACATGTAAATTCTTTTAACACACATATAAACTTAAGATTGCTATGGTTATTCGTGTGTACACCATCTGTCAAATTGAAATAAAAAAATAATCAGTAACGCAAGACCAATAACTGATTTATTTTGATTTTGAGTAGAGTATTTATTTTCTACATGTTTTGGCGTGACGGGGGGTTGTCTTATTTTCTATTTGCTTTTTTGCTCCCGTTACTACTTAAACTGGATTCACCTGGAAGATGAAATAAGGCACGGTTTATACTCGCAAACTTTTGCGTAACGAGATATATATATATATATATATATATATATATATATATATATATATACATATATACATATACATATATATATATATATATATATATATATATATATATATCCCCGCACATGTCAGCAGCTCCGACCAAGTAATTAGCAGACTACACTCACTCCAACACCAACAACTACAAACTAACAACTATATATTTAGCCTAGACGTAATCTCCCTCTACACCTCAATACCCGCACACCCAGCCATAGACCTCATCACCGACCACATATCTTCCTCTGACAACCTAGAGCTCTTCGGACTAACACCTACTGACATTCACAATCTCTTATACATCATCATCGACAACACATACTTTACCTTTCAGCAGCACACTTTCAAACAAATCTCCGGCCTCCCCATGGGTTCTAGCCTTTCCGGTCTCTTAGCCATCACCTACATGAACCGGTTAGAACAACGAGCACTTAACTCCTGCCTCTCCTATATATTCTTCTCCAGATATATAGATGACATTCTAATCCTTACATCCTCTCAAGACGAAGCCACACAAATATTCAACACATTCAACAACACCGACCCCCACATACAATTCACCATAGAACACCCAAACGAGTCCGGCTCACTCTCTCTCCTTGATTTCAACCTTAACATCACCGAAGATGGCTCTATACACACTAACTTCTATAGGAAACCTGCCTGCAAAAACCTTTTCATACACTATAAGTCTGCCCTGCCCACAAAAGCCAAATTAAGTTATGCCCATAATGAAATTACCCGAATACAAAATAAATGCTCTTCTGCTGCTGACAAAATATCACACACTAAAAACTTCCACCAAACCCTCCAAAATAATGGCTACCCCGCCCCCACCATAGCCCACCTAAATAAGCCCAAAACACGTA
>OY744540.1:28030023-28035023 GCA_963556195.1 Sepiola atlantica | reverse complement strand
TATGTGGATTTACATGGTTATTTTGTTTCCCGCGTTAAATAGTTGTTACGAAGAAAAGATTTCCGAAATTTCGTAGAATAAATACCCCACTTTGTATTTGCATGTACGTAGGTAATTGCGATGGATGGACTGTATTTGCTTTTTATTGGGGAAACACATATAAAATAACTCTTTTTTGGCAAAAATAATAAGCTAAAAACTAATTTAGAATAATTTTTATTTCGACTTGTGGATTTTCATAATAAGTAACTAAGTGGAAACATTTATGTCATGTTTCACGATGTTAGTATGCTATGTTCAATTCATAAAATGTTAAAATACACGTTTCCAGTAAAAAAAAAAGAAGCATAACACTTGCGTGACATCAGAACTCGAGTTTTGGAATCGTAAAAACTAGTGTCTCGTCCTTTTATTGATCTAATTGCATATTTCCATTTGCATGCGCAGACAAACTCCCAAACCAACATAACTTTTAATTTAATATAAATAAATAAAACAAATATACATGCATTAAATTAAGGAATGGATGTAAAAAACTATCGTAAATAAAACGAACTAATTTGTTATTACTCTTGATACTAATGAGTCAGCATTTTCCAACGCCAAAACTACTTGAGTTTAAGGGTTAATAGGATTATCGGTCCGATGACGAGATGAATTGCAATCTATGTGTGGCAGGATGATAAAAACGTGCGGTAAATATTTATTGATATTCGACTTGAAGACGAACATGTTGTGTGTTCAACAGATGGCCAATATTTGAAATACAACTCTGTTTACGGAAGTTTTGTTTGGTTTAAAGTCGACATAAAAAGAACAAAATCCTTATAATGGGGGTAAATTGACGAGTTCTTGAGGTGCACGTTTAAAACACGCAACCAGAGATTGAAGCTTTGTCGAGGATTTTCTATGAAAATAAAAGTACATTAGAGAAAGGCAGGGATTCTAGTAAAGGGAGTCTATTCTCATCCTCCTCTAGATTGAGAAGATTTCAGTCACCCCGCAAAGTAACCTAATCTTATTTTACAATTGTGAAAGCTGTTCTGCAGAAAGTGACAAATAAAATCCGGCTAAATTATTGAATTAACATAAATAATCTTATCAAATGTTTTTAATTTAGAAAATATGGATGGTTATTTTATGAAATTTTATCATGCTTCATCTCTGTAAAGCCAGCATTGGCCGTGCATAAAGTGTTTTTTTTATAGAAATTGCTCTAGACACGGCATCAAGCAACTTGATGTAAGGAGTTGCACATACAACTACAAGGTCAACAATTAGCACGCGACAAGTGTCAGATACGTTGATTCCTACCCAGAAAACAGCAATTATTCCCCCTTTGTCAGAAACATCGCTCATTGAATCTGAGGACCAAAAGATAAAATAATGGAAGCAAGAGTTACGAGATTGCCAAAAGTAAACACTAGATCAACGTTCTACTCTCCATGAGACAAGCTTCTTGTTCTTGGAAAGGTGCCGAAAAAATGCAGAACCTAATAAGTATCTCATTGAATACCAAGCTATAAGGTATGTTGCATCGCTCTAGTGTAGCATCCCTGTGCTTGTCTATAAATACTCTCCAGATTGGGCTTTGATAAATTGGCTCCACGTATACTTCTCAACGAAAATGGCACCGACACATTCGACTACAACAAAATCGTCCCTTAATTGTAGATGTACCTAGATTACGGTACACGTTCTATTCTGATCTCTTCTATTCTTGGGCCGCTTGTCTTTGGAATTCTCTGATTGCTCCTGTTTCCTCATGCATCACGTAATAGGTAATGTGAACCAATACCTTGCAACCCTCTTCTCCACTACCGTTGCCCTCTATAAATCTGGTCCGCATCATAGTAGCCCTTTTCACGCTTCAGTGACAATATGCCTTGTTTGGAGTGAGCAAAAATAAAAAGTGAGGAAACAATGCAATTGTATTAGTTGGTCAATGTTGAATGCGCAGCCTCGGCACGTCGTAACATTACCATAATGTTTTGATAACGGACATGTAAAAAAGGTGATTTCAACATTTCAGTAAAGTCACATCAAAGTTACATGTTCCTTTAACAAAATAAAACGTGTTTGCCATGTTATAAATTCATTAAATTCTGTTCATTATTATTACTAGCTAATATATACCCCGGTCGCAAGCCTAGAAGAGTGCTATTATGGCGAACGTATATATACTACACCGTTTCCTCCGAGAACCAAGCGGTATTGCCTGGGGATATATATTATACTACACATGTTATACAGTACCCCAAAAGAAGAGGTAATACTTGGAAAGATGGTTTCATGGCGACATAACTGATAATATACTACCCCCACGAGACGCGGCAGTACACTGATTGACTGCAAAACATTACCAGATTTTGTTTTTTGTGCAAGGTTCGGTCTCGTCTACATTATGCTAAAAGGTGGAGAATATCGGAATCTGAAGAAGAGTGTTACCAGCAATCCCTATGATGATATTGCGTAACGATTAATCGCCTGATAACGGTTTTAAGCTATGTAGTTGCTCTGCCATTATCCCGAGGTATGTCTCATCTATTCTCACCCGAGAGGCAGACAGCTCCTTATGGTGTTCGCTTGTGGTGTAACTTCGTGCGGTAAGTCCTTTCATCGCAAAGTTGTAACCGGATAACACAGTTGACGACATAGCCAAAATTGTTCTCCAGTGTTCGGACTTTCCAATCTCTACCTGTGAACCCATCTTTGAGTTAAATGTTAAGTGGGCCCATTGGTGTTTGATCGATGACAATATATGGCTGCCATGCGGCTGCAGTTATTAACAGGCAGGCGGAGACGGCACTGAGATGCAGTTTCCAAGACCCCATTCGATCAATTGCATCATGTCGGCTAGCAAGTCCTAGCATGTGATGATAGTTTATACATAGTTTGCTGGTTAAGGAGGCCATTGACAGTGTATCCTTTTTCAGAATTAGACTGTTGTAAATCCTCTTAATGCAATATGATTCTAACAATAACTTCAAGTCACATTCAGCAGTCTCCATCAGCATGTACATCCGCTTAAGTTCCTCAACTTGGTCCTGAAAACCAGATTCATCTTTTAAGATTTTGACTACAATCTGATCCACCAACACGTGGTCACGAAACGCTCCTTGCATGAGTACAACGCTCATCATCAGTACAACGGCATTTTCTGCATTTACTGTCTCAATGATTTCCTTGAGTCAACTGCCATCCATAAACATCCAAATAGCGCCCAACACCCCCATGAAGATATGGAGTCTACCGAGCAATAGTATCACATTCCTAATTAGAGTACTATCTGGAACAGCTTTCACAATAGCATAAGCCTTTTCAAACAGCGGTTGATCAAAGGTAATGGCAGTCTACATTTGTAATTTACGGTGGACAGGATACAGGTGTTATCTCCTGGATTCATGTCTATTATGTAGAGAAACTGTAGCGATGATTTGACTGAATATTCGCACCTCTTATAGATCAGATGCATAATGTCTTGCCAGCTGGGAGTAGTCTGGTTTAATAGAAAGGACATTCTCCGGAAAATGTCCACTCTATGATCACAGACATCAGATGTTCATAGGGACTTAAATTCACTGTCACGGTTGACATGCTTTGTAAAAACGGAAAGCTATGATATAAACCTTCGCCATTTAAACAAGTGCACGTGCGTAGATTTTAGTATTAGAATACCATGACTGACTTACTTTCCTGGTGTGATAGCTGCAATCATGCTCATCGAATGTAAGGTACCCTTCGTATCAAACGTTATGTTGTGATCGACGTTTTCTCCGTCAAATAAGAGTGACTGATCAATAATGTCCATATCACCGCCTAACATATTTGGAGATAGGGAACATGCTGCGTTCACTTCAAACCTTTGTACCTCTGGGTATGATGAAGCAAATCGTATGGTTAAGACATTATCGATCAATAACTGTGACCCGTTGAAGTTGTGCATTTGCACCGAGAGACCCAGCTCTAACGGTGCAATTACAGCTGTTGCATGCACTGCTTCAACAAAAGCATGTGCTCTTCAAGCAACCTTTGTAGATGTATCCTTTTAAACAAACATATGCTGTAACAAGAACCGTAAACTTTCAGGAGTCAAGTCTAATTCTGCTGCAAGTTAAAGTTCGTCATTTATTGGATACGTATCCGCCATCCTCACCACTGTCGTCTTGGTGTCAGCTCTTATTAGATTTTTGAAAATTACTCGTTTTTGTGCTTCCCCATCGTCTGTAAGAGGTGAATTTTAGAATTCACGAAAATATCACAGGTTTTTAATTACAACACCACAACAGCTTTCGGTCACAAATAAATAAAGTTTCCACATCAAGTTTTCAGTTTTTCATTGAGTTACTGATTTCATTACGCCGTTAATTTACGATCACGTAAGTATTATCCAATTTTTGCGACAAGGTTCGATATCGTTATTTGTTCTTCATAGCATTCCTCTAGAAATAGACACACCTTTTCCAATGCTTTATCCTGATCGCTGTCTTGGTATTTCACTTTTTGATCGTTTGATTGATTGAACTGATGTGAACTGTTTTGGAATGATTCGCAATGGACGGTAGTTGACGTCAAATGATTAGTTGTACACACAATCTGCAGCGTGAATATCACATCCCAAAATAGTTGATCTGCCCTTGAATAGCAGTTGCCAACTCATCCCTTTTTGTTTTGCAATGAACCATGATAGTTTGAGCAAATGCATCAGTCTAAACACAACTAATCCTTTCCTCACTTTTTTTCGTCTATAGTCTCTTTTCGTAGTATCGGTTCCACAGAACAAAAGCAATGCGTGTTAATGTCATAGGGTCCCAGAGAAACACGAGCGCTTGTTTTACTGGCCAAGCAGAATCATCTTTACTTCAAGCTAAAGCAATTACATTTTTGTTTATGTGGTAAATACGACATGTTTTGTAAACACTAGTCTCGGCTTCAACAATGACTTTGATACCTTTTCAATACTTGCACAGTTGACACATGCAGCATCATTTTCTCGATCG
>OY744540.1:28022523-28025023 GCA_963556195.1 Sepiola atlantica | reverse complement strand
CAATGGCAGCAACAAAATATTTCTAAACGAAAGTTGTAATAGGAGAAGAACATGAGATTTTTCGAATTCCATATTACCTGTTGTACTCCGAAATCGACACCATTGGAACATGGCACCTCTCGATTGTCAGACAACATAGGAATTAAGTTTACTCCACGCACAACTAGTACTTTCTTGTCAATGTGAATTTCATGAAAACCCTTAGTTTATTATGTTCCTGACCATTTAGTATAATAAGCACGTCCTGTTTAGTCTACCAATAACGCCTATGAATGAATGCTGCCACTATATTTATATGTTTTAAACTGTCTGACATATAATGTATCTCAATTGTATCATGTGTTTTAATACTTATTATTGTACCTTGATTTATTTTCTTTGTATTACATGTATTATACGTAACTTACAAAAATAAAGTACACCTTTAAACTATCAGATCTCACATCACAGATGGGTTTTTTTAATACAAAACAACAACGTACGTAATTAACCAATCAATTAACTACCTTGCATTATACATAGTTTGGCCTATTTTTTGACATTCTCTTCTCAACTACTAAAAAGCTTTTGTAGTAATATCCATCATCTCCGTCAGTTAACCGAACCATAACCTCTTATTATAACTGTGAGATTTCCTAAAAAGAACATTTGTCAAAACAATCTTGTGATTATTTATAGACGGGTGTCAAATTATGAACATGTTTCAAGTCATAGAAAGGTTTTGATTATAATGTAAAAACAGGAGATGTTTGGCATTCATGACTAAAACGTTTTTGACAGGTTTATTTATATTGAATATGGTTGGTTTCTAGTAAGCGTATGCAATTTATTAACAAGTAAAAATTATACCCGGCGTCATAAGTAATTTCTTTTTTTTATAAATAACCATTCAGGTTATACTGTATACATCTTACTGTAAAGAAAATTTAAAAAATATCGAAATAATTGTTACCAATAAAAAAAATAAACAAATACACGATTTAAATTTAAAGGACTAATACACGAGTAAAGTTTTAGAAAAACAATACGCGAGATAAGTATTGCTTAAACAATAAACATATTTCGCTTCCTCTCTCTCTCTCTTTCTCTCCTGAATATGTAAATAAAGCATGTGTGTCCACATACACTAAGCTTATAATAGTCACACAAGCATTAAGAAAAGAGCAATATTTTTGTGTGTATTAAAAGTGATATAAATGTTTGTTTTCTTAATATGTATTATCAGATGTTCATATTTAGGTACTTTTTTATTAAAAAATAAATTTTCATGATAATTTTCTTGTCTTTTTTATCATTATCAGTCATTATAAAGATTAAGATACAGCCTTATTATACTTGCCGATCTATAAAGGTGTGCGTACGTATGTAAGCGAGCCAGATACACGTTATCTAACTTTTATTATATAGTTTCAATGGAGAACAATTTGTGGGGGTCACGCGGTCGTTGTTGTTCCATAGCCGGTTGTTGTTCTATCGAAAAATGTTTTAACTTTATAAATACATGAATTATAAACATAAATATTTTTTAAGATGTGTAAATTCAATAATTTATTTAATGACAAAAAACACTCTTTAGAATTTAAGTGTCGAATTGCAAAACAAGTTTCAAAATGTAGTCTGACAGACCGCTGAAAACTATAGTTCTAACTTAAGCCTGACGTAGCAACGTAAATACTATCAAGAATCTTACTTTAACCGACTAACGAAAAGGTTATTGTGATCATACGTGTGACAGACATACCGACGGCAATTTTGACATAAAGATGATTGGACGTATCAGAAGATACGTCCATCAAAATGATTAGACGTAACATAAAATGCGTCCATGCTGTTTGTACAATTAGTGATGTTAATTTCGTTATGCACCCAAACGTTACCGATATAAAAATTCTAAAAGAGTCTCATTGATAGTTGTAGTGTCAAGTAAAAATCGGCTTTACATTTTTGTAATTTATTTAAGGATCAAAGCATAGACCCACAAGTATGTCAGCCTACCGAGTGAAGTGTTAGAACTCTTAGTAGCCGGGTTACATAGTCAGAAGCACCATGCCTTATTCTGACCAGTTCCCGTGTTGCAAGCGATGCAACATGGGAGTTTAAAAAACTAAACAACATCAAGAAATTGAGAAATATTTTGTTATGTCGTACGTTTTTTATAATCACTTAGAAAAGTAAATACGCTTTAACGTTAAATGTGATCCAATTATGTTATAAACATTTTTAACTTCTCATTTATATCCGAGAATACAACAAAAACACTATTTCAAAATGTTACGTAGCGCCGACGATATTATGTCTTACTTAAACTTTACATATTATGTCTTACTTAAACTTTACATAATCACGGAAATACTATTCGAAACTTTACTGTGACGGACCAATTAAAACACTCTAGCTATACTGTGTGTGACAGATAGGCTGATGGAAAAAAAGTCGCTAAATAGACGATTCGACATATCTAACTTAACATGCATCCGTCGAATCTGTGCATCTATCTATG
>OY744540.1:28010023-28012523 GCA_963556195.1 Sepiola atlantica | reverse complement strand
ACATCGGAACAGACCCCTCTCTATATATTTATCTACCTCCCACAAGGCAAGATGTGACACAAGGTAGGGAAAGTGGGATTAGATAGCGCTCGAGACGTGAGCACTTTGGAACAGACCCCTCTCTAATTTTGGTAAAAAAAACTGGTGAATTAATTGAAGAAAGAGAGCTATTACAGCCGCTGGTTTGTTAAACAAACTTTTAATCAACAATAATTCTTCGCGGAAATTACAGTGATCAAATATAGTTTGATAATGGACTGAACGTGTTTATATTTATCTCAGCTAGCTCTACAAACCTGATGTGCACTCCTCCAGTCTGAGAAATTTGAAATACGGGCGAAATCTCATCCGGTGAAATTATCTAGAAGCTTCCATTGTAAAAAAACAAAAACAATCAGCAGGGGTCAGTAGTGTTCACGTCACGGTCGTGAAAGATAAAATCAAACCTTCTACCATGATAAAAGCAGCAGGAGCCAGTAACTTTCCACGTCACAGCGGCGTCTGATTAAAAAAATAAACAAAGGGAGCGGTGTACCGACCACGACAATATCTCTTTCTATATATGTCTATCTATCTATCTATCTCTTTATTTTTTCATGGATGTTATCATAGAATTTGTCGTCATCCAATGCGTGCGGTTATCCTCCCTTCCTTGTTATAGATTGAGTGGAAAAGCGATGACGTTATATAGTATTTACGGGGGCAATCAACCATGCATGCAATATACAGTGTTTGTTGTATATATAGATAGAAAGAGAAATAGAAGGACGAGATAAATTCATAGTCAGAGACATATACACATTCATAACGTAAAATAAGTTATTTATAGTGTCATCATTGATTATTTATTTATAATAACACATATGCGTATATTACCAAATCCCATTCTGTTCTGATGCACATAAACCCGATTATTAATATCTTAGATA
This sequence comes from Sepiola atlantica, assembly GCA_963556195.1. Lineage (NCBI taxonomy): Eukaryota > Metazoa > Mollusca > Cephalopoda > Sepiida > Sepiolidae > Sepiola > Sepiola atlantica. The sequence goes on along the minus strand of OY744540.1, from coordinate 28,011,594 downwards.
ACACAATAAACAGTTAAACGCACGCCAAATAAATATGGAAAGAATGGCATCGTTCCAAGCCACGTGACTCTTATATCAACACTAATTTATATAAATGTGCACACAGCAAGAAGAGATAATAAGACCAGAACTCAACTGATAAGTAAAATTGGCCGATTGACATCTGTGATAAATGAAATTAATGAATTTATAAAACAATTAGAAGCAAATAATGTATTTATGATGCTGTCATTCCGCACTCGAATGCCTCTAATAAGTGCGGACAGTCATTGCCATTCCACACTTCGTTCCCATAGAATCAATGTTCATTCAATTGCATCTTTTGTGTTTCGTACGTGAAAACGAACGACGCTAATTTGCGCAATATTATCGCGGCCATTTTCTGAACAAACGATTATTGCATTCCCGCCGGAATGAGAAAAGTCTTTAATAATATGCAAAAACGCGTATGAATATTTCAACGAAACGGCAGTCGCCTGTAAGTCGTTCCTTTTCTGTCTGCCTCATTTAGTATCGCATTGCTTACACCCGTTTCTTCCAATTAATAAACTACAACTTTCTTTCAAAGAAGAACAATAATAATAATTATCCTATTATTCTTGATAATAATTAGAGTTTCATGAATCAGGCGTTGCTACAGTCAATAGACGCGACCCGTTTTCATACGTATCAGCGCATTGTTTTATGTTTTAAAAGCTTGCCCTTTTTGGTGTAATAAGCTCACATATCACAAGAGTATTCAGTTTCTATGCATACGAAGATACTTAAACAAGTATCACAGAGTTGTCTACCAGACATCAGGCGCGTTAACTTCCACTGCAAATGTGGCAAAGTTCGCTTTGGCCGAAGGGGTATCTCTTGGAACCGGCATCAATGTGGCACAATGGCTTTGGACGGCTGGGCGATCTTTGCCGGACTTTTGTGATGATGGGACGATGTGTGACAACATCTGCACGTATGTGCAATGTCTCATCTTGTTATGACCAGAGCAATCATCGTCTGACGATAGTCACTGTCGTCTGCTTCCGGGACTGGCTAGCCGGCTGTTTGGTCGGGACCACCGTGCTGCAAATCAAACATTATGTAATAATGGAGCAAAGATTTTTACTTATTATATAAACATATAATTTATTATATTTCGAAGAGAAACATCTCAGAGCGCGCGACAAGACGCGTGCGTCTCTGTCAGAATTCAAACCAGTCTCTCAATTTTCAATTTTTTTTCTAGAGAGAGAGCGAAAGGGGGGATGAGAGAGAAGGAGAGCGGACCGTCGGTCAGCTCAGTGAGACAGATAGACTGAGAGAAGGGCCGTGTTGGCGACTGATCAAAAAAGGGGAATCTGTTTGAAATTCAACAAAGGGACAACATTTCAAAGAAAACTTTAAAAGTCCCCTAACCAAGACTTAGCACCATAACTTTTCTTTTTATTATTGTTACACACCTGTGTTCCAATAAATATTTGTTATTTTTCTCGGCGAGTTTTTCTTGTTTTTGGGTTGCCAACAAAACCGGTCTCCAACTAAACTTCCTGAGTCAGCTGAATCAACACGAAAGTTCCGCGGATCTTCAA
>OY744540.1:28000023-28007523 GCA_963556195.1 Sepiola atlantica | reverse complement strand
CAGTCAATTACCACAAAATTACAAAGTACAGATAAAATCTTTTTTTTTTTAAAGTTCGACTAATTTAATGTCGCTTACAGGTTTCTACGCACAGCAGGCGCAAGTGTATAGCAGTACAATAACACAGCAATAACGATTATAACACGTTATGCCATCCAACACTGCCATAGCAATCACATAAAAGAAAATTAGTCTCCAAACATTGAATCAAATCGTGATTGAACACGGTTTTCTACTTTCGACAATATAACATAATCAAATCTATTCTCAGTGCGATTAACTATATTTTACACATGCATATTATTTTGGAAAAGATTCAATTAAATTTCTCCTATTTCTATACTTGCAATTATTTGCATGACAAATTCGATAGCGCAGTTTATTTCGAGTACCTGAAAATATTCTCCAACCGCATATTAAAATAAGTCTTAGATCACTTTGTGTTTCGTACTACTTGGAGATACATCCTTCACAATCATTGCGGCAATTGCGGTTTTCCTGTTAGGCTGATGTATAATTATGTGACGTCTTAGGAAGCTTATCCTCCCTGGCTTTACCTTCTCCCTGAAAAAGAGTTTAGTGGATTGCTCTTCACCTGAAGCAGCCCAACTGAACAATGTCGGCGAAGCTGTCAGGCACTTTTTGTAGGGCATAATGCAGTTCACCTAGTGTGTGGCTTTTAAAAACCTCACCTCACCTTATGTTTAACCTCCGGCACAAAAAGTAAACATACCATGTAATTTTAACAGTACCAATTTGCAGGTAGAGAAAATCAACATCCCGATTCCGCGTTCGATTGTAAAAACACAACTCAAACTTCTAAGAACGACGTCGTACTCATGGAAAATTGGTGACTCGAGATTCCCAATTCCTACCTCACATCTCGATAGGCTGAAAATACATTCGTCTCCATAGTCATTAAAAATAATATATTTTTAACTGTTGTAAAAATGATTTACTTCCAACTCTGAATACTCAACTCACAATACTATTTTATTTTTACTTGTTACTGTTTAATCTCATTTGAGTTCGACGTTCATTTTTTAATGTTAGTTTAGTTGTGCTGGAATAACAACTGTGAAACTGTCATGACTATAATACAGGCCATTCTTAAGATATCGACGTATTGACGAATGCTATTTAAAAGTTAAGTTTGACAGACCGCCAATGCTGCTATTGTAAACTTTACAAAGACAAATCTATAAAAAAAATATATTTTAAAGTGACAGACTGAGGAAAATTCTATTTCAATGGAAAAGTTAACAGATCTACGAAATTCCTTTTAACAACTTAAGCGTGAAATATCACTAATATCATATATCTTATATTTCCATTTTCATAATGTATTTTAATGTTCTAGTCTTCTTTTTCTTCTTTATCTATACCAAGCATTTATGTGTCCCATCCTTCTCTAAGGCGTCTGCTTATAATAATAGTCACTCTATCTCCTGCCTCTTACGACTTCACGTATCATTCCCTTTACTCCCTACAGTCTATCTAGCTATTTGATAATTAAATTCATAGTATGAGCCAGGAAAGATATAAAGTTCATATAGGGATCATTATTTGGTTGGATATAATGTACTCTGTAATTTCCCACAGCTCAGGACAACGTATTACATTTGTTTCGATGTGAGATGTAAAATAATGAAATATAACAAAATCTAACGGGGTATATGTCCATGATAAATCAGTAGGGAATTATATTATCTTTTCTTTTATGTGCTTTTAAATCGCTCTTTCGTATTCCAGGTTTCTCCGCAGGTCAAGGGGAAACTCCCCAAGCATCATCCTTTAATCTGAATTAATGTTTGATTTTATGAAGAAACAAATGTTCGTGAAGAGGTTTAAAATCTTGGGTCAACACTCATACGTAAAAGATGAACAATCTTCTTTTATTTTTTCCTGATTCTGTTCCAATATAGCATTTATTAAAAATAACCACTTTCATATTATTATCTTTTTATCTCTAAAAAGACATATACATAATTTATTATTTTAATATATATATATATATATATATATATATATATATATATATATATAAATATTTTTTATAAATGTTCTAGGATTTCTTCTGTTCAAATATTTGAAATCATATCTCACCAACACGAGTTAGCGTTATTCAGCGATTTATATCTCAGATTCTTTTTCTTTAATCTGATTTAAGATAATATTGGATGATAAAGTTGCAAAGAGAATCAATAAACCAATTTTCGCTGAGTGGAAATTTAATACAAACAATACTGTACAATAAATATATATGACTTTTAATGGGCAAACATAGAATTCAGATATATGATGTCTGCACGTAAGTGATTAGTAAGGTGAGTTTTAATCACTTTATTAAGAATTACCTATTCTGGGAAGATATCTAATTCGAGCAAACAATTAAATAGTTAAATTACACTTGATATGTAGCGAAAATTATTTCCCTTGGGAAACGGTTAAGCAATTGAGTTTATAGCCATTTTTAACGGCGTTTTATTCTGGTTGACATCAAGTTTACTATAGTGAATAATAGTTTAATATAAAACAAGATTTAACGAATAATATTCACAATATTCATATAACAGCGATATCATCTATACGATGGGAGGTGGTTAAGTAGATATTGACACAGACTGTAGACCTGGGGGTTACAAGTTCGAATCCAGTCGGTTCCACTGTACCACATTCACTTGTACTTTCCGGTAAGTAGCCGATGTTTTTTTCCGGAAAGATTTCTAACAAATAAAAAACATCGGGGAAACGAATGCCAACACCAGACTCATCTGATTCACTCAAGAGAATAAGATTTATACGACACACATGTAATTTATTTTCCGCTGCGAGTGTTGAAGTAAGTAGGTGCTGTTTCTCATTCTGATGAAAAGTGCCTGAAGTCACATTTTGTAAGGTAATGAACAATGCAGTAATGGAACGTAAACACAATATTGTAAGGATAAAAGAAAACGTTATTGTTTACACTAAGTGGTCAGTGCATGGAAAGATTATGGGGCAACTGGAAGATAAAAGTTAAATATATCGTCCGTTGGACGATGTGTGCAAACACGAGAACATTGGAAGCAATAGTAAAATGGGCCGAAGACTAATTAAGAATAATGTGTTATCCATGAGGACGACTCAGCAAATATGTGGTTATATTAGACTGGAACACGACCATGTTTCAGTCGGTTAAGAAGCAGCATTGTCGTACTTTGTTCGACAGATGGGATGTTCTCGAAAATAAACTTTGTTTATAGAATTTCCGTTTTGTGTTTGGTAAAGAGAAAAGGAAAGAGAAAGGAAAGTTTTCGCTGTGGTTTTAGCTAAGCGGGTTAATGTTGTCAATGTAAAAGATAGTAAAGCTCAGTTGAGCATCTACGATTAACATCATAAAAATGAAGGGTAAACACATAAGTTATCTACTGAGAATAAAAATGAAGACAAAAAGCTGAAAATAATTTTTTTTAAAAGAAATGCTATCAGATCAAAACAGAAATATTTAGGTAAAACATTTCGCAGCTTACAAAATACTCGAACAAAATCCATACTCAAAAAGGCAAAACAAACTAGAACTATAAAAATAGTGTGGCATTCATAAAATAAGATGATTAGATCGCTGTCGTAAACATTGAAAAGTGTTTTTAAAAAAAAACATAGACATTATTATACTAAAGTAGACAAAGACATGGTACAAGAACGATTATCTGAGTGTTAGTTTCGGAATCTTTTAGATAAGGATTGACAATTTGTATTATTTTGATTATTGGGTCCGCTGTTCTCACCTTGGATATTATTCTTACAACGTCACGCACACATTTCCAAGTTCATCATGAATATTTCTAAGTTCGACGAGGTTAAACTGAAGAAAATCATTAGACACTAATTAAGCAAGATTATCAGAATTTCAATTCCTTCTTAATACCAATTTATCTTAAGCCTTAAATATTAGCCATTTGCTCGAATCCAAATTGTGCAATGACTTTTAATATATGTAGAATAACGATGCTGGATATAATCTTCTATAGCATCAATCTATTTAAATTATTATTACTAGCAAAAATATGCTCCCTCCGGTCGCATATTTTTGCTAGGCCGCCGCGTCAGAAATGAACGTTTACCCGTAAACCGATGGAGCCCTAGTCATATTTCTTGGGTGCTTAGACATTGATTTTCTTTGTTCCCGACCAAGAATATTTTTAGTTAAAAATAAAGAAAAAAAAATATCGACCCCAATTTGTTTTACCCTGTAAATACAAATATTTTTAGTAAAAAAAAATGGTTTGCCCCCCCCCACTTTTTTTTACCCTCCCCCATACATAAGACTTTTTTGGTAAAGAACAGAAAGAAAAAAGTGTGACCCCCCACAAATGTTCTTTTTATCCTCCACCATACATATAAATATTTTTAATAAATAAGAGAGAAAAATAGTTTTTGCCCCCCATTTTTTTTGTTTTTACCCTCCCCCATACATAGTAATATTTTTAGTTAAAAAAACATACAAAATTGACCCCTCCCCCTGAGAAAAGGTTGTTTACCCTCCCCCATACATCTAATATATAAAGTAGAGACGTTTTTTCCCCTGTACCTTCTCGGACTATAGGAAAATAGCCATACACAAAGCAGGCTACTAAACTCACCCCTATACTACACTTATTCACTCGAGCGTGTTTTCGTAAAGTTGTTATTATTTTTCCCAACCTAAAACTCAATATTACATTTGGCCCACCATCAACGTCTCTCCGAAAAACCAACTCCATATAGGTGGTAGCAAAGACTTTTCCCTCTAACATTTGTGTACTGTGACTACACTCATCGACACCGGGAAGTAATAACACAGTTTACTTTTCACAAAACAGTCCGTCCTTATTTATTATTCGCCTGGTATTAATTTACTACATAATATAAAACAATACGCAAACAAATAATGACCGCTCCCGTTGAATCCTATGATATTCCGCGAATATCAGATTACGTTATATTTCCACATTTACATTCATTCCGGAATCAAGCGAATGACATTAACGAAAACAGTTCCTGCAACATTTATTCTTCAAATATGGCGGCTACAATTCCTTCATTGAATCGACTTCCTACTTAATTCAATAGCCGCCAAGATGCTGTCAGACCCCGACACATTTATATTTTCACATGCATTTTTCAAGTAGTATCCGCGGCGCAACGGTTAACAAGGGAGGTTTAATTGTCGCCAGTATCTGCGTTCGATCCCATTCTGCTCTAAACCATTTTCTTTTCTTTTTTTTTAATTTAAAACATTCACCAACACGGTAGAGGGGGGGGGAGAACAATATGCGGTTTCTTTTTTATTTTTTAGGTAGTACTTTCATTTTTTAGGTAGTACTCTCTCCCGCGCAACGCCGGGCGACGATTTCCGCTAGTAGTTAATAAAAAGGAAACAAACTTAGGAGGCGCCTCTGTCATATCAAAGAACTCATGCTTAAATATGCTATTGAAGGCACCTACGTCATATCAAAGTACCAGTGTTGTTATTCTTCTAAAATGGTTACCATTTAGTAATGGCCGATATATGTGTGGCTTAACTTCAATTTACGACAAAACACCTTGTCTTAACAAAGTAATGAAAATAAAGTATGATAATGTGAAAATATCCTTTAACAATGCCGTCACTTCTGGAAGGATTAGTCAGCAAATGCTAACGCAATCTTCAGTGCAGGAAGTTAATTTCCGACGGTCAGCGGGCTCAAACTCCGATCACAAATATCCACTGATTCGTAGTCAAGAGCGTCCCCCGGTTGGCCACGGTAAATTGGCTAATCATTAAGGAGGAATTTAACTTTGGGGTATTTTACAACGAGCAGCGTAAGTGATCTACAACAACAAACTGTGTTAGAGCTCGCAATGAAGCTCTAGTACTGCTTGTGATTAAACTCACTCACTATATATACATGTATGTATGTATATGTATGTATATGTATATGCACATACATATCTATATATATATATATATATATATATTTATATATATATATTTATATATATATATATATGTATATATGTGTATGTATATATTAACTATATGATTTTGTACATAACAATATAAAACTGATGTTTAGTGGTCAAATTATTAATTAATTTTTTTAAAGAATTCTTTTCTCGAGAAACATATACTTTCCCACATTTTCGAACAATAATGTATTTGTTTTCATTTTTGTATTTGTTTAGTAAGTGTAAAATTCACAAGTCTTACTTTTCGGTTATGCAGCGTATTTTGTTACATAAAATATTATTTACCTACAAGAAATTTCAAAAAAGATCTCACCATTCAATCAATCTTCAACATCTAATTCATTTTCTTGGAAATGTGTCATACACATATTTGCAAATAGCATCCGTAACATTTTTGCAGAACTCCTAATCCTGTATAATTTTTAATGGTCGGTCATCGAAGCCAGATAGTTAATATAATTATGAATAAATAAATAGAATAACATTGTTTAAATGGTGTTATAAATATCTCTGTATATAGTTGTGGGTCTTTTCAATGTCTCTATATCTCTTCTTCCCTCTCCCTCTCTCTCTTTATCTCTCTCATATATATATATATATATATATATATATATATATATATATATATATATATATATATATATATATATATATATATATACGTTCGGGTCAGTGTGCGGATGCAATTCAGATGAAGTGGATTACAATATTATATGTACGCTAGGTCAGACATTTGAACTTCGACATAATCCATTTCCATTAATAGACTGATTGAAATGTTCGTTGATTTACCAAAATTAAATTGGCATGAAATATCCGCGAACTTAAAGATATAATATCATTATTCATATTTCCAAACGACCAAATGTATAGCCTCTCTGTCGAGAGAGAAATTCAACTTTCAGGTTAATTATAGACTATTCTAAATGGAGACATGGTCAGAAATGTGAGTAAGAGTATGCGTTATGTATACCGAAACGTAAACAAATGCGAACCTCTGTTTGATTATAGAAGAGGCAAAATGTTTCGTCTACATATCGAAAGTTGGCTAACAGTTTGATGGGTTCGAGTAGTAAGTCCTTCTCATAGAACCCAACAAAAATGTTCGCCATTGTAAGTCACAGGACTAAGCGCATAAACACACAATCAATTTCCTTATACATTACATTGTTCAAACTGAATTCTACAGATGTAGTGCCCAATTTAATTAGCTCAACGAACGTGATCTCAAGAAAGATAGGAGGTTATAAATGCCTCCGATATGATAGTGAGGCACATATATCTATTGTTTCCAAAATAATGACAAATGTAATTAGTTATATAAGTGAATATATATATATATATATATATATATATATATATATATATATATATATATATATTTCATACCCATGTATTATATATATTAATATACATGTATTATATATATATATTCATATACATGTATTATATATATATATATATATTAATATGAATGTATTATATATATATATATATATATTAATATGAATGTATTATATATATATA
>OY744540.1:27990023-27995023 GCA_963556195.1 Sepiola atlantica | reverse complement strand
GGTACATGTGTGTATCTCGCGCCACGTTTCACAACATGCTGACTCAATTACACTAATATTTTCTTTTATCTCCGTGGTAATTTAGAAAAAAAGACCACTTACTGGTTTTCAGCGTAATTATCTAAGTTAAATAATGTATGTACGTAAACGGGTATAGAAATAAGTATGTAAATTAGATTCCACAACAAAAATACTTGTACTAAAATATAAATAGTGTTATTATTGTTAGTTATGCACCAAATATATCTTAACATATGTGTTATTTATTACATAAAAGAAATACTATTTTCCTTCGACAAGTAAACATTATAGAAACCACAACATAGGCACAACATGAAATCCAAACATTATCAAGCTTTATACGACTACTTGATGCGTGATTCCGGAAATTATCATTAATTTTCATCCACTTACATAATTTCCTATATTAGATCCTACAAAATTACTCTAACAAAACAAACATACTTAGAGGAGTTAGCAAACTCTATTCACTCTCCCATTACACATAGGAAACATATTAATCAGATAGATTTAACAACCCCGCCTCTCAGTGTTCAGTTTTTAATTACATACAATTATCTTTCCAACATTTACACATTACTAAACGAACTACGGGTTGCTCCCTATATAGCCCACATTTACAGCGTTATGATTGACTGTTAACTTTCATGTTCTGGCATAATATAATAGTAATTACGAACAATACAGGAACACTAACTTGTATTTTAACATGCCGTTTCCAAGTTTTCATTTGATATAAATTATTTTTACATAATCATATACAGAACACATGTTCGGAGATTCACATGCAGAACAATCGCTTTTTCAAATCCAATTTCGTTCTTCATGTCGTTATGAAATTGTTCTAAGAATAACGGAATACGTATTGTACGCTCACACTTTTCCAAAACAGGCTTCTATAACTAAAATAATTTAAATAACCCTATTCCAGATTGTACGCTTACATCTTCGAAAAGCACCCACTAATCCGATACGCCAGTCACAGTAGCAAGGTTTATCGTTTCATCAGTAAGTTTATAAAATTTACTTTTTAAGACGTTATTTTTGCTACAACACTAGCTGAATTTCAGTATTTAATACGTTACTGGTACAGTGGTTTCAATGAACACTACTAAAATTAAATTCTCAATCCATGACCACAAGTTGACGTTTTATATCGTTAGATACGTTTTTATCTATAAAACATATGTTGATTTTCTTTAATTAGATCTTACCTGGACACGACAATACGCTGATCTCTTGACTCAGTGTTTATTTGAACCCAATTTAAACAGAATTAAAATATTTGAGACAAATATTTCAAATAATAAACCCCATTGTTATGTGTCAGTCTTCACGTATTACGTGATGAATTATTTCAGACGTAACAGGAAATACTAAAAAACACAAATATCAACATATATAAACTTCTGGCTTTACTTTTAACCACCATGTGTTTGGCTTTTAGTACGCAACTTTAATTCTGTTTCTCCCAATGAAAGAAATAGTCACTACTTATCTTTTCTTCGTACCTATTTACTTGCCTCTCTAGGATGTGACAAACTCCAGCACCCTCAAAAAGGCGCACACTGGATTCGAACAAAAAATAAGGAACACACATTTACATGAAGAAGAAAACAGTCATCGTATGCAATTTTCAATTGAACACATATTTATTTTCACACTTCTATAGATTACGTACCGTGCTGGAATAATAACGTTTACAAAGCAATTCTTTACATAGGGGGGTGCCTTCGTTTACAATACTGAACTTTGAGCAAACACTTCAGTAACAAAAGATACCGTAAAACGCCGGACAGTGCCGAACGTGAACTTCGTGATTTATTGGGAAGAAAACATCAATTAAATAGAGAAGAAAACAGACATCGTATAGTAATTTCAATGAATATTGGCATAGCCATTCTATACATAGAAAAGTGGTATTTGTTAATAATGCTGTACTTTCACTTAACAATTACATGACCCAAATATACCTTAAAAATTAGATTAAGCATAAAAATAATATCTAAAAAATACCACGGTTCGTAAACTGCAGAAGTACCATATTTTTTGGTTCTTAAACAATATCATTTAAAATTAGTCATAAAATATGTATTTTGGGGGTAAAAATATACATCAGCGTCCCCAAACAGAATTCGACTAAATAATGTGTATGGGCGATAATATGTGTTATGTTGTTTTTATTGAAATTATATTTATTGAACAGCTATTTCGAGTAAAAATATATATTTTTATCACACATGTAATCGGAAGAAAGCCACGTTGTGATTGTGTAAGTAGTCTACAGGTATGGAGTCTACCAGACCGGATTAAAACTTTAGTTCGTTTTAGTAATCATTGTTTACGATGTAAAACTTTGACGAACAATGCATTAAAACGTATTTTTCTTTTTAAACTAGTACTACGTAAAAGTACATTGATGGTAACCCCAAAATGTTCCTAATTTACTATTAATTTAAACAAACACTAAAAACATAGCACTAGCTTTATCCGTCTATACGATTTATTTTATATCACATAAAGTTGTCGGACTTGGATCTAAATGCTTACGATTATTTATAAACAAACTTTCGACATAAAGAGAAGATTCAAAAGCAAGTGAACATAACTAATCATATGGTAAGTCTAATGTATAAATATCTATTTATTTCTCCAAGGGAGAACGTCATATAAATATAATTGAGAATTCCTTTTTAAATGTTTTGTTTGAAAGCAATATTTTTCGTTATGATTATATGTCCTGGGTGAAAAAGCCCACCATGCATTTTTACATATTTATTGAATCTAGCAGGAAAGTGGTACATGATATTTTAACTCTTAAGATAGATGCTCCTATTCACCTTTCTATTTCTTCTTCCAACATACGTAAAGTATCTGATGAAACTTGCAGATTTTAGTACTGTAGGAAACAGTATTATGCATTCCCTTTATTTGACTGACTACGAGTAAGAACTCATTTGCTACCCTGAGCACAGTTTCTCTACTATACATGAAGTTTAATCGAAGTTATCACATGTCGAAGACAGAAAACGTTAAAAAGTGGTCCATCTCACCCCAATTTACCCTCAACATAAATTGTTTGAGATTAAAAAGAGACCCAGTTCACCTCAACTTCTCAAATACTTCAAATTCTACATTTTTGGGGAATTAAATGTAAACAGTATGAAACAAATATCCGAAAAAAAAACCGAATTCAAAAATAGGTACTTATGTCGATATTGACCCAGTTTTCGCGAGTTTCTTGTCGGAAGCGTTCGGCTATCCTACGCAAACGGCCGAGTGATGACGAGCCGATTTGTACCAGACGACAATTTTTATACGGTGCTGCGTCCTATGATTATAATGTTTTGCTTGTTTTGCTTGTTTTTGTTGTTAGGCTTTAGGGGTAGGTGTTAGGGTGTAGGGTTGGGGTTAGGGTTTAAGGTTTAGGTTTAGGGTTTACGGTTTAGGAGTAGGGTTTGGGGTTAGGGCTTAGGGTTAAAAATATTCATTTGATGACAGTAATTTCGCTCTGTTTTGCTTGTTTTATTTGTTTTGTTGGTATAAAAAATTCTTGCAAATATAACTAAAAATTATAGGACGCAACAACGTATCAAAATAACAAAAATGCAGCCAAAGTTAAATAATTTACAATAATAATAAAAGTAGACTCATTATTTAGTATGACAAATTTAAAACCCAAATTCTTGAAGTAAATACAACGTCTCCCAAACCAATAAAAACACAAGAAAAAACAGTATTGTTTAAAAGTGTAAATTCGCTTTGGAAGACTGTTATTCCGATAATAAAGAATCCAGCTAATAGCTACATTGGTTTACAACCTTTACCCTACCCCGACGCGTCACTGTACATCTCGTGAACGCTACCTCTATTTACCCACATCTACAAAAAGATGACTGCTCTTCCTCTGATTTAAGACAAACTCATGTTTATAACACTAACATGATACATCCATAGACTAGTTTTAAATAAGTTGAAATACTTCAAGCTATCTATATAAAAAAAACACAATATCTTACAATTAATTACATAGCGCATGACACTAGCAGAAACATTTTTAAATGCTTTTCGTATTACGATGTTATCCTGTGATGCAACTCCGGCGTCGCTTAGTTTAAATTCGTAAATGGACATGCTATTAATTAATTATTATTTGGCTTCGCATTATCCTTCTCAATAGTTTATTCCACTGTACAGAAGTAGATTCAATTATTACTTAAAAAAAATAGAAAAAGGAATTAAATCGTCAAAGTCTTTCCTGGACCAATATATAAAAGTGATTTTACGTCCGCGTCTCTCTGCTTTTAAAATGAGCTTTTTTTGTTCATTTTATTTCGATATCTGAAAATGATTCGACAAAGAATCGAAAATGTTCGTGATACCTATGGAACAGTTATCAATTTCTTTGGTGTGTAACATATATATATATATATATATATATATATATTGTAAAAGTATTTTACTTTTATACTCATGTGATTAAATATAGATGTATATTATGCTTATATTATAAGTATCAAAAAATATAGTGACCCATAATAGTAGGAGTAGGTGTAGTTGTTGCATTACCCGTTCTTTCGGGGTACCCGATAAGAATGACAAAGAACTAGACGTATATAGAAACAATTTGGTGTTCTTTATTTCCCATCACCGGATGGTTTACGCCGGCTATGCACACACATATAAACACTCATTTGACAAACTTTTGTCTCATGAAATATTTTTCTTGCTGAAGTCACAGACTTGGTTTCTGCAATAAACTCGTTGATATACACATCCGGTTGGAAAGCAATTGTCTCTGCATTGTCTATCAGAGCGTGAACTGAAGCAATTGTTCGACAAGCAGTCTGATGAAATACAACTCAAGGGATTCCTCCACAGCACCAACTTGCTTATCAGTCGCATGTTTAGTCAGCTGACACAAACGCCTAACAGCAAGACGGGATTGGATACCATAGCCAATAAAGCTTCATCGGTGC
>OY744540.1:27970023-27985023 GCA_963556195.1 Sepiola atlantica | reverse complement strand
TTATTATATAAATATATATAAATATATATATAAATATATTATTATATAAATATATTTATATATAAATATATGTAAATATATTATTATATAAATATATTTATATATAAATATATATAAATATATTGTTATATAAATATATTTATATAAATATATTTATATAAATATATATATATATATATATTTATATATATGTTTATATATGTATATATATTTACATATATATATATTCATATATATATATATATACATACATATATATATATCTGTGTATATATACTAATATATATATACATATATATATATATCTGTGTATATATACAGATATATATATACATATATATACACATATATATTTATATATATATGTGTATATATATATATACATATATATATATACATATATACATACATATATATTTTATATATATATATATATATATATATATATATATATATATATTATATATAATTTTATTGGTCTAGATTAGGACCCAAGCTGAAATAAACGTCGCATCGGTAGTGTCCGGATGTTTACGTAGACGACCGGAAGACGTCGAATAAAAGTTTGGTTGCATGCGTCCAAAATATCCAATGGTAGACTGAATGCACAACAAAAAAAAGTGTATTTTAATCGTAAAATTTGTTTTAAATAAAAATAGCACTGAACAAGTGTAAAAACGGTGGGTATATGACGATTAGTTACTAAGATTACCCTGACCCTCTGAGTCGTAATCTGCATAAGTAACACACGCTGTTAAGATTAGGGTTTCAGGTAAGAGTGAGGGATAGTGTAAGGGTTTGTAAAAATTCATCATCGCGTGATCAATTTTCATGTCTAATAAGTTAATTACTGGATTTAACTTGTCGTCTGCTTATTTTCTCGCATTCTGATTGGATACGTGTTTAGGAATTGTCTGGGCGTCAACGTAATTATCCGGAAATTACTGACGCAAAGTCAATTTTAGCTTGGGTCATTATCTGGACCAGTACCTATATATTTAATAAAAATAACTGCAATTTTCAAATTAACAAGTTAGCATATACAAACGTATTCTTAGCTACGTGTTCGAAACACAAAATGGCTGGTTGTCTATGAATCGCTCGTATAGTTTCGTTTGTTGAACGATTTTCTGTGGAAATTGCATAATGTTATTTGTTTTGCTGAAGGACGTTCTCTTGTAGTAATATGACGATCTTCTTATGAGCTGCATGAGTGAAACATCCTAGTAATTATATTTGTTCTGGTTGTTCGTTTCTCTTCGAAACAATTGTCAAGGGTTACACTGATTTTTTTAAAATTCGTACAGGTAAAAATATCAATATAGACTTGGGCATTTGAATTCAAAATGATATTGTTTACTAATTGATGGTGGCTGTCTATTCGATTTCGAATATGACTGCTTTTGGCGTATCGATGTGATATCAGTGTGACGGTAACCAGTGAGAGGCGTGGATGTGACTCTTCAAGGTGGCCAGATTTATACAGGTCATACCACAGATGGGGAGGGTGTTGTTAGGAACTGAGGGGACGCCATAAATAAGCTACCTCTTGCCGCTGTTTGATTTCGCAAAACAT
Organism: Sepiola atlantica; assembly: GCA_963556195.1. Taxonomy (NCBI): domain Eukaryota; kingdom Metazoa; phylum Mollusca; class Cephalopoda; order Sepiida; family Sepiolidae; genus Sepiola; species Sepiola atlantica. The sequence goes on along the minus strand of OY744540.1, from coordinate 27,983,447 downwards.
GCACGCGTTGGTGATTCAACAAACCTGCACGTGAAAGAGTCACGAAGTTGCACACTCGGCATCTTAGGTGTTCCATGTTTCCTCCGTGTGCTGGAGGTGTTACACCCTGTCTCTTCCTCGCTGCTTCCTTCTGCTTCCCTCTTCTTCTAATGTATATATATATATATATATATATATATGTGTGTGTGTGTGTGTGTGTATATTTATATATTTATTATAAATTAGTCAAACTTTCATGATTTTAACACCAGAGTATCTAAACATAAACAATAGAATGTTTGATTCTCGTAATCATGTATTTATTCACTTTTTAAAATATCCAGCCGTCACTTATATAACTAAAATACAGAGTTATATATCTTGGATTTTTATGAGTGTGACTCATCAAAAAAAAAAAAAACGCCGAATCAGTGTCCAAAAATATCAGAAAATAAAAAAAATAACAAAAATAATGTATTTTTGTTTTCTTTTCTCATTAATTTCGAATGATAACATTTGTTATCTGGTATAGTATATATTTTTGTGGTCTTTTAGTCGTATCGGATTCCAGGTCAATAATTTATTTTGTCTGGTGTAGTATCCAGCTTTGTGATTCTACTAGAGAAAACATTACTGAGAACGTGCACCATTCCTCGTATAAGCAGGTGTTGGTTAGTTATACCGAGGGCTCTTATTTGGGCGTTAAACACTGTTATTTCTTTTCTGTACAGATATACCTGTGAAACTTGAGGTAAGTGTCTAGTAGACATTCAAGTTTTCTCCATATTCTCTCACGTATATTTTCATATAAGTTTTTATATAGATTTCGGGAGGGGTGAATATATGTATGTGTGTATCATTTAGACATATATGATATCTAGCTTTATTGAACTGTTAAATAAGTGTGATGTTGTACTATGGGGGGCATTTGAGATCTATTTTATTTTACTGTGTATTAAGTAAAATAAAAATAGTTACTGTATAAAATCTATTGTATGTAGAACTGCAATACAACACTTATTTCTAAAATAGGTATGATACAGTGGATGACAAATAGTTATTTAACTAATTAGCCTAGCGTAGACTAAATAGCTCCCTATTTAGCACTCCTAGGTTCGTTCTACTATAGCTGTGTTATTAGGTAATCAAAAATAAGTATATATAGTATGTTTACAATATATATAGTAGTATGTTTACAAAGGCTGAGGGCCATGCAAACTGCCGGGTAGGTTGTAAGCTGATAGGAACAAAAATAATAAATCAAAAGGGGACTTACTATTTATTTTTTCTTAATATCTTACATAACATAAAGTGTAGTGTTGGCTGTTTGTGTGGTTGCCGGATGATTATAAAAAAATCATTTATTTAAATAAATGATTTTTAATAATCATCCGGACAACAAAAATAAACTGGGAAGAATATGAAAAAAACGTGGAACACAAACATTCACCGTCTGTTAACAGCGCATCTTTCTGATTGTTCTGGATGAAGGTTATGTTTTTACGAGGGGCTTTGCATATCGAATATTTGTTTCTAAAATTTAAGTTCAACTTACTATAACTTGTTACGGAACTCATGTAATTATCTTTTTATTTATAGGTATTTTGATTAAGGAGTAATAACTTAAAGTGGTATTCATGAATGTGTTAAACCGACGTCCGGTTTAATTTTGTATTTCCTATATTTTATATATATTTGTGGCCGCCTGTTTATTTCAGATTTTAGTTATGAAATTAGTAAAGTGGTCGTACATATGTCAAGTGATTTAGGGTGTTACAATGGAGATGATATATCATGTTTTCGATTTGATATTATTGTATGTGGCGTTATAGATCAGGTGGCAGAGTACTCGCATCGCATGAAAACAACTCGGGTTTTGAATCTTGAGGGGGGCGAAATCTAGTGTATATATATATATATATAAAGAAAATTATAACAGCCGAACCTAAACCAATAGAGGATACAGCCTGCTCCTGTACAACCAGAGATCAATATCCCTTTGATGGGAACTGCAAAGTAACATCAATAGTATACGAGGCAAGCATTTCCAGACAACCAACGGACAAGAAGGAAATATACATTGGGATGACAAAGGGCATGTTTAAACAAAGACTATATGCCCACAGGCATACCTTCAAATATAGAGATAAAGTAAATACAGCCTTAGGGACTCGTATATGGGAACTAAAGGATGAGGGAACACCTTTTACCATAAGTTGGAAATTAATTGAAAGACGAAAACCATATTCCCCAATATCAGGCCGCTGTGACTTTGCGATGCTGAAAAATATAACATCTTGCGAACCATCAATGACCCTAACATTATATGCCTAAACAAAAGAGGGGAGATATATAAGGACTGTATTCACAGGAGAAAGGCACTTCTGATAAATTGGGCAGAACAAAATACATAGGTCATAACCGCAGAGTACCCAGAATACAGACTTTTAGGATTTTGGATTTCACGATGATGGATTCGGCTTCCGAATTTCGGATTGAACTGTATGGTATCCCGACTGTTGCCCTAAACTTGATTTCTATTATTGCATGTTTTAATTATTGGTGTTTTTTATATTTATGTTTATAACTGTTTTTAAATTTTAAATTCTAATTTTAACATTTCTAATATCCCCATTTTTCCTTCTCTTGCCTTTTATCTTTTTTTTTTATGTTTACACAATTTTGTTATCCTTTATTTTATCTAACAGTGTATTTATTTCATCTTTATTTTCCTTCATTTTTCTTGATTTTTCTCCATTATTCTTTTTCATCTTTCTTTATTCCCCCCCCCTTTATTATTAGTACCTTAATTGTTTAGGATTAGTACTCTTACGACTTCATGAATTTATAAAAGGTGTGACTACAATTTATTTAATTATAAGTTTTATTTTTAATGATTTATTATTTAATATTTTTAGTAATATATTATCACTTTAGCATATTATTTCAATATAATTTTTAACTTAATATAAATTTATTTTTATTTTTAACGTTATCTCCATTTACTTTCGATAACATATATAGCGTCTCTATTAGTTAAATTTGAATACTTTCCATAACGGGCTACGTAATTTCACGCACGTGACAATTTAAACCTGCTAGGTTCCCATCTGTCCAACAGTTTACGTTATTCCCCTTTAATTTCTTGCTTTTTCGATGTACAGCGTCGCTGTTGTTTTGATCTGAAACTTTTCCATAAATGACCACGTATATTCCATGCACGTGACAATTTTAAATCTGAAGGTGTTCCATCTTTCCAACGGGCAATATTTTGAAATTCCTGGCGGTTGTTCTCACTCATTAAGCTATACGACTCCGCTGATGAAGGTCCGATTTTCTCGGATCTAAAACCTTGGTCCGGATGTTGTTTTAACACTTTATTTAATATTAATAAATATCATGCTCTTATTAATTATCTAGTTAATTTTACTTTAACATAATTAATTGAGGACTCTGCTGGGAGACTCTTCCAATTAAGAAATACGGTATATATATATATATATATATATATATATATATATATATATATATATATACAGAGAGAGAGAGAGAGAGTTATTCCGTCTTCGGCCCCAACATAAATGACTACCTTCCATGTAATATAGTGTGTTATGTTGAATTCTTGGTATTAACAATTTCTTACCGTGAGGCGGACTGATTTTGTCAGTGTTATTTATTATCATACACTATGTGTCATCTAATGACATGGCTAAACGGTAGACATTCTTAAGTTTTACTCTCAGTATGGGCAGTTTTTTCTTATCCAGTTGAAATTTACAGAAATAGAAATGTATTAGATCATCACAACATTGCGCGAAGAACGGGTACATTTGGCATCTTTTGATATATGGGCTGATTTTATTGTGTTTTTGTTATAACGAAGGTATCGATTTGCAATCAACCAATTTCATACTGGGTCCCTTAAAATAATATGCATATATATATATATATATATATATATATATATATATATGCATTTATGAATACATTGTAAAAAGTAACAGAATTCGTCTGTTAAATTATACCTTTTTTATTTTTTTTATTTTTTCAATTTTGCTAATCGTCAATTTTGTATCAAAATAAAAATAAATTTATAAATGGTCCATAAGTTTCACAAGTTTAACAAACGGTGTTTATTCTTCTTGAATCATCGCCAGGTGTCAATAGTAAATAAACAAAAAAGTTGGAGAAATGAGAGCATTTTAAAAATACGGCGGGGAATCGCGCATATAACGTGTTTCGCATTGTTTTAAAGAATCTCACCTAACTACCTCTTACAATCTCTAGAGGCCATCGGGTAACATTGCAACACCAGCTAACCTGTTTACTTCTTGGATTCTTCTTGAAATCTCCACAATATGTTGGACTTTCGATATATATATAATATATTTATATATATATATATATATATATATATATATATAATCAATTCACGGAAGTATTTTTAAAATGGTCCTAATTCTCAAAATTATATCCGAATAAGCGCTTCCCATCTACGGTTGAACTAAACATCTTTCTATGTAATTCACTTAATTTTGAACATGTTTAACGCTGTCTCAACGAAATGACTTTTTCTATCTATAAATCTTTCGTCAGCGAAAATGTTATCAACGGACATTCACCAACTAGACCGACTCCATATTTTGATAACCGTTTTACACGCACACTCTTACTTTCCATTACTTTATATTGTTACTTATTTTTTTCAAATTTTGAATTTTTGGCGATTCCCCTGTCAACTTATACATCTATGTCATTCCTCTGTTGATAAGATTTTAATCTGTGAAAGGCCTGGCTTAAGGAAAGGATATTTTTTATCGAGTACACCTTGCATTGAACAATCGAAGATGAAATAGATTCGTCATCCATACATCTTCACTCCTCTTTCTTCATTTATATATATATATATATATATTATATATACATATATATATATATATATATATATATATATATATATATATATATATATATATATATATACATACATATGTATATGTATATATATATATATATGTTTATTTATATTTATATATTTACATATATGGAAAATGCAAAAGGAAAAATCAAAATTATTCATATATTCAACATTTTGTGTGTATTTCAAAACTTGCACAATGCGATTGATTTTACAAAATACAATAAAGGTATAATATTGCCACGTGTAATTACACCAAAAACAAACGGGAATTAAGTTATATTTGTGAAACGAGAGACAGGCGGTAGAATAGCTATCTATTTATCAACCTCTCTTTTATATATATATATATATATATATATATATATATATATATATATATATATATATATACATATATATATATATATATATATATATATATATATATATATATATATATATATAGAGAGAGAGAGAGAGAGAGAGAGAGAGAGGGGGGCAGAGAGTAAGTAATATGATACTTTTGATACATAAATAATATCTTTAACTAGTAGACTATCAAGATAAAAACAAAGCTCAATATAGTGTATAGAGCAATACTATTAAAGGATTAAATGACAATAATGACATGAGAAATTAATAAGATTTTATTAAAGTTAAAAAACATCACTCCGTGTGTTGACATTTTAATGAAATCTGATTATTATGTCATTCAATCTATTAATATATATATATACATATATATATATCTATATATATATATATATATATATATATATATATATATATATATATATATATATATATACACTCGTACATACTAGATTGGTAGATAAATATATAAGTTTTTATCTAAGGATCAAGTCACAACACTTGGTGAATATCTGCGAAGATATCTATCTGAGTCACTCGTTTAATCTGGAGGTTTCAAAGATTTCTCTGATTGATATGAAGATACTTATTCTCTTTTGGTATTTTTCTGAAATTGTTCTCTATTGCTCAATTTCACTGTCTCCCGTCCCTCCCCACGGGTTATCAGATACAGATATCTCTTTTTCAACGCCGACTGAATCGTTTTAATTAAACTATCAGAATATATTTCATCGGAGTTCAATTCACTAATTGGTTGTTTCATGCCTACTTAAAAAAAAAACAATTCTTCTGAATAAAATACTTAATTCTTGGTAGTATATCAACAAAAAAAATCTGAAAGTTGTATCAGATTATAAAGGTTCTGTTGTTGGTTCCTTGTTTTTTTTTAGACAAAAAAAGTATTGCGTATAGTAGGATCAGATTTTGCAGGAATACGCTGTATTATCGAGGGTAAAAATGTTACTAGTAATAATGCTACTGGGGCCAATACAAAACAAACTCATAGGCTACAAAACCTCAAGATAACAGTGTACTATAATTTAGATAAAGAACCACTGGCATAAGAAATATGTTCCAATGATAGATATACACATTGTGTTGCGACTTATTCGTTGGTCCCATGCTACCAGCTGCCTGAAGATACCGGCTCCATGACTTAAAATGCAACAAACATTAATGGTGCTGTTTGTTTTCTTTCACTTAGCGAAACTCAATTATTTTCTGGAAAGCTTGAACAAAAAAAAATATTTTACTCCAAAAAACTATTAAATACACACCAGGAGTAAATATTTAAAGCTATAAAAGACTTGAAGCAGATAAACTTTTACCAAAATGACCGGATTCGGTATTACAAAACACAGAAAGTGTTGATGTGCCGTAAAAACAAACAACCAAACCAAACACAATGAATAAACATTTAATTATATAGCAGCTGGAAGCATGAACACTATTACATAACTTAACGTATTCGGCATTAAATTACCTTCAATGAACTGATATGCCCTAAAAGACAACAAACTAACCAAACCTATGAATTTGAATGCATATTATCAAAAATGTATTTTGTAATTATACAGTGTAAATAAAACTATTACTACTCCTACTACAGCGACAACTGCTACTAATACTACAACTATTACGGGTAACAATATTATATTCAAAATCCATCGGAAGAAAGTTTAAATTATGATTTTATGAAATTAAGAATACTAAAAACGTTACTTAAGTAAAGCTCCAGTACACCCCACATATATATATATATTAATATTTTATATATATGTGTATCAATATATATATATATATATATATATATATATATATATATATATTAATATTTCATATATATATATATATATATATATATATATATATATTAATATTTCATATATATATATATATATATATATATATATTAATATTTCATATATATATATATATATATATATATATATTAATATTTCATATATATATATATATATATATATATATATATATTAATATTTCATATATATATATATATATATATATATATATTAATATTTCATATATATATATATATATATATATATATATATATATATATTAATATTTCATATATATATATATATATATATATATTAATATTTCATATATATATATATATATATATATATTAATATTTCATATATATATATATATATATATATATTAATATTTCATATATATATATATATATATATATATATATATTAATATTTCATATATATATATATATATTAATATTTCATATATATGTATATCAATATATATATATATATATATATATTAATATTTTATATATGTATATATCAATATATATATATGTATTAATATTTTATATATATGCATATCAATATATATATATATATATATTAATATTTTATATATATGTATATCAATATATATATATATTAATATTTTATATATATGTATATCAATATATATATATTAATATTTTATATATATGTATATCAATATATATATATATTAATATTTTATATATATGTATATCAATATATATATATATATATTAATATTTTATATATATGTATATCAATATATATATATATATTAATGTTTTATATATATGTATATCAATATATATATTTATATTAATATTTTATATATATGTATATCAATATATATATATATATATATATATATTAATATTTTATATATATGTATATCAATATATATATATATATATATATATTAATATTTTATATATATGTATATGAATATATATATATATATATATATTAATATTTTATATATATGTATGTCAATATATATATATATATATTAATATTTTATATATATGTATGTCAATATATATATATATATATATATATATATATATTAATATTTTATATATATGTATATCAATATATATATATATACATCTACTTAAACTCGTGTATTTCAACTAAGAATTCAAAACTTGAAAAAATATAAAGTTTTGGAGAATAAGAGTATGCGTGTAAAAAAATATGTTAAACGTTGTCAACGCTGCCTTCACGAACCCCCTTTTTCCATCTTTAAATCTTCTTTCAACGCCCACCTTATCAACGGATATCAACTAGAGAGACTCCATATATTTTACACGCATATATTTACTTTCCATTACTTTATATTTTTTCAAATTTTGAATGTTGGCTTTTCCACTACTAACTCATATATCTATGTGATTCTTCTCATGATAAGACTTTAATCTTTGAAAAACCTCGGCTTAAAGAAAGAAAAATAAACATGTTTAGGACTGATATTCCCTAAAAGACAACACAGTAACCAAACCTATGAATTTGAATGCGTATTATCAAAAATGTATTTTGTTATTATACAGTGTAAATAAAACTATTAGTACTTATACTACAGCGACAACTGCTACTAATACTACAACTATTACGGGTAACAATATTATATTCAAAATCCATCGGGAGAAAGTTTAAATTATGATTTTATGAAATAAAGAATACTAAAAACGTTACTTAAGTAAAGCTCCAGTAGGCTGACAAGTCAAAGAAGGGCATGCAATGTTTAGGGCTCCTTTTATCGCCCCCTCCCTGAAATAGGGAAAGCAGTGCTGATCCTTTGTCACTGGTGGAGGACACGAACGGCACAATTGCCCAAAGGTTTGTGCCAAACGACCATCACCCACCAGCCGCCACTGTGTAGAGCGCCAGCTAGAGACTTCCAGCAATATCCTTTGCCTGTCCCCGTCGCCTTTACTCTCTCGCCAGTGGACCCAGAAATACTCATGTCGATTTTAGAAAAGCTGCTAGAATACCCACACGAATGATTTGATTTGAGTGGTGAAGGCTTGTGTAGGACCATCCACACTTTTTGGAATTGTTGATTACACAAGATCGGTGCAAATGAGTGCCAAAGAAAAAGTCAGCAACAACCCTCAGGTTATACATCAGAGTTGTCCATCTCCTAGACACCTGCCTTAACAAAGGCTTAGGGGGCATCTCTCCTAGTGGGTCAAACGCGCCCCCAGATACCAAACTGGAAATGTCTCTGATCCGGCGCCATATACATATACATATACATATATATACACATACACATATATATATATATATATATATATATATATATATATATATATATATATACAGTGAGAGAGAGAGAGAGAGAGAGAGAGAGGTTGAGACAGACAACTACCCAGTGGCAGGGGGTTTGATTGGTGAGTGCCGGGACGTATCTGCATACCAGCAGACCGTGCACACTGCACCTCTGGGGTTCTAACCTACTCCGAGATCTCTAGTCTATCAGGCTGGGGCCGCAAAGCACCCGTTACCATAGTGTACCACGAGGAGGTCAGACTAGAGTCTTGTCTGGGGATAGGCTATATACCAGCAAGGGAGACTTACTCACTCGGCTCCCTTTTCGCACAACTAGTGGGCTATCTGGCGGCTAAGCAAATAGCAAGAGTAGGAAGCCCATGCAACTACAAGTACGCTCCGCTGTAGCACTAGACGAATCACACAGACCTGCGGATAACAACTCCACCACTATATATATATATATATATATATATATATATATATATATATATATATAATATATATGCATAATTATATATATGTGCATAATTATATATATATATATTAATGCATAATTATATATATATATATAAATGCATAATTATATATATATATATATATGCATAATTATATATATATATGCATAATTATATATATATATGCATAATTATATATATATATATATATATATATGCATAATTATATATATATATATATATATATATATATATATATATATATATATATATATATATATATATATATGCATACTTATGTTTCGGATTTTTTTAGATGAAGGTTGATAATTTCTAGAATTTTGTATAATTGGACTTCTGTTCTTATCTTGGGTTGTTTTATCACAACGTTTCGATCGATGTAACCTCCGACCTTCTTCAGGTGTACTTTGTCGAACCCGGGAATCTTTCTGTCGATCTCGGGTTGAAGGATGATGGAATGAGAGCATGCTACCCCGTGGATATAATACAGGATTCTGTTCGAAATGCAGTCCAGATTCCCATGTTCGACAGAAAGATGGCCGAGTGCGACAAAGTACACCTTAAGAACGTCTGAGGTTACATCGGCCGAAACCTTGTAATAAAAACACCCAAGATTAGAACAGTAGTCCGATTATACCAAATTCTAAACATGCATAATTATATATATATATATATATATATATATATATATATATATATATATATATATACATATATATATATGCATACATACATAGCTCTATCAATAACAACAAGCACAAAAGTTAATCAGCAGACAGAAAAGCTTTCTGCCTGACAACGTAAGGACTGGTTAAAGTCATGTAGTCCTAACATCTTCGTATGGAGTATTCTAAAATGTATGCAATTGAAACGTTGATAACTAAAAAGTAATAATGTTATTAGGCAGACATATTGAATATTATTGATAGTTAGCAACGAGCAGTAGATCCACACATCAATTTTGGAAACATAAAATTCTGTCAAAATTTTAACCTTGATCGCACTTTATAGGCCAACTGTAAAGGTCTATAAGATGCGGGACTGTATTTACTACAGTAGAAGTATTTTCACTTGTTTTGTGAAATTGTTTTGTGAACTTGTTTTGTGAACTTGTTTTGTGAACTTGTACTTTACCTTTAACATAGATATTTTCAAATAATATCTGTTGTAAGGTCGACTATGAGCGGTTTTAGACCAAGTTGTGTGACTATTGGGCACGCGCTGTAGACTGTACGTAAAACAAAACAACCAAATAAATGAACTCTACCGAAAATATGACCTTTGCGGCAGTAACTATTATTATTATTATTATTATTATTATTATTATTATTATTATTATTATTTTGCATTATCAATATAGTTTTTGTTTGTACTCTTCAATTATATCATTGGATAAACTTACTTGGGAACTGTAATCTTTTTTAATTAGCATTAGATAAACATCTTCTACAACATATACATAACGGTATTGTAAATAATGCTGTCAGCAGCTGTAATGTTATTGCTTGCTTGGTTTAGATAAAGGGAATATATTATATATCTTGGGGCCAATTAGTTCATTTAGTTATATTCATACGTCACTTTTTTACTAATTGGTTCTTACAAATGAGAACGAAATTATAACATTGGAACCAATACATAGAAGGCATTGCCAAGCCTTCTGATGAGTAGGTGGGTTCTCTCTACCGCGCTAGATAACTACTCACAGGTGCGAGTAGCGCATATCCCTACAAAGCAACCAGTCGCCCTTGTATGGTGTAGTGTTGTCCCATCAGGGCTTGTTTATCTTCCACGAGCCATTCTCTATTAGACATGTCGCCCCCAATCTCCAAACTAATAGGTTCTACATTGTCAGCTAAGCTCCAACCCTTGTCACATCATGACACCTAAGAGTAGCATCTTACACCCAAGTTGAAATGCGCCTTGTTAGGGGTTAATAAAAAAGAAAACGAAAAAAAAAAACAAATAAAAAACAGAAAATATGTGAAAATACATATCTTAGGCAGAGGAGTAGTGGATGCGTGAGGAAGCACAAGTAGACAACTTACACATACACACACATCTATATATATATATATATATATATATATATATATATACACACAGCCAGCCACATGAAAACTATTAAACTGTATCACAGATCTTCAGTGCGGCGAGACCAGTGAGTGCCTCAAGACGGGATTGAAACTCTACCGTCGAGCTGACAGTCAACGCTTGTACCCCGGCGCTATCTTATGACACTGACTGAATGCAAGTGTTATCTCAATGTAAACATTGTCGAGTACCGGGGCTCGAATTAGTTTCACCCAATGAGCTATGCCTTAAAGTTGGCGATAACCTTACAAATAAGCTCTACCCCGAAAGGGATATTCATATCGTCATCCATGCACAGACTGTTTCGATGTATCACAGCTCTTCAGTGCGGCTAGACCAGTTAGTGCCTCAAGCCGAGACTGAAACTCAACCGTCGAGCTGACAGTCGGCGCTCCTATCCCTGATATATATATATATATATATATATATATATATATATATATATATATATATATATTTTTTGATTTTATTCCATTAATTGCGACAAAACAGGTTTTGTTTCATTGGCGCGAGTAGCTACCAACTCGTCGGGCGAAAGGAATTCAAATGGCTTAAAATTTTAAGTTCACTCTAACGGGAGATTGAAAATTGAAAATACATTGGAGGGGGAGGGGGATAGAGTTGGGGCTTTGTCTATAACGGCGACATGGGACATGAGAGGGGAGGGGGGGGGACTCCAACAAGTCGTGTTTCAAATTATTACGTGGGAGGTTTTGCACGTGTCATGTGCTGTGTCAATCTCAATCTCGGCCGGGGTGGGAGGAGGGGGATGGGGCGACGGCCGGAGTGAGTTAAATTTAAAATGAGAATTATGGTTACAACCGTAATTCTCATTTTATTTTAATTCTAATAAGTAATTATCATGTGGATAAAAATGTTTGATAATTTTAATTTAGGGTATTAATTGCTACTTTTGCATTTTATTTATTTTATTTTAATGTTTTGTTTACTATTTGTAGTGAATTTTGTTGTGATTATATTTTTTTATTTATTCCCTCTACTTTTTTTAAATATTTTTTTTTTTTTTTTTTTTTTTTTTTTTTTTTTTATATTGTGATTATATTATACCGAGATCAATACTAGTGGAATCATTTTATAAGAGAGGTTTTTTTGGTGTTACCAGTCTTATCAATAACAAAACCGATTATGCCAATGGTAACGCCTGCCAATTATGCCTACGGTAGTCGCAGTGATAACCGCCTTATGTAAAAGCCTTAATAAAAATGAAATAAAAAATAAATAAAGATAAATATAAATAAAATTAGAATAAAAATAGAAATAGAAATAACAAGTTTGTAAGAATATTAATGATAATAACAATAATAATAATAATAATAATAATAATAAAAATAGTAATAATAATAATAATAATAAAAATAGTAATAATAATAATAATAATAATAATAATAATAATAATAATAATAATAATAATAATAATAATAGTAATACTGATAAATACCGCCATCAATTACCATCTTGCTACTTGTGAAGTCATTGGGCGAAATAAGTCGACAA
>OY744540.1:27945023-27965023 GCA_963556195.1 Sepiola atlantica | reverse complement strand
GAACAGTGATATTTGTTTAAATGATTTTCGATAGATTCATATTGGTTAGTCCCCTTGAGGCACAGTCTGTGTTTTCCAAAAATAAACGCGAGATTTTATTCACAGAAGTGTTTATCTCTGTACCCCTAATTACGATTCCTAGTTTTTATATATTTTATTTCCATGAATTTACATTTATAAATACAATTAAGTTAAACGTAATTCTACTGATGCCTAGCTGGTACGAAGTACCAACGATAATTTTGTAACTTTTTGAATTAAAATAACATTTTTCTATTAAAGTAGCTCTATCCAGAATATATATGATAATGGAGGTCAATGGTGAAGTTCACAAAAAACTTAATGCTTCCACATTACCTGTTGGCTAATATGAGGCTCCTATACTTCATGATATATTGATTTTAGGATGTTTACCATTCAAATACATATAACTGATGATCAAAAGCGGATACCTGTTCGTTTACGATTTCATTATATTATATTCACTAAAATTTGATGTTGAGCTATTTTTGCTCTGTTAAGTTTGTGTGCTTCTCTTGTTTGAAAGACGTTACCCCATACTAAATGTTACAAATCTAATAATGAGCTCATGTTACACACCATGTTACCTTGGATATATATTCCATGATTCATATCCAGAGCTATAAGATCAGGTTGTCTGAAGATACTGGTGTTGGATTATGAGGGACTCTATATTTATGAAATTAATCAAGTTTGCTAGTATGGATTGTGACCTGGGTGAAATTGTTAGATTGAGTGCAGGGTTAAACTGACATATATTTTGGATAAATAAATCTGTTCCCACGAGTGATTCATTCCCCATGGGACAACGGATCGGACCGGTAGAGATCAGAGATCAAATGACAGGTTAGATAATTGTTAAGCACAAAGCGAGAGTAAATACGGTTATGTGATTAGATGACGAGACAAGAGGGTTGTGACATCACTTGTTGTTGTCGAGACGAAGATCGTGGGCAATTCCACTATTGTACTCAGAGCGAGTGGATGTCTAAAATGATGATCATTTCATAAATAGATCCCAGGCAGTACGTAGCTAATGAAATATAGTCTGAAATTTTAAGTTTGAGTCTCGAATGAGACGAGAATGAGCAACCTCAAGCTTTCACTCCCTCCCACCCAGTTAATTCAGAAACGGAGAAGCAAACCAACTGGAAAACAGTGACCCTCTGCGAGGCGTTGTAAGCAAAGAAGGATTCAATGCACGTCTTTTCATCGCCCTCTCAATATTTTGCTTCTGAATGTTATCTTTGTCATATAAAATAGTTTTATTTTCAGATGGCACTAGGCGATCTAGAAATCTACACGGCGACGAAGACGACGAATACGGTAGGAAAATCTAAGAAAACCTACGGCAAACCACACGACCATGAAGGTAAGGGGATCTGATAAAACCCACGACACAACACTAGACAACGAAGAAAATTACGGCCAGATGATGAATGGAGAACGAATAAGGAGACGAAGGAAAGTAACAGGAAAAGTATGGCATTTATTCGGAATGAACTATTGTGTTTAAAGAGACTTGAAAATCAACGTACACAGGAACATCACCATTAAAAAAGAGTAAAAAAGGTTTGCATGAAGTTTGGAGCATCGTATGATCCATGGTCTGCATTTTTAGAGACACGCGCACACACATAAACGCACACTCACACATGGATCCCCCGGTAAAAGAGACACACTGACCACGCTAGACCACGCGGTAATGAGAAGCGAGTAAGTTTATAAACAAGGTGATTGACAGTTTACCGGCCTCTAAATGCTAAAAGTGAAACCTTCGAAAACGCTTATAAAGTTTCGGATTTCGAAAAGCGTTGATGTATACGCTTTTTTTTAAATTTAAAAAAAGGGATCGTAACGTTAGTTTCCGAGACAGTTTAAGGAGAAACAGTTTACGATAGTTTTAGAAACTTTTATTCATATTATAAAAAAGCATATCATTTCATTGGCTCTGTGACTATAAATGCAAAACATTAATGTTTTTTTGTTTTGTTTTTATCTTATTGCACAACTGAATATTGTTCTTCAAAGCTAAAACAGAATAGTCAACAAGTCGCTGCTACATAACAGCCAAACCAAATTAAGAATAAATATTTGAAGGCATAAAACACTTGAAACATAAAAAGTTTTACCAAAATGACCTGATTTTTCATTAAATAACCCGAAATATGCTGAAATGCCGTAAACAAAATCAACCAACCATAATTGATAAAGATTAGTTCATTAGTTTAGGATCCAATCCTGCACACACAGAATAATATATACATACACCCATACACATACATATATATAAAATTGTAATGGAATAAGCGGAAGACCTAAAAAGCTCAACGTTTCGCCCAAATGTAAATTTGGGCTTTGTCAAGAGCGAACGAAAAAATGCTAAAAATGACAAAAGACGAGAACGTCTATAAATTTTGAGAAATATATATAGTGGTAGGGCTCATTTAGAGAGGGAAGATATGTAAATATGTATCGAGTAAAACATAAATAGATAGCAAAAAAAGCCCATATAACATTTAAGTGAAACGTTGAGCTTTTTAGGTCTTCCGCTTATTCCATTTTAATTTCATACTGTCGGATTATTTCATCTTATATATATATATATATATATATATATATATATATATATATATATATATATATATATAAATGGCAGACGTTCATATCAACGTGGTACCATAGGTTTCAAGTTGAGTGAGTAGACCCCGGCGAACAAGATCTGGTTATTCCTCAGTGTAAAGTATAAACAGATCTGACTTGGAATTCGTAAGGCATGATTTTATTTTTCTGATTTCTGAATGTTACCAAAGAGCGTGCTGTAATTGAAATCCTAGAACACACATGTGTTCGCTTTGTCCGCTCCTTAAGCATGAAACCTAAGGTACTACGTTAAGAACTTGTATTATGTTATAAAATAAGACATATTATTAAATAATCGAACACTTTGTTGGATTTCTTTTAACCCAAGATAACCAAGTACGCACTCATTATTGAATAATCTAGCACTTGATTATATTTCTTTATACCAGATGGCACGAATTAATATATATATATTTATTGGTTCTGTTTGCTATAAATGTATCCTACGACTGCTGATTAATTAATTTATAAGAGCGTAATATATAGTTAGTTTCATGGCTATTTTACCTATTTCTCCCATGACTGGGCAGACTTTACAAATCATAACATTATATAAAATACTAGTGCGCATACTCTGTAAAAACTTACCGTAAAGAATTATGCTTCGCCAGTGTTCCTACTAATATTCATATAAAAATATAGGATTGTGTCAGAAATGTATTTGTATATATCAGTTATTATAAACATGTCGGTACTTATATCGATCTTGACCCAGTTTTCGCGAGTTTTGGAAGCGTTCAAGAGATGAGCCGATTTGTACCAGACGACAATTTTGATACGGTGCTGCGTCCTATGATTTTAAGTTATATTTTGAAGAAATTTTCTAAAAGAAACAACAACAAAAACAAGCAAAACATAGCGAGGTTATTGTTATCAAATAAATATTTTTTGTTATTTTGATACGCTGCTGAATCCTATAATTTTTAGTTATGTTTGCAAGAAATTTTTTAAACAACAACACAAATAAAACAAGCAAAACAGAGCGAAATTACTGTTATCAAATAAATATTTTAAAACCCTAACCCTAACCCTAACCCTAAACCCTAACAACAACAAAAAACAAAACAAGCAAAACATTATCATTATAGGACGCAGCACCGTATCAAAATTGTCGTCTGGTACAAATCGGCTCGTCATCTCTCGGGCGTTTGCGTAGGATAGCCGAACGCTTCCGACAAGAAACTCACGGAAACTAGGTCAAGATCGATATAAGTACCAACATTTGTTATAATTAACACACACACACACACACCGGTGTATTTTTTATTGAAGTTGAAGTGTTTATGTCTGAATTCATTAAAGAAGAACGGGTTGTCTGATTGCTATTTATTGTTCGGCTTTCATTTCCACTTAAAATGATTTTGTTAGGGAGCTAGAAAACAGAAAAGTTTTCTTTTTTACTCGTATCCTTTTGTGTGACGGGACAGTTTTCTATTTATTTATATACAAATAAAACACACATTGGTCGATTAGAGGATTATTATGAATTCATTTTAAATATACAAAACAGATATTGTCGCAGTCAAAATAATAATCAGATATTGTCCCAGTACCATGGTCAATCGATAATCTCTCTCCTTATGACTATCATTTCTTATATTCTAATCTGAACGAGTCAATACAAAGCTTTCACAAAAATAAATGTGGCACTTTCTTCTTCTTCTTCTTCTTCTTCTTCTTCTTCTTCCGTTCTCGCTCACCTCCCAACGAATCTGCCAAATCACGTTTTTTTCGTGCTTCTTGTAGTGGCGACATCTTACATATGCAAATGAGCACGCCAAAACCGCCCGCCGCCCTATCTTCTTTAAAAAAATAATTACATTCAACTTTTCGTGAATGGGCTTTTCCGGGTGCGCGCCCGCAGCTCTCCTCCGCACAAGCAGAACACCAACCGTCTTCTCTTCGACCGCCACGGACAAGCATCTTGGTCCACACCAGTCGTTGCCCCCCCCCCCTGCTCTGCGCTACATTATCTCTATCACAGTTGTGTTACATTATAATAACAAGTTGTCATCTACAATGTTTGTTGTGTACCAAACACAAGTACACATATTGATCGTAAATCATTGAACAATTTATAGCTGCAAATTAAAGGAACATTGTCGACAAGCTTGACTTAGATTTATTAAAAGGGGATATAATCAGTTGGAATGCAAAATATGTTTGTAATGCGCGTCTGGTTTATAAAGAGTAATAACAGCGATTACATAAAACAGTGTTTCTCACCATTTTAGCCTCGCGTGATGTCTCAAAGAAAGCGTTGCGTAAAAACTAAATGACATACCTTTCCTAATTAATTTTCACGGTAGTTTACATGGTAACTATAAGGGTATACATAGTTTTATTCAAGGACAATCATCAACGTGTATGTTTTAGATTTAAGGAAAAATAGATACATCAGTGTTATTCTCATCGGCAATCCTACATAAAATGGGTAGTGTTGGTTTATAATACTTACCCAGGAGTTTGTCATTCAGACAAAAATTTCCAGAATCAAACGTAAAAAAATAATCAATATAATATACCGAAACAGGTAATAGTTATTATGACACTATATATAACACAGAAGAGTTATTAGCAATAAAATCTTGTTTTAATAAGTCCCTATTTATTTACCTTCGTGTAAGCGCAATGTTTTAATTTTTCTTACTCAAGAATTGGAGGTTTTGCAGTGACGTCATCATGCCCATGGCGTTGTCTCAAATGATAGTTGCGCTGGGAAGTCCATACGTTTTATAGAGGCTCGTACCTGGTAGTGTCTATCAACGGTCCAATGTATTATATCAATTGTGAAGTATCGGGACCCCACCACCTTTCGGTTAAGGGTTACATTTTTTAAAAAGTCACGGTTAGGAAAGTGTTTTTTTTTAATTGTTCTTTCGTAGTTTCGGCGAACTACCCTGCGGTGTTGAAATTAATTATCGATTGTTTTAACAGAAATGAAAACAGAAGCAGAACAGATAAGTGTACACTAGTTTATTTTTTATGATTCATAGTATTTATTTACTCCTCTCCAGGAGTTAGGCACAAGGCCAGTTTTATCTTACTCCCACAAGTAAGATATGACCCAAGGTCGGGTCGGGAATGTGGGGTTTTTTAAAACCCCACATTCCCAGCGCCCGAGAGGTGAGCACTCTGGCCATTAAAAATTGCCTGGGCAACCCCCGTCGGCATTCCCCGGTAGAGGCGCCTCAAACAGTAAGCAATAAACTTACTCCTCCCCCAAAGAGGGAAGGAAAAGCCTGGTAGAGTGGACCTCCTAGAACTGCACAGGACAAACCCACACACCGGCGTCATCAAGACCCGAAGGCCAAGACGGTACCAGTCTATGGGGAGCAGTATCCATCGGAACAGATACTACACTTTGATCAGTAATTATTAAAAGACATCATAAACATCAGAGAAATATAAGCTAATCTAAGTTTTCCTTTAAGAATGATTAGGGAACCTTTGCGAAACATTAGGGTCAAGTAGAACTATTGTTTGAAAAGACTGTCATAGTGCAATATTCTACAGACCATAACGTAAGATAACTGAAATAACCGTTTTAATTCTACGTGACGATTTGTCCAATGGAAATGCTTGTTAGAGTTCTGCTCACACTTGTTGCTACTTGTCTCTTATCTTCTACCTCAAATCTCGCACATTCTCGTTTAATGTAGTAGTACTAGCAAGGTTCTCCCAGAGACGCTATCGAGAAATTACAAGATATGAAACTACGGTTTGGCTTAACTGTATCTCTTTGATGTATAGTTCTGGAAGACAAATAGGAGAAAAGGGACAACTCAAATGATACATTTAAAAAATATATAATATTTTTGTGAATCAATTATAAACGGTAGAATTTAAAACGAATTGCAAAACAATTATGAAAGTATAATATTCCCGGGCAATGCCGAGACAGGAAAGATTGTAGATTATATTTCAACGAGTGTACACCCTCGATCTAAAATAACGGAAAACAATATGAACTGTTATGGCGTTTGTGGTATAACTGAAAATACCTGACATTTTCAGATATAACCGTTTTCCCTTTTTTATCTCAGGTGACAAGTGGACGAACAATGAAAGTTAATTAGTTTGAGGTAATGCTCCGTGTGGTATTTACTTCACCAACCATTTATTGGTGTCTTTTATTTTTTATAGTAAGTAGTTGATGTGTTGGTTGACGTAAAATGACCATTAGAAGTCACCTCATAGAAACTGTGTTTCTGAGATTACCGCGAGTGACCCAATCGATTGACGGTTTGAAGATAAATACCATTGATTCGATTGCGCATGGGATTAACTTTATTTCGTTACTCGTCACTTCCACTTGACACACACACACATGTATATATATATATTATATGTTTAAATATATATATATATATATATATATATATATATATATATATATATATATATATATATATATATATATATTATATGTTTAATCTCTCCTGCTTCCTGGGTTCTTTTTATGTTTTAGATTTTCGGACATTTTTATATTGTTTCTTTCTCTATTTCTTCATGTGCTTCTATTTTTATTATAGTATCCATATTTCGTCTTCAGTCTTTCATATCATCAGTGTGAGGCAGAAATGTTGCCCTGGTTTGAAAAAGTAATAACAACTATCACCTGATAATTAGAGAAATGATATAGCTTTATGATCAGTACATTTTTTTTTGCTTTAATTCGTTTTGAAAATTGTATCACTTAAGTGTCAATCGTTTGGAGGAGGGGGTGTAGTAATGCTACATGTCACTAATGCTACATGTTATGTCCCATTAGTATCGGTACTAGTAGTTCCAATACTTTCTGGTTTAAAGACGATGATGTTTTTATGTACATGAATTCTTTTTCCATGTATAGTTACTAGTTACTGTACATTACTAAGAAATATTTGACTAAAACTTTTCACGGTAATTATTATTTAGTATCAATGTTGGTGTTGGCATGTCCGCCCCAATTGTGGACCCCAGTCGCATCTTCTGTACGTGAATATGTGACGCGTTCAGATAAAGAAACATTTTCGTTCTTTGAGACTGACAAGTAGATTGACTGTGAAAAGGAAAGTTAATAGATACACAAGTTAGTTGAAGTAGTAGAATGATAAAGTCCAATTCCAAAAGGTGAATTATTAATCAACTTGTAGTGATGTTACAAAGAAGACTACGCCTGCATACTTAAGGTGGACGCCAGAAAGAGTGGCATTTGTCGATCAGCACGGAAAGACCCAATGTCTTCTTAAATCAAATAATATAGTAATGCCTGATATGAATGTATTCATACATTGGTCATGTAACACGAAACAGTCATGAGTATATTTACACATCTATTCGTGATGGGGAGTTACGATGTCGCTTTTCTAAGTCGTATATTATTGTGTTATACACATCGGTCGGCTCCTAGCACCGTCGTCATCGTCGTCTTAACTATTCATAAGGGCAACACGGCTTACTTTCAAACTACCTTAGCGTTTTGGCTAGAAGCCAAGTGTAATACATGTTGAGATAATACAGTTACTCTTTTCTGTTCACGGTCAATAAAGGAGAAATCCTACAAGACAGAGACAATGCTTATGTTTGTTCTAATCCAGAGTGCCCATTATTGGAGAGCTGGATTTTCTCCACATTAAAAAACGACCTTGTGTCTTCATCTGCCTTAATAGAAAGGAATATAAATAGGAACACGCCTTATCTTAATATAGGTGTATTGCTTAGATAAAGTGAAAGATTGCAGGGACAAGATTGAGATATAAATTTCGAGAGTGAGGTATGTTGTTATATATATATATATATATATATATATATATATATATATATATATATATATATATGAGAGAGAGAGAACTTGATATAACTTTAAACTGTCGTCTTTACAACTTCTACGTACACATTTTTCTATCTATGTTGGATTTGCTCCTGTGGGTTAATATAGACAAATTGAAAAAATGAAAAGGAAAAGGTTTTGCTTGAAATGATATATTTAGCGAAATCTTGCCTAAAAAAATAAAGGTAATTGTATGCATTTTATATTGCATAATATTTTGCTTTTCAGATTTTAATATAACATAATCATACTTTATGGATGCTTCTTAAGATGTTGTCAGTTTCCTATTCAAAATGCGCAAACAAGTGCAACACATCGCCAGACTTGAGTTAACAGAAAACTGCCGTCTTTAAACCTTTGACGTACACATTGTTCTGTCTACAATGGATTTGCTTATCCGGCGATAATACAAACAAAATAAAGAACAAAAAGAAAATGCTATATTTATCGAATGTATTACCTAAAAGTACAAATAAAAATTATATATCATTTTATATTGCATCATTATTTGTTTTTAAAATTGTAATATAAAAATATATATAAATGTTTTATATATATATATATATATATATATATATATATATATATATATATATATATACATATATACATATGATATAATATATATATATATATATATATATATATATATATATATATTAAATTGAGAATAAAGCCCTTTTTCAATGCAAGATATATTTATTTCTTTTTTTTTACATGTATCTTATCAATTCTGGAGATACACTCGTCATCAGAGATCCTTCTCTTTTTTTTAATAAATAAAAACAAACTTTTTTTTAGTTTTGTTTATCGGTAAAACGTCCTTGCTTGTTATTTGAAGTATGATGTAACTTCGCGGCTCTTTGGTTGAACAGAAACGCATCGGGCAGCATGCTGGTATTTTAGGATATTGGTAGTTACATTTTTTTTTATAAGTAGCGAAGAATTAGTATTAAATTGAGAATTAAAGCCCTTTTTCAATGCAAGATATATTTATTTCTTTTTTTTTGACATGTATCTTATCAATTTCGGAGATACACTCGTCATCAGAGATCCTTCTTTCTTTTTTTTTACATGTATCTTATCAATTTCGGCGATAAACATCATCATCAGAGATATTTCTCTTTTTTTTATAAAATAAACAAACTTTTTTTTTAGTTTTGTTTGTGCGTAAAACGTCCTTGCTTGTTAATATTTTGCATTGAAAAAGGGCCTTTATTCTCCATTTAATACTAATTCTTCGATGCTTATAAATTTTTTTTTTTTTAAATGTTGAACTACCAATATCCTAATATATATATATATATATATATATATATATATATATATATATATATATATAGAGAGAGAGAGAGAGAGAAAGAGAGAGATGCAACATGCAATTCGAACTGTATTTAAACGTCGACGAACTCTACGATAAAAGAAAACTTGAGGGAAACCTGAGGAAAATGGCACACATGAGTTCAGAAATTATTTTCTTACAACATCATACCCACATGGCTTAGGCTGGAAACCCTAATTCTTACCCTGGTACGACATTTACCATTGACAGGTGCATCGAAATATCAAATTTACAAGCGGTCCACAGTCCTATATATATCCCGGTTAAGGGAAATGACGACGTTAAGTTTGTGCAGTTAATGCAAGGAGGTGTGAAAGTCCTTTTACATACAGTGCCTGTTATTCCCAAATAGTTACCTATCTGGTATTGTCAAGGCTCAATGTTGCTTAACTTCGGTGATCTGACAAGAACCGGTGCGTCAACAATTTCTAGTACGCATTCAACATAAACCATATCATTCACGGCACAATAAATACCTGAGGTTGCCTTCTCCAAATAACGGAACCTCGCTATATAATATTTGTATGCAAAACAAAGGAAACTCTCGTACATATGCGACTGAAACAGATCTAATTGCTGGGATTTAGTCACCCACACAAATATTACGGAAACCTCAAGAGCTCTCAACACAATCTCCTCCAGATATATCTACCAATGCCTAAAACACAAACGACGAACACTAATCGCATTAATCTACAAACGGCAAATGTTGAAACACGACAAAACGAACCCGTAAATTCTCAGTAAACAACTCAAATATAACAACACGCATAACACCCCAAAAAGAACACAACAAATAAACCTAACCAACCTATCATACAACTCTCAGAAACACAAAACCACACGATTAGCTAAAGGAATCCCATTTTACTCATCAAAAACTTGAACCCAGTGGATTTATGTTACGACATGTAAGACTACACCAGAAGAATAAAAGTAAAAGAGTACTTCCATGAACACAAATCAACCAACGTCAACCAACTCTGCCACAATCAAAAGTGCAAGGGCTTCAAAAACTACACATCAGACACATCTCTATTAACGATATCCGAAGATAGACGCACACCACAACATAGCCAAAACACACATAGACAATTTCACAAAGGACAAGCTTCACAAACACACTAATATGCCACGAAAGAAAAAGGTCAGGCGAAAAAATCGCTACGAAACAACAACCTCATCATCATAAGACCAGCAGACAAGCGAGGAGATATCATCATCATGAATATGTAACAGAAATGCATAAACATGAAGCATATAAAGAATTCTTCAAACCACTACGCAGTTAGCCACCCCCATATTTAATTCTACATTGAACACTACAATTAGCAATCTAGTCAACCACACCATGAGCGCCGCTGAAGAAATAATTTCAGAAAACCTCGATCAAGCCATTTTCTACACCAGACGCAACCTAACCAATCAGTAAATAGTCAGCACTCACATACTTTCCACCCGATAACACCAGAAACACGGCTGACCAAACAGATAAAACGTGACCCCTCTATCAACACAATATACAACAAACAACTTATTAGTGCAAACCGGCATTCCCGGAAACTACATTATCTACTAACACCTGCTAAAATACACCACCCTATCAAATCTCAATGGAACAAAATAGGCACTAACCCAATATTCAAAATATCCCAACACACCTCGATCAACAACGCATTCATACCTCCAGGTACCAACATTCAACTGAAACTCCCCTCTCAATTTGTATACATCCATTCAGTCCCGCCTACGTCTTAACAATAAAAACACACAATCAGAGACAAAAAAACACACTAGGCCATGCATTATAATCTCCCAAACCACACCATAGCCACTAAAATATCCATCATCATAGACTTCAATTTTAAGAAAGAACAGCGCAGAAGAAAATACGGAACTAAAGTTATTCTGAGACTCAACACCCACATACGAGGGGCGTTCAATAAGTAATGCCCCTGACTCTTTTCCCATAGCAGTAGATTAATGAAACTTGGCACAGTTATAAGCCTTTCTCAACATAGGAACCACCCAGAGTTATGCATTTCCCCCATCGTTTGATATAGCTCTGAACAACGTTTTTGTAGAACACCCCAGGTTGCTCCTCCAACCATGTTGTAACTTCAGAAATCAAGGCTGCATCATCTGGGGAGCGTTTTCCTGTCAAAAACAACTTCATGGCTGGGAAGAGATGAAAGTCAGAAGGTGCAAGGTCAGCAGAGTAAGGGGGATGGGGAGACTTTTATCTCAACACGCCCGTGCTTCTCATCTTGCGACATGCGAGTTGCGGACCCGAAGGTTGCCCTGCCTTTTGATTTTGACAGCTTCTCTTAATTTCATCAAAAGGGAAGCGTAATAGGCTCCTGTAAGTCTGGTACCCTTTGCCAGCAAATCTGTCATCACTACACCGTCCTGGTCCCAGAAGACTGTGAGCATTGCCTTGCCAGCGGCGGGCTGCACCCTTGCCTTCTTTGGAGGTGGAGAGTCCAAGTGCATACACTGCATTGACTGGGCTTTGGTCTCTGAATGATAAGATGGGCCCAAGTTTCATCCTTTGAAATCTGTCTTTTGAAAAACTGTGAATCATCTTCTTGGCACATCTCCAAATTTATGCTCGAACACTCGACGCGTTTCTGCTTCTTAAAAGGTGTGAACCACCTGGGAATTAATCTGACAGAAACCTTATGCATATGCAATTTGTCATGAATCATAGTTTCCACAAACTCTGTACTAATCTTGGCCTACTGGGCTATTTGACGAATAGTAATGGGTCGATCTTCAAAAATAATAACCTCAACTTGACGGACAGATGCCTCATCAATGGCAGAAGTGGGACGACCAGGTCTGGGAGCTGTTTTACAGACTTCCGACCATGTTTGAATTCAGCGTTTTACAAGGTCATATGATGGGACATCATCACCATCAGTTTCTTTCATTTCATCAAAAGTCTCCTTTCGTGTGAGTCCTTTCAAATACAAAAACCGGATCACTGCGCGACACTACACTGGCTCCATTTCACACCTGACTCAGTTCAAAGACCTGTAAACAAGAAACCACAATTAGCTCAGAGCTGTTTTTTTGGCAACATCACCCATACATATAGAAATCATTTAACATGCAAAATCTCACCTAGATCAGTCAACTGGAAGCGGGTCAGTGGTATTTCTTATTGAACGCCCCTCGTACTAAGACTGAATAAATATTTTTGAGACCTCTTAATAATTATTTAATAAATACACATATGAACTGACTAATAACATTTTTATAGAGAGGATGAAATATGCGTGCGGAGTAACAGAACTAAGCTTTCCTCACCAGCAAACTTTTAAGAATGTTGTTCTATTTTTCACTTTCTTCATATTACAACTTCTTACTTATATAATATATAGTATAGTTTATCAGCCTCTCTATTTCATTATAGTGCATTTCATTCAAGCACATTTCTTGAATACTATATATATATACATATATATATATATATATATAAATATATATAAAATATCGTGTGGGTTCATGTATGTGTGCATATATTATAATTTACATGTTCTCAAATAACACTGACATAAGAAAAATTCCGAACGCTACGCAAGTTTATTATATTTTTCTTATGATTCTATATAAAAAGCGTCAGTTTATTGATGATGTTATATCATTTTTTATATAATTTGTTTAAATATTTATTATTATTATTATTGTTATTATCATTATTATGATTATTATTTTTCAAAGCACATTAAAAATATCTAAGGAAATGTTTCGGCATACTCAAAAGGAACAAAAAAAGTATTTGAATGATAATTTTTACTACGATCTACTAGGACGAGTTTACATTTGTTCCGTATTTCAAACGATACGATGACATTTATAATACCGGTTGTGCGAATGAGAATTATTTTTATAAAGTTTGTTCGCTTTTAAAGAAATCGGGTACGGTTGTACATACTAAATTCGTAAATTATATATTACCCCTAAAAAACATCGATCTTACATGTGGTGAAATATACTATTATTGACTAAATTATTTAGCTCTAAAACGTCTTATTTTCCATAAAAGTGGAAACGCATCAACTTTACAAGAAAATACATCGAAAACTACACAACTTTATCTAGACTAGTAAACAATTGACTGTTAACATTTTCCAATGTCTTATATTTGGGCAAAAATTAGTACCATATACTGATGCGAAATTAATCAGAAAGGTCTTTAACACACTGGAAAATTATTCAGACTTTACACTCAAGCATATCGCAGAGGATTTCCAACGGTTTATTTACGTGCGACAAGATTCAAAATATATTGAACATAGTTGACTGTCACATATCAACAACCTTCTCAACGAAATGTAGTTTAGCAGCTAAATTTAATAATAAAAAATGTAAACTACATCTTAAACCATATTTCAGTTGCGGATAGCTGCATGAGTACAAAGATTGATCATATAAAACAAAATGTGTTTTAGTGTGACAGAGTAGGACACAAATATACGCACTGCAAAGTAAAAAACAAAATTTAAAAAATAGTTTTTTAGAAAGTCTAAATTTGACGAAGTAGAAAATATTAAGTTTGTTCAAACAGGAATATTGAATTAAAATATAAAAATGCAACTTGACTCAGGCTTCGATTTGTTAATTATGGAAGAGAATTACAAAACCGACTTTATTAAAGCCTAAAAAAGTAGATAAAAGTGTGACTGGAGAATACATCAAATTCGATAGCGAACTAATTACTACAGTTAGACGACAATGCAAAACTTTAAAATGTATAATTTTGGTGAATAACAATTCAAGTAACATTTTGGCGCAGATTAGATAGAAACGTTGCAAGTAT
This sequence comes from Sepiola atlantica, assembly GCA_963556195.1. Lineage (NCBI taxonomy): Eukaryota > Metazoa > Mollusca > Cephalopoda > Sepiida > Sepiolidae > Sepiola > Sepiola atlantica. The sequence continues at coordinate 27,950,377 of OY744540.1, read as the reverse complement.
GGGATATGCTTATGGATTGTTCTCTACATGTATAAAAAAACATTAAATGAGGTGGCAGAAAAGTCAAAAAAGACTTGAAACAAAGCGATTCGAAAGAATTAAAAGAAAATTGTTCAGATTTTTTTGCGGTAGACTAGGAAAAGATAAGATGTTTGACAAAGCTGAATTTAAAATATATATGAAACAGTTGTTGAAAAGAAAATGTTCCATATGCGTCATTAGATACAATTGACGAGACAGTGAATAAATTGAAAACGTGGATGACGATTACAGCAGGTGGTTTTCGCCTCGAGTCTACGAAAAGAAATGAAAATATCTTAGCCGAATCATGGACAAATATATTAAAAATCAGACTCAGCGTAGGCAAGCACGTTAAAATATGCCAGCTCCAGAAAATATATCGACTTTAAAAACTTATCTCTATTTTGCGAATTGTTACAAAATGGTTTGTAAAAATATACAAAAGTTGCGAACGTCTCTTAATGAAGAATTTTTAAACGAGGACAAAAAGGAAAAACATTGGTCCTGGACTAGAGAACGCCAGAAGGCGTTTCATAAAAAAATCACATAAAGAAGAAACCGTGACTTCCGGAATTCATAAAATAAAACCCAAAAGGAAAGTGAATTGACGCCATACGGATCAAGGCTAGTGTATGATAGTTATATACAGTATTTGTTGTGTATATTGACTGGATAGAATATTAATAGAGTTACAACTATGTATCGTAGCAGTCATTGCGGAAGTCGTTGGAGGCAGTAATAGTCACCCTATCCGCCGCAGACGTTCTGTAACATACTATTATGTGCTTTTGTAAATACACTCGAGTAAATAAACTACTCAGTTGTCTCAACTATTAGTCACGGTCACAAGCACTATCATTAATAGTCACTATCTGTTTATCAAATCCTTTTATAGTTTTCTTAAATACCATTTCTTATTATACAACATTGTTGTTACCTATTTTATGTTTTGGGTTATAGGAACATCACTTATATATTGTATAGTGTCACTGTAATAGTATCTATTTAATGCACCATTTTTTCTTTTCGTCAAATATATCTATATTTGCAGATATATTTTCAAAATTCTATTATATATATATATTAGCTATTAATGTTTTCGTAATCGGTTTTGGATTATTAGATAATTTATTTATATAGAATATGTTCTTAATTGTAATATGTATGTGAGTTATTATACTGGTTAAAGGTAATATCTACACACTCTCGTGCGCTGGCTTTTCAACCCCCACTTTCCCGACCCGACTATGGGTCACATCTTACTTGTGGGAGTAAGATAAAAACTGGCCATTGTTCCTAACTCCTGGAGAGGAGTAAATCAATACACACATTGATAAATCATCTGCATGAAAGTATGTGATATATCGTATACCAGACAAATATATGGTCTCGATATAGACAGAAGCAAATTCTGTCAATTAAGTATTTGTGAAGATAATATGGAGTGTCTCTGTGAATAAATAAGATTTATATGATATCAAATTCTATAACTCTAGCCGTATAGCACTGAACAACTACATTAACCTGTGTATTAACTTAAAGTAATGTATATAACATACACACACATTTATATATATATATATATAAATATATATATATATACACATATACATATATGTACATATAACATAGTTTTGGGGTTGGATTTCTTTTTGATGACATATTTAATCTTTTTCTCGAATCCATGTTGTTGATTAAGGTCCCACATTTTCTTTAATGCGTCTGTGTTTCTGACGCAACAGAAATGTCTTCTATCATTTACTATTTCATATTCGTTGTTATTTTTAAAACAATTTGGCCGATATATGCTCCGACCTTCTTCAAATGCATCTTTTAAAATTTAAGATTATTCATGTAGAACTAGTGAAACTATACGAAATTTCCATTCAGCTCAACAGGGCACTAACATATTAAATGTGTGTTTTTAATACTTGTAAATTATTTCTCAGAAAACGGTGCTAGTGCAAACGACGGCTAAAAATAAACACGCCAGTTGCATGCCCGAAGCCTATTTTCTTTATTTTCTTTAAGATCATGACAAGTTAGCTGTCGTGTGCTTCCTTAGACTATTTAAGGATATAGAACTCGGAATATTGTATCATATGTTGTCAGAACTACTTTTTTGTTTGTTGTTTCAAATACTTTTCATCGTCGCGGAAAGTCACGATGAATTCGAAAAAAAGCGTTAAAATAAAACGTGGTGATGAATACTTTTTAAAAGAAAACAAACCACAAAATCGATATATATATATATATATATATATATATATATATATATATATATATATAATATATATATATATTATATATATATATATAATATATATATATATAATATATATATATATATGTATATAATGTGATTTATAACAAACCATGGTTTACTTCATTAATTTATTTAAATATTCTATGCGATGCAACAAAATAATGCCACTCGTAAAATCGTTAATAATTTTACAATCTTTAAATTTTTTTATTGTTTTAATTATTAATGGAAATCGCACCAGACAAGGTATGGATCAACTTGATGTAAAGAGCTATAAAAATATACTACCTCAAAGTAAAAAAAAAACTGCCCAACCATGACTGTGAGATCGATACATTCCTACTCAGAAAAGAGCTAATCTTCACCCTTTGTCATAAAGATAGCTCATAGAATGTGAGTACGAAAAGACAAAATAAGGGAAGCGAGAGGTACACCAAAAGTAAACACAGGTCCACTTTCTACTTTCCTATATAAAACCTGATAATATTTAATCTTCATAACCTTCCCTACATGCCTGGCTTATCCAGAAAGCTTCATCTATACATCTACAACAATCCTTGTTTTATCTTATTTCATTATAGAAAGGAAATTTTCCTATCGTATTATATGCGTTATCCTGTGGACGTTAGCCCACCAAATTTTAATATCTGGGGAAATCCCAATAATAATATCTATAAAAAACATTCCCTATACTATTTACGAATTTCGAGAAAAGCCATCTCAGCCAAACTCAGTATAGGGTTATAAAAATATGTGTCAGGGTTATTGACAATTTTGTGCGTCCTATACATATGTTCTTATCATTGCTCAGCTATAAAACAAAGTATGTTTTACATACATGACTTAAAGTTGGTGGGCAGGTAAGGACCAAGCTAAAGTGTATTCATACCAAATATGGTTGGACGAAAGTTTTATCAACTATTCAATAGGTCGCATTTATTTGGGGAGCATGTCACCCTATAAAATATTATATAATTGTTTCGTTACATCATACCATCTTTGTGCTATTCAATGCCAAACTATAGACCCCATTTTAAAGTCAGCATAGTACTTAAATAGTCGAAACTTTCTATTCATGATAATTTTTATCAAATAGTAAATAATAGATATTACGTGAGTTTTTCTCGGTATTGATTATTGCATAATCCACTCTGCTATCCATTGCACTAATCTGATAGTCACATTTTTAGCCAGATAATAGATTTTTTTAATTAGTTTATTAAATTATTGAAATATTCACTTGTAGCACTTAGGGCACAATTTATTTGCTCCCAACAGATGACCCGGACAACGACCAATCACGTAGCCATCTTGTTTTATGAAAATCATTCCGGGAAAGGCATGGATACACTTGATAACAAGTTATTGCTCATGGGATAATAATATATCGTAGTGTCATTTTCTCTTACCCATTTTTAAAGCTATAGTCATGTTTTATTTGGAGAAATTCCAGCAGTAGTGGATGCTTTTATTTGTTTCTGTAATAAGATAGCAGTTACGAAGTACGCGTACAAATTATTAGATAAAAATCGATTATCTGGGCGGCGATACAGATTCGTGTTGGTTGAATTATATATAGGAAGTTGTTCCTCAGTGTATAGTGACGTCTCGTTTTGTAATAAGTTGCTGTATAAATGCACAGTACTGCTAAGTTACACACTACGTATGCTTAACATAAACCCGCCTCTTCGTGGGGGGAGCTAAGACAATGCTCCGATAAAAATGTGATTAAAACCTATTAAATCAACGATTAATGAAAAAGGACCATCTAACTTCTTCGCAACGTCTCACTATGGACTTTTGTTCGTGACAGCATATCCAGATACGTAAATTTAATGTTTAAATTATAATGGAATTTTACATCTGTCCAATTCATTTAACCTTGTGTCGGAAAATAACGTTTCTAGACCATTTTACACAACCGCATTTAAATGTTACTTCCCAGCTATGCATGAAAAACTACATTATCAATAAACACAAATATATATATATAATTATATATTAATGAAACCATTTACAATGCAAATTTAAAATATAATAACATAACGTGAAACAGGTTGTTGCTAATGGCAATATATTTTTCTAATATTTCAAGTTACATATTGTCATTTAATGAGAACATATAAATTGTATCTTAGCCTCTTCTTGTTGGTTTTTTTTTTTAAAGTTTTCTGCAAATCTGTTGTATTTTCCTGTTCGAATTCGAGATGTTAATACCGAGTTTTAGAAAGTTGAATTCCCTGCCCATAACCATGGTCAACGAAATTATACTTTAAACTGCTAAAATCGCTTTGCTCGCCGTATAGTTAAGAAAACGTTTATGATTATTTGGATTTTCTTAATTAAATAAACATTTTAAAAGTCCATTACATTTTAGAGTCTTCGGAAATATCAACTCAAGTTCAGATCATTTTACTGAACTGACCCCAAAGAAGGAGGTACTGACTGAAAGGATTATATCATAAAGAACGAACACCACCTCCTTACAAAAAAGAGGATGTAACGCCTGGGAGAATGATAATATTATGGCAACAAAATATAAAGTATACTATCACATCCGCCCCCCCCCCCCCCAAACAAAATGGAGAAAGTTGTCCCTGAGAAAAGTGTCTCTTGACAAGAAAACAGATACAACATAATCTCCTCAACCAAAGGACGATGTAATATCTGGGACAGTTAGCTTTACTACCTTAAGAAAAAGGAGGTAGTTGCTAGGAAGACGGTTATTTAAAAGTGATTTTTCAAGAAAATACTATATGTTTTAGTTCCTTGGCTTTTTTGCTAATACCAAAGTGTAGCATCTGTTCTCAGTATCCCGTTGAAATAAGACGTGTTGTTACAGGCAGAAGTATTGTGTATATATAGGAGAATATGAAAATGCAAATTACTAGTGTATATTACAGAATAGTACTTTATTTGAAAGTGTTTAAAAAATAAATTTGCAAATTAGCCATAGAAAATCGGTTCATGGGTGTTTCAAGATTACTGTATATACGGTATTACAAACTATTATGTCATATAATCACATTAAATAAGCATTAGCTTTTTTAAATGTTAATATAGTAAG
>OY744540.1:27900023-27940023 GCA_963556195.1 Sepiola atlantica | reverse complement strand
ACTATATTTCGTGAAAATGTTATAAAAATCTCTCGGGCAGTTTTTTCAAACCATTTATCCGTTTACATATAAGTTGGGGGTTCTTTCACGGTTTCTCACGTAAAAAATAAATCAAACATAGCTCCTTCCACTCCCGTGTAAATAGAAGACAGGGGGAAAAGAAAGGAGATCATGTTATATCGAACTTACACGCTGACATGGAAGAAGAATATAAAAAAAAGTAGAATGATAATAAGACAGATGAAAATACGATAGTGACAAAATGACTAATTGTTATCTAACTGCAAAAAGAAATGTTTCATTAAAAATAAGTTCTGCTAGAAAACTATAGAAGAATATATTGACTTCATTTTTTTTCATGTAACACCTCTGGCTTATTCTCGATGAAATTCATTTAATACTCAACTGGGTGAACCTCTTTGGTGTTGCCCTGGATAAATAGTTTGCATCTTTTAAAATTAATTCAGAGTAAAGTAAAATTTATAAAATAGGCTAGAAATAAAGTAAAATAGTAATATGTAAGTGACGGATAATTGGCACACATAAACACGTGATTTGGTGACAGGATGTTATTAAAATAGTAAGAAAAGAACAGATGGGATGAAAATGCTCAATAATTAATCAAATATTCTGAGAGAGATGAGTCATATTTTAAGCTGCGAAGATTTACCTTCCTTGAGCTATTATATTCAGCATTGAAATAATCGGCGTCGCCACGATGTTTCTAAGGGGAGTTTTTTTCTACCGTACTGAAGGCTAATACATTTTGATATTGCAAAAACACATATAGGAAGAAGAAATGACAGAAATAGTAAGGCCGAATCAAATATTGATATGTCAGATGTAATACTATTTTTTGTCTAGATTCTAAACTTCTACAAAATAAAATTATGTTAGATGGAATAATATAGAATTTTGTTTAATCCATATGAGAATATTTCATGGAATAAGAAAATAGTATTCTAGATGCCTGTGCAATTGCAACCAATTTATCTATTTAAGTCTTCAATTCGCTTAAAGTCTCTAGTTTTCTACCACGCACCTTGCAAATGAAAAACAGAATGTCTCATTATTTTGGCGATAATCGTGGATATCCAACGTGTAATGAAAAAAGGAATGACCGCTGAAGAACTGAATACAAATCTTATTCAAGCGGGAATTAACTCTGCTGCAGTCAAGGATCAGCTTATCATGATCCAAAAGATTATTCTCAATTTGTTTTACGGGGAAGATATCCTTTGCAAAGAAGACATTTTCAAATCTTGTCACGCTTTGCTATGACGACGTAGAAAGTCCAAGGACACCCTATAGTAAAGGGCATGATATAACGAATGCAGTATAAAATGATCCGATGTTTGCTGTGTAAATTATATATGATGTTTTGTCACTCTCCAAATTGTCACCAATAGAATAGTTAATAAAATGCATAACCGTTTCTGCATTACAACTCTATTTTGTAACAATAAACACTAGTGTATACCTGACTTGTCCAACAAGTTTCACTCTTCAATGTCCAACAGTATAGTTATATCGCCGTTCAATGATGTTATATCGCCGTTCAATTCTGGCTGCTGTTATGTTCTTCCTACTTTCAACAATGGTATGTTGATTGTTTTGATACCCATTATATTTTAGATAATCTCAGGAGCTATGGTCTTATATTACTAACCCAATTCAGGAAAACACCGCTTACTAAGGAGACGATCACAGAAAGGGGGCCCTCATATAATTAGACAACGTTAACATACATACAATTACACATTCATTACTGATACTTGGTGGACAAGTCCGCCAGATATAGAAGTATACTTCTACCCAGCCTGGTTGAATTCAAGTCAGATGTATTGCATATTATAAAGGATTTAACATATTTCATTTTTGTCACAGCCAATCTGAGAGTACACGGAATACCAAAGGCAAATTATGAAATGATTAAATCAATTAATTCCAGACAACGGTGGCTATTTGTCCGATATCAAATTTAAAACCAATTAAAGAAAACTTTCGCTTATTTATTTTATAAATATGATCAGTAATTTACTAGAACTTCTTTTTAACATTATACACCCTATATTAAACATGTAGAATGTATTTATGACTACTTTTTATGTAGGGAGTCATATGTTAAAACGTAGTCATGTGTATGACGCATTTTCCATGAAACATGCACGCATTGGTGTTAATCTCTTCTTCCTCCATTTAAGGGTGTCACAGCAAATACTACCCACAACGTTCCCTTCTTAATCCGTGTACCTAAGACCAACTCGAATTTCCATCAACAGGTTTATTGCCGAGAAGTTTCAATTTTTGCAACACATTGCCACAACACTGTTTCCTTGTGGGCTACAACATCTTAAAATATAATGTCAATAATCATGTGTTATATAACGTTTTTATGTGTCGTGAAATTTTGTTTACTTTTTTCAATCATTTCATAATGGGTATCATCATTCTACTGTAAATGTGTGTATGTAATCGAGTTGCTTTAAGGCTTAATACGTGTTAATTCATTGTTTAAAATATATATCTCACACCTACCCACAATAAAATCTCCCCGCTACCCCCTCACACATTTGACCTGTGGACTACTTCTCTCACTATTATACCCACCTACCCCTCCAACTTTCAAACCACCTTCATTTTTGCAAAACAATGCACCAAAATCACAGAGCCTCCCCTCTCCTCTTTCCCCCCACTCCTCCACTTTTTCACTAACAACTATTTCCGTTAACTCCCACCCCTACACTTTTTCCTCATTTATTTCATTCCATGCTACTGACTTTACTAAGCCCGGACTACAGGTCTTCGCACATAGTAATGGCTACTACTTTCTCTCATCAATCCATCATGTCAACCCAATATTTCACGTACTTGCATGCCATTTTTCTTAAAATTATCATCCTGATGAAGTCTTACAAATAAAGACGAAACGTTGATGAATATATAAAAAAAACATCCTTTTTGGTTTTTCCTTTTTCATTTCCCATTACGTCGGATTATCTTCATCCTTCCTTTCTCATATATATATATATATATATATATATATATATATATATATATATAGATATATATATATATATATATATAAAATTCCCTATGTCGCGTGGTAATGTGTAGTGGCTGTTAATGTAGAGGGAACGTGTGAGCACCTAAAGATGGCTCTGTGAACGAGTTCGCGACTCACGCCCGTCTGAGATTATCACTTCCCTCGCTGAAGAGAGCAATTAACTCGAAACAGTGTCCTATTTAGTTAAATATAATTTTATATTTGTTTATAAATATCATATATATATGTATATATATATATATATATATAGCATATGTATATGTGTATATATAGCATATATATAAATATATATATATATATATATATATATATATAGCATATATTAGATATATGTATATAAACTAGATGTTGCATATATACAATATATATATATATGTAGCATATATACAATATATATATACATATATATATATATGTATATATATATATGAAATTATATATATATATATATGGAATTATTGATGCGTTTAAAGAATTTAAAGAATTAAATCACCAAAAATAAAGAAGAACAAGTACTCATTAACTCTCGCTAGAAATAATGAAATCAGATTGGCCACTCACCATGAAATTTCACGGTGTCTCAAGTCGATAGCAACGATTAAAAACTACATGAATTACTATTCGACTTGCTTCCGCACTCAACGTATTCACTAGATTCAATCCCGGGCAAATACTGGATGTTTGCTGACAAAATAATTGTTCATGGAATCAGATTTTGGTCCAATTAAGTAGGTTTTTTTTCCTTTAACTGAAGCGTCGTTACAATCAAAATAAAAATACTTTTACAATAATGCATCTAATTGTTAGAAAAGCGTTCCAATTAGTGTATCGTTTCAGAAGGGGGCTGTGTTTACTAATAAAGTCGAATTATGCCTAGTTTTTTTATTCATCAGTTAGACCTAGAAATATTGAGTGATGTGTTCTGTATTTAATATTAATAATAACATCCGAATGTCTATAGTGTATCTGCAAGAAACCTCAGTCAAAGAAACATACCCCCAAATATCACAATACAACAACACATCGATCTTCTGTATTTCTAGTGACAACAGTAATATCCTTACATATATATATATATATATATATATATATATATATATATATATACATATATGTATGTATATATCTATCCAAATGAATAAATGCGAATATTTGTGTCATTTATCCCTCCTACATTACCATCAAAACAAGTTACTGTTTTATTGAATCAATGAATCAACATAATATTTTGCAATACTGTATATATAGCACACATGAACAATTGAGAGTTATTTAATTAAATGCATAATTTGCATACCAATTTGTTAATAAATCAATGTTTTGTGTTATTAATTATGAATTGTATTGGTATATGTTTAGTCTATATATGCAATGGTTTCGTCAATATAAACAGTAATCAATTAAATGTATTAATTAAAAAAAGAAAAACAGGAAAATGGCTAAAACACTTTCTTGGATCGCTCACTTTCTCCTTGATGTCTCTTGCTCTCTCTCACTCTCGCCCTCTTCATACGGTGTTAGGTTTTCTGTTAAAAATAACTAACTTTTTATGAGTTAAGTAAATCTCTTATTAGTAAAGGTTAACAACAAGCGTACTATTTAACCCCATTTTCATTATTTATATTTACAAGTTTAAGAGTTCGATTCACGTATCTGTCAACATAACGATACAAATCGATGCATCTTTTGGGATGATAATATATTTACATACTTGGCTAAATATCCCCAACTTTCTACAAAACAAAATTAGATTCTCCTGTTTAACGTGATTACATGTACACACTTTAAAAAATTTGGCAGAAAGAAAAAAACAAAAACAAAGCATTGTTTAGAATTTAGAGTGTGGGATAAGTTTTGTATATGGCTTTTGATGCAATACCAGCTCTCATATCTGGGCCAGTCTTTGATGTGTGGGTAGTTAAATAATTTTTTTCGCTGTGTTTTCTTGAAAGATATTTTTCAAAGTGATTTTGTGTGGTGTTGTGGTTTTGCCACTCGGACTTATATTATATCGTAAATAACATTGATTAATTGCTTTTAAAAAAGTAGAAATGCCCGAAAATGGAGAAAATTACACGTTTAATATATACAAAACTGATCCATCACTTAAAATTTTAAAAATAAGTGTTTTGTTTTTTCTTTCTTTCCGTTGTAACGGTGTTTACACGTATTTGTCTAAAAAGGCAGGACTTCACTGGGGAACATAAGGATTTAGCGAAGTCTGTTAATCTGAAAATATACTCATTACTTTTCAGTTCATCGCTAATTTACCGAATTGTTTAAAACGGCCGTGTGAGAAAGAGCGTTAGAATTTCAGTTTGAATATAACTCTGGTTACGGAGGTCGAGTCCGGCGACCCGTGAATAATTCTTCTCTACACGGATGATTACCGTAAAGGATGAAATGAATACGTATGTAAATAAAAACAAATATTTATAATTAAGTTATATATATATATATATATATATATATATATATATATATATATATATATATATATATATATATATATATATATATATATATGTGTGTGTGTGTGTGTGTGTGTGTGTGAATATATATCTATATATTACTTTTTTTATCAGAACATAAGAAGTCACGTACTTGAAGTTTAAAATGTTATCAAATAATGGACATCTAATCCCCCTGTGACGAAGTCTGAAGATCGCTCCTTACAGAAAAATAAGTTATTGCCTTTGAATTAATTCGGACTCTATTTCTGTAGAGAAACATATTTTATCATTCGAAATTTTTAAGAAAAAAGTAAAATAAAACAAAACAATAAATCAGATATTTCGATCAACCCCGATTTTTATCAATAAAAATCATACATCGTACATCTTTATTCTTCATTTTCCTCATTGTTGATTCACAACAGTGAACGTCGACGTGCCTCGATTTCTCCAGCTGTTATATGAAGATAGTTTTATGTCAAGATGTAAGAAGCATTGGTCGCACGTGCAAGTATTAAATCCAATTTTTTTATCGGAAGAAATCGTAAAGTGAAAATGTAATTTTTTTAAAGCCAAATTAACGCCAAGATTTCTTTCTTTATTATACAATAAATCAGATATGTCGATCAGCACCGATCAGTTTAGTGTTTAGTGTTCCATTTTCTTATTGTCGTTTATGAAGGCGAAAGCCGAGGTAGCTCGAATATTTCCGGAGTTATATAGAGACTGTTTAATTTCAACAAGTAATAGAGGACGCGCAAGGTCTCGCATGCAAGTATTAAATCACGGTTCTACTCCGGAAGACATCGCAAAGTGAAAATATAATGTCATATAAACCTCAGCAAACTTTAGTTTTCATTAGCAATCAAAAAGGGTTATTTATTTGTATGTTACAACACCTGTTTAGAAATACATTTGCAAATAACTTTTATTTATGAAATAAGAAAAAAGGTTTTAACCTATACTACGTGTTTTACTGATTTGATGTACAACAATGAAGTCTAAACACGCTGCATAAAATGTACGCACATAGTACGAACATACAATTAGTTGTGTATTAAGATGCACAATTAGGTGTAAACAGATGCGTCCTCTTTAATAATACGTTAAGAAAAAAGAAAATATGTTAAAAATAGAATAAAAAATAGAATAAGAGGTGTATGTAGTTTGCTTGAAGCATTGTTTATTGGTATATAGTAATGTGATATTTAGAAGGCAATACAATGCAGAGGTGTGACGGATAGACACAAGTTGGAGCAAATAAGACATATACTGGTGGAACAAATGAATTAGTTTCAACATTAATACAATGTGTACATACACATATATATATTTATTTATTATTATTTTTTGCTGTTGTTTTTTTCTCTTTCACAACACATATATATCTGTCTATCTACATAATGTAACAATGTTATGTAATACCTGTATCAAGATGGTCTGGTGGAAATTCCGTATGATATAATTTTTTTTTTTTAAATTTTCGGGAACTCTTCACTTCTTCAGAACCGTGTTCAACTCAAGTTCAAGCGTGCATATGAAGGAAGCCGTAAGATTTAGTCTCGCAGAAAAAATATAACATATTAAAATAAAAACAAAAAGAAATAAATGAATAGTGAAATCACTTCAGTTTCTCCCAGTCCGATGGGTCAATATTTTGTAGGCACCGATGAAGCGTCTTCAACAAATTGATATGTTTCATATTGTGTATATTTTGAAGATATAGAGAAAGGCGATACAATTTCATGAAAATAAAAACCCTATATATAAATAGGGGTGGAACGTAATGGGTGAAAATTTCAGATTAATGCAAGTAGAATTTTGTTGTGTTCATTTATACATAAATAACACTAAACAATCAAACATTTCAAAAATGTTGCAAAATTCAGAAGCTGCAAACCCAAAATAGTCGTTAGGGCTCCACGGGACTCAAAATCCATCATTTTTCGGTGAAAAAGTGGTTTCATGCGACATTGCAGGTCCTAAAACATCCTCAAAAGCTATGAATGGATACAGATGGTTAAATCCGATATAGTACTTTAATTTAGGATCATTTTCAGGCTTTGAAAGGGTTTTTCATGAATGTAAAATTCCAAAAAACCTGTACCTTCTGAATTTTGCAAAATTTTCAAAATGTTTGATTGTTTAGTGTTATTAATGTATAAATGAACACAAAAAAATACTACTCGCATGAATCTGAAATTTTCACCCATTACCTCTCACCCCTACTTAAAAAAGTTGTTGCCTGAATGTGCTTAGGTGTTTATGGCATAAAATGGAATTAGAACTCTCCTTCTGTACTATTGAGCTATTACTAAAACCGTTGTGTTATAAAAATGCATATTTAATTATATATATATTTTTTGTTTTACTTTATTTTATACGTACACACACATTATATATATATATATATATATATACATGTATATATGAAAATAACAGAAATATACAAATAGACCGATAAATAACACCCATATATATATATATATATATATATATATTTATTTATATATATATATATATTTATTTATATATATGTATATATATATATATTTATTTATATATATATATATATTTATTTATATATATATATATATATATATTTATTTATATATATATATATATTTATTGATATATATATATATATATTTATATTTATATATATATATTTATTAATATATATATATATATATATGTATATATATTTATTTATACATATATATATAGAGAGAAAGAGAGAGAGAGAAATAAATTAACAGAAATATAGATGGATATATATGTTTGACAGAGATATACATACTTACGAACAGGGAGATATAAAACCTGCATATATGCATACGGATGGACGTACATTGACAGACAGATTAACAGATATATAAAAAGATAGCTAGATATATTCAAGTTCTTTTCAAATCCACTTATTACATTAATTCTTTTTTTTTTTAAGGTTACTCATTTATTCTAGTTTTGGTTTCATAGAACAAAATTAATTTTCACAGAAAAAAAGAACCCAAGAAATGTTTCCATTCGGAACATGTTCATTATTGAAGCTTGGCTGCGGAAATGTTGCTATTTTTTTTGTTTTAGTCAATTTATTGTTGAAATAAATAGCATTCTTGAGTCTACAATTAGATTGTCGTTGTGCTTTCTTTTTCAAATCGCGTGCGGCTTTTCGTCGGTTTGCACGTTTTTTCATTTCTTCTTATTTAATCTTACTTGAACGAAAATTGTCCTTCCATTACGAGATGGCGACTTCATTCGGCCGATTTGTTTCGCTAATAGCGGCATAATTATTTACGAGGGTTGAAGAAGTTCCTAAATTTACCTGCAGATAAAAAGTAATATAAAACGCAAGAGCCTTAGCTATGTCACTGTTCTCAATCAAGGACTTCCATCGGAAATAACCACTTTCTCTTCATTTTCTCTCTGTCTTATGTAAGGGGAAAGTGGCAGGCGAACATCACGCACACGCATATGTGATCGAACAAGACGTCGTCAATCTGTATGTCGTGTCAGATAAACAATTCGCTGCAACACTTGATGTCATATACTACTTAGAATAGCATACTTTTGATGCAGTGAATCGTCAGTCAATATGTCCCGGGCTAAACTTATAAGTCAATAACTTTTATGTAAAATTCGACTGCATTGATCATAGTTCATCAATCTAGAAAGAGACTGATTACAACATTTATCTATCAACTCGTTGATACCCCTCAATATCTGATATCAATTTTCATTAGAGCGTACACTTAATCGTTCTATAGAGTCCTGCAAACAGCCAGTAGTCGACTTGTGACAAAGTGCATTGTCTTGGTGAAAAAACAATTCCTCGTTCTTTTTTTGACGATATTCGCCATTCCCGCATAAACACGCGTAAATAATGCTATATAATATCCATAATTGATTGGGTCTTTCTTTCCCAATGTTATTAAACAAACTATTTTGCACAGCAAAATATACTGAGACCAACATCTTATCTGCTTATATTTACGTATTTTAACGCTTTGACCGGCTTTTACCTGCTGCTGTCTACTCAGCTGAACACTGATCTGCTACATGAGTGAATACATTGATCCATGTTCGATCCAAAGTCACATATTGACGGAAAACACTTTATGTTGAGTTGAAACAGTTGCAAACAACGCTCTGAATCACCTATGCGTTCTTTTTTTTTGATCGAATTGTAGCAAAAGTGAGACTGATATGAACACATCTTTCTAATTGACAAATGATCATAAAAAACGGTGAATACACTACCTTCTGATATACTTAACCCCGCTGCTATCTCACATACCTTGATTGGCCAACACGAGTGTGTTCACAAATTGATGTTTTACGCGGCAACTGTCGGAGGTTGGTTATCTGAGCGTTCAGCATCAGTTATGTCTGTATGACCGCGTTTAAAGTAAGCATACTACTTCTAAACTAACCCGTTGTTTCAGACGGATCGAATAACACTTATAAAGAGAGTGTTTTGCTTGAAAAGTATTTTCTTATATATATATATATATGATATTTTTGACGCATTATTGGCTACAAATGGGCAACTTTATCTAAATTCTGGGTGCCATCAGGTCATTATATATTTAGTGTATAGTAGGTAGATGTATAATTGTCCTATGATACTTGACGTTGAATAAAGTCGTAGTTAAAATATGTATGCACATATGCAGCCAATAATATTCTTCAAAATTGAAAATGTATGCTACGATACAGCTGTACCTGTTATAGAGCACTATATTATACACCCTAGAGTTGCATTGTATTTACATCTAGTATAAACAACCATACAAGTAATATATATATATATATATATATATATATATATATATATATATATATATATAAGAGAGAGAGAGAGACTAGTTGGTTTAAGACCAAACACTTGCATAGTTTTAGCAGTAAAGCATAAGTTATCTCCCGTTTGATTGAAGACTCTAGATGTAATTAAGAGTACAGATTTGTAAAAGCTGTACTTACACGTCTCATTACAACAGTTGATCAGTAGCCGACCGCGTCACGACGTTGTGTTACAATGCTTAGCTCGGGGAGTAGATAGACTAGTTGTAGATATGCATGGGTCAGCCGTTAAATGCTAAAACAAACCTGTATGTGATCGAAATAATATTGTATTGTATATATATATATATATATATATATATATATATATATATATAAGTTAGGTATGTTAGATATTCATTTATAAGTATATACATCATCCACTCCTAAACGTATAAAGCCTGATGGGAAATAAACTTTTAGTACCTATTTACTAATAATAATAATGATATATATATATAAATATATATATATACATACATATATATATATATGTAGACATACATTTAGGAAAAATAATTTTCTGCACACACACACACACACAAACACACACACATATATATATATATATATATATATATATATATATATATATATATATAATAACGTTAATTCGTTATTCAAAATTCTATAATACAATTCAGAAAAAACTTTTTACTTAGGATGTGTTACTTTCTCCTATTCATATATATATTTAGGTATTTTTGTTCATATCAGTTACGCAATTCTTAATAGCGGTATGAATTTTAAATATTAGGATACAAAACATACGAAAGTCAGCTATTGTAGTTTTAGTATTTATGATAATTTAAATCAAAAATAAATTTATTTTAGATAATGTTTCTCTGTCGGAACTACTATTAATATACAGTAAAATGTTGATTGCATTTTCGTAATAAATAATATTTATTTCATTACTTCTAAAATCTACCCGGATGTTTAATCATAATAAATGTCAACGAACATACTGGTGAAAAGAGAACAATTGCAGCTTGAATATATACGCTCTTATTTTTCCCGATCAAAAAATTCGCTCAGGAAAAGCTTTATGACAGCTATACATATTACATATTCCCTTTTACTTTCCTTTATACATGCAACATTAAAGTAGCGTTCATATTAGACGCTAGCTGTTTACTCGTACCTAAAACCATCCCTTGTATTTCCTCAGTCATCCTTATTGCCGGCTATCCCTATTCCATTTCTGCCACAGATCAACCTTGGACGTCCCCCCTCTCATCATACTCATAATCTACCCCTCCGTCCATTGCCTGTACATAGGATTAATGTAACGTATATCGTTGCCCTTATTTATGATATATATGATCGCAGCCATATGTAGTAATCTATGGTCCCAGATATTCTTGTTCCTTATCTAATCTTATATTTTCGGTGTATTTGTCCTATTTTACTTTCCCTATACTGGTAATCACTCTCTAATTTACGTTGATTGGGAATTTATACTTCAGGTATCTATATATGTATGTGACGAGGGCCTATATATGCGCTTCTAGGCACACAATTCAATATCCCATCCTATCTCTTATTTAATAAGTTGCCCTCACACATAACTATATGGTCAGGTTCCAGAGTGCAGAGGTTACATCTCTTAGATGTGTTAGGTTGTACGCCCCTACTTTACCTGCTTTACCTAATATATACAATTTCATGCTCAACTTAGTGTTCCTCAGGCGGATGTTGATGAATCACCACCCAGCGGATTCTTTTAGCAAAAGAATTCACAGCCTGCATCATGTTCATTGTTTTGAATTGCTATGTTCTTTGGTGAAAATGATATTTCCTCCTTAGTGAATCAGCTCAGTACGACGAGCAGTAATATGTGTGTGAAAATAAATGTTTTAGCATATATATATATATATATATATATATATATATATATATATATATATATATATATATATATATATATAGTTTGTTAGAGTGAAATCAATTCCAGAAGAAAATCCGAGTATGAGAGTTCAATGTAATAAACAGAGCAAGAATAATATAAAGTAGCACGGGATCACAAAATCCCCGGTGCAGTAATTTATTTCGAACCTCCGGCCTTATTTTAGCATTTCAAAAATGTAATCGCCTCGCTTGAATGCTTGAATAAGGCCGGAGGGTCGAAATAAATTATCACACTGGTGTTCATCTAGTGTATGTGTTACTTTATTATATATATATATATATATATATATATATATATATATATATGTATATATATATATATATATAATGTATACATCTAGAGAGAGAGAGAGGGGGGAGAGAAAGAGATGTGATATAATGAATAGCTATATAGATGACAAGGTATGCTCTACCTTAGTGTCTTGATCACCAGAATAAGTGTGATCTGCAGTGCTCATTTGAGAGAATGAATAACTTTTCGTAACAGAAGTGGTATGTCCGGCTGCCGAACATGCTTAATAAAAGCATATATATAGTTTTCAATTGAAACAGTAACATCTTGAGAATAGAACATCGTGGAAGAATCTGCCTTTTATCAAAGCAGTTTGGTTTTGGTCTCAGCGTGAAGTTCGTGCATGTCTAGTAACATTGAGGAGCTGCGATGTCATCAAACAGTATGATGTAGATCATATATATATATATATATATATATATATATTTACACAAACTAATACACCTACGCACATGTATATATATATATATATGTATATATATATATATATATATATATATATATTTAGATTTTTCACTCATAAAATAGATCTTTCAGTGAAGACCGGGGTTGTTCCAATAAAGACAAGCTCGGTGATACTCGATTACAGAGTACAGAGCATTTATATGTGATTTTATGAAGGCTTACCAAAGCATTCCTTTCAGGGCAACAATGATCACCATTAAAGATATTTTTCTTACAAATATTATTTATTCAAATTAAATGTTTTTTCCTACACGTGTTTCACTACCAAGCAGTTACTTGCTTGGCAGATCATCAGGGAAATTAAATGTCTGGAATACTGGAATACATTGTGTATTGTCGGCAGTTGAAACCTGGAAAAATGCTGATAAGGTAATTACAAAGCAATTATATTAAATTGAACATGGATTTGCTGAACGGATGGTTCATGTTTATTATTTGACTTTAAACAGGTATAGATTTTACTATCTACAAATATTTCTTCAATACGAATAAAAACAATTACTTTTACGACGACGACGACGACGGTCACCACACCGCCACAGCTACTATTATTTACACTGTTACTTTATAGCTTAGTCGAGAGTAAGACGTTGGCTTACTGGGCTAATGTTGATGCCCATATTCAAATGTACTTCTAATACTGGTCAAATTTCCTAAACCGAGCAGCGTGTGAATGTACTATAATATCATTTAAAATATGGTTATTTTCGTATATAGCATCATTAAGATGGGCGTAAAGTAAAAACTTTCATCTACAAAAGAACTGACAAGGGATCAAAAACATGGAGCAATATTCCATATTTATTCATATTGTGTTACCCACAAGTCCTTTAAGCTCCCTCCACGTTCACTCTCTCGCTTGCTGATCTTTTGATAATATGCATTGGATATAATAAAACTATTTGGTGTGCTACAACTATCATTATAAGTGAGTTGTCTGCAATAATGACACCTAAAGTCAAACCCTCTCTCACCGTAGAGGAGTTGTAATAAGGTGGTACTCTCAGAGCTATGCTGTTTGGAACGCTTATTCACCCTTGGCGGACAGATTTGACATCAAGCATTATTAGGTCGGCAACCCGGCTAACCGGGCGCCAGTTAAAATCCAGGTGTATTCAGGTCAAGTTCAATCTTCCTCTAGTTTTCCTGCTTCTGCGTGTGGCAAGCAAATGTGAGTCAGGACGAGAAGCGTACATCAATGGAATAGAAGAAGGGCAGTCGCTTCTGTGTCATTCATTTGCATGTTCTCAGTTAAATTCTCACTGACGTCGCATGCAGCTGTTGAGAGTTGATGTTCTTCAGTGTTGAACGGAATGGCATACAACCCTGCGAGTTAATTTGTAGAAGGGCCGTTTATTCAGCTGCTTTTGTTACCTCGGTCTCTACTAGTTGCAGAGAATGATTAGAGGTGCAGATTTATGGGGTGAAGTCCTTTATTCGTTTCTCTTCGACTCTCAAATCATTTCATAGCAACTTAGCTCGCGTCAAGCTTCCAATCCAGTTTAAGCAAATATACTGTGCTTTCTCTCCAGAGCCACGAGGCGTAATATCCGCAAGAAAACATTTTCTTACACTGAGTTTCTATTAACCACTGGTTCGGCGAGTTGATATCTGTTGTTTTTTCACCTGCTACATATCCTGTTATTCTCAAAGCATTTGCTAACCCAGCCTTAACTAAATATACACTAACTGATCTACCCATATAACATTAAACCCTATAGCAATAGCAATGAATAGTTACAGTTCAAACAAGTACGTATGAATTACACGAACTCTTTTAAAAAGAAAGTGTTGAATCATCAGTTGTGATGTTTAAATAAAACTCAACAGTCCGCCAAAGTAGCTTTATTAGCATCGACTTTTTCCTATTTTTAAAAATTCATAACTTTTTTATTTATTGATTTTTTTATATTTTTTTTTTAGAATAAGTAAAGGACCAGTTCCGAAGCAAGCATGAGCCGTATTAGCCCTAAGGAACGTACCCTTATTTAGAAAACATTATTTTTGCTTAAAAAACTCAAAACAGTGTAAAAAACAATACTTTAGTTTTTGTAAGTTTTAAGAAGTGTTTTTCGGCTACAATTTGTTTTGTTTATTTCAAAAAATCTCAGAAGGGTCAGTCTACACACACATAAAGTTTGGTGAGTTTAACTTTTATTTTGTGGAAGTTATTCAAATTCAAGTTATTCAAATTTAAAGATAGGACCCTTATTGTGGCCCACCCTGTATATAAATCTAACGTGCAGCCATAACGTTGAAAATTACGGCACATGTTTTACATTGCGTCTGTTTACGGCATAATTCAGTATCACGAATGTTAATTGCTAAGATTTGCTAATGTTATTCAGGAATCATATTTGTTCAACTTTGGCCTTCAGAGTATGGAAATAAAGACCGTATTAAATAATTACACAGCTTCAACTTGCATAATTACATTCTCTTGGACCCAAATCAGTTGTCGTATTTACATTACAAACAATATTACTGCTTCGAACCAGCTGCATTCACGTGAATATATAATGCATAACATCACTCTTAATGGTATACACTAAGGAATAGCTATTTGTATATGTACATATAGAAAGAGACAACGAGTATTATCATATTACAGATAAATAAACAGTAAAGATTACAAATAAGTACTCGCTACGCAGTTTTGAATCAAATCACCGTATATATATATATATATATATATATATATATATATATATATACATATATATATACATACATATATATGTATATATATATATATATACATATATATATATTATATATATATATATATATATTATATATATATATATATACATTATATATATATATATATATACATTATATATATATATATATATACATTATATATATATATATACATTATATTATCACCGTATATATATATATATACATATATATATACATACATATATAGATATATACATATATATATATATATATATATATATATATATAATTTTAAATTCGTACTAATACAATATGTCACAATGAATATGACGTAATATCTTGCAGCAATGCTTACCTGGCACACCTTATGTGCGTCTCTGTGTAGCAAGTCGAGGATACGTCCTCAACAATAAGTTCGACAGAGGGGGGGGGGGTTCTGTTGTGGTTTATTCTATCCTCCGCTTTGTCGGAGTGAGGTATGGTTCTGTTCAGTCTAAGGAGGTTCACTCTCCCATTCGTTCCTTCTTTTTTAGAAAAGGTTATTTTATTGCTAATTACCTCAAACGTTCCTGCCGGGGAATGTTGACGGGGCGTCTCTGGCCTTTTTATAGGGCATCGCGCGCTGACGGCATTATAAAACACCACCTGACCTGATGTCCAACTTTATTTAGAAGAGATGAATAAAATGTCTTGCAGAGATCTGGTGCAAATTCGTCTAAAGAACAACGAAATTATTATAACAATATACTGACTGGCTATACCTACCGGCGTTTCCTTTTTTTTTCAATTGTGTTTCATATTTCTTTCTAAAAGTGAAATTTACTTGTAATAGTTTGATCTATTTAGTCATTGAGTCGACATGTTATGAAACTAAAACTACCTTCGTTTCGTTCTCTATTTATGAAATAACTGGAGGCAATAAGTAGCTTTTAAAACTTTTATTTTTTTAATAGACTACGAGTAAGTGTTAATGATTTTAAAGCCGGAAATGACTATAAATGTTAAACTTCCAAGCGTTACAAAGTCATTTAATTTATATTTCAACTATTATCAACAGATCAAAATGAGTGCCTGGTTGAAGCATTGTGTGTAATACGTATACAGAGGAGTATTAGAAGGCTAGTCTTCTAATACTCCTCTCTCTTATATATATATACATATACCAAGATTGGCTGTAATCTATCCAAGTCCACAGCAGGCACACTTCATTCGCACAGTATCTGTCCGCATCCTGCACAACCTCGTTCAGAAATCCAAAACATAAAAGATTATAATCCAATGGTCGATCAAGTTAGTTATACTAAATCATTATTTTCATTTTTCTTTGTAAGTCTTAATTCAAAATCTATCTGGTCGTAAAGGCGGAAGTGAATTATTTGAATTTAATCAATATTTTTTAGTTTCGTGTTATGTTAAGCTGTTACATGCTTTACTTTAAATGAAAATTCGCTTAATATTGAAAAAAAAATGATAGGTTCCCGAGTGGCGGGATATACAGATACCCACGTAAAGTTGTTTTATAATTTAATTGATGGCGAGATAAAATGTACGTAATTGAGTGCTGTTTAGGGTAAAACAAGTGTTATATTCCTTAATGTTTCCTGTAAACTTTAATTAAAGGGAGATAATACTTTCTAATCGATATTTTAAAATATTTTAACTTACTTTTTATTCTAAAATGTACACGCGGTAATTCGCACATTAGCCAATAAATGTACAGGGTGGGCCAAAATAAGGGTCCTATCTTTAAATTTGAATAACTTGAATTTGAATAACTTCCACAAAATAAAAGTTAAACTCACCAAACTTTATGTGTGTGTAGACTGACCCTTCCGAGATTTTTTGAAATAAACAAAACAAATTTTAGCCGAAAAACACTTCTTAAAACTTACAAAAACTAAAGTATTGTTTTTTACACTGTTTTGAGTTTTTTAAGCAAAAATAATGTTTTCTAAATGAGGGTACGTTCCTTATGGCTAATACGGCTCATGCTTGCTTCGGAAGGGGTCCTTTACTTATTCTAAAAAATAAATTTTTTAAAAACCAATAAATAAAAAAGTTATGAATTTTTAAAAATAGGACCCTTATTTTTGCCCACCCTGTATAAGTTAATTAAATAGCCAGCACCTTTTTTCATCGAAATGTAGAAGCTATTTCGAAGTCAATAAACTTTGGATCACTTCGTAGCTTCACTGAATACTGTAAAAAAGGATACACTCAATATTTTGTCCAGATGAGAAATGAAAAATATTCAAATAATCTAGTATATATATATATATATATATATATATATATATATATAATTTAGTATTTCATATGTATATTAGTTGTAGATTGTTACAATATATATACTTTAGATTCAAAGTCATTTAATGACCGGAATCAATTTGAAATCGTATATAAAATATAGAACTTAAGTTTGATAGATATCTATTATCTGAGTCTATCTTTATTCTATAATCTGTTCCGTAGTGAGCATTTATGTCTATAATTCTAAGTTTGTTAATTAATATTCATTCATCCATTTATATCGTGTCAATCAAATAATTATGTTGTTAGCATTGGTTTCCCTTATATCTTTTAAGTTAGAATTCTTTGTAAAAAAGACATCGGATTTTTTACGAGAATGGCCACGTGAAGGTCGCCAACATCCCTAAGTGAAACTGGTACTGTGGAATACTGGATACGAAATTGGAACTGCAGGTCATCAATTCGTGCCGTTATCTACTTACCAACCAGCACCTTCCGGTTATTCGCATGGATTAGTAATTATTAGCTTATTTATTATAAATAAACAAAATAATGTTTTTTTTTACATTTATTAGAATAAGAATGTATATGTTATTAATATGTACTGCAGAATCCCATTTAGTTTTGAAAATTCTCGGTGTGTAAAGAGCATTGGTGTGAATAATTATATCTAAGGGGTATTAACTCTTAGTCCCTTTTGATAGTAATCCGATAAAATCAAAGCCGAACGAGTACAATGTATGTTTTGAATAACAAGGATGATTGCTACATTTTTTATGTGAGAACGGTGTACGTTATTGGTTTACGCCAGGATAGAATATTTAAATGACTCTTGATTAACGGGTCTATAATTCGGTTAGAGATCTTAAATAAATCGATATTACTTTTTATATATATATATATATATATATATATATATATATATATATATTATTCAGAAAATAATTATACACGGACGCACGCTTTACGCCACCTACGGCTCTTCAGCATGGCTGTAGTTTTTGTATGATTCTAAACCGTTATCACAGTAAGTGTAATCCGGAGCCTATACCTACAAGGCTACGGAATTTCGCAATAATTACTGAACATTTTATTCCTCATTAATGTGTCCATATTGCCAATGGAGAACAGGTTTATTTATTTATAGTGAAGCATTCACTTGAAGTCTATAAGGGACAACGGCCGTTACATTGTAGAACGACAATGTAAGTAAGACACGATTAAATATTAATTTTATAGATAAAATAATATTAAGATGTCTCCAGATATAAGGGAGGTGATCCTCTCAAAGGATTTAGATAAATTATTCACTGTGAATAAGTGAACCATGTCTCTATTGCAAAAATAATAGCAAACAAAATTAATGTATATATATATATATATATATATATATATATGTGTGTGTGTGTGGTTATGTGTGTGTGTTTCAAATTGAGGGAATAAAATCCAACGGGAGATGTAGATAAATTGAAATAAAAGATAAAGCAAAGGAACTCAGAGTGGAACGCAATGACGTCGACTCAGAGGAATGTATAGATCGATATTTGACCAAACATTGTATACGGGCGTTATTCACCCTCTCTTAAATTTTAGGTATCCGCCTATGCACATTTCGAATATGGTTCCAGCTTTCCGTATAAATATTGCGTGCTTCTTTGTATTAGTTATCATGGACACACCGTAATGTTATGAATATGCATAAGTGTGTTTACAGCACTAGTCGCGATCGTCCCACTCGTTGTGCCAATCTAAAGTTGTTGTCCGATTCAAGCAGTGCTGCAACAAAGAACTTTCACCCTAAGTAGAATCATAACTCCAGTTTATAAACAAGAACAGGTTTATTTGTTGGAGGTTACAAATGTGACTCGTGTTTCCAGCTGGAATACAAAACTTGCAAGATTAGATTTTTGCTCGACCAAATCGAAACAGGAGTTCAATAAACACAATCATTTATCTAAGAGCCCAAACGCCCACCTTGTCTTAAGAGGCATACGGCCTAACTGAATGGCAGAAAACCAAACTGCCTACGTCATGCACAAAAGTCAAGGTCTCCGTTTCCTATCTACTGGAATATGTTGCTACTGACCGGAAATCTTGGATTCTAGTATTTCTCAGTGGTCACAATTTAACTACCTAGAAGCTGACTGCTTGATATATACACCATGAGATCATTTTTTTTTTTAACATGATTCACGCCGAACAAGACAGGCCGCCACTGTAAACGTAAGGGGCTACCGAGAAAAAGGAAAAGGGGAGAAGGATTGGTGGTTCAGCTTAAATTGGGATCTGAGCAGCGAGATGTCTGTTTACATAAGTTTTAAATTTCTGCATGTCAGTACTGTCGGGGAAACAGGGGGCAGGGAGGGAGTTCCAGAGACCAGCAGCACGAGGAAAGAAGCTATTTGAGTAGAATGCTCTCCGGCATCTGGGGACCTCCACAGTGAATGAATGAGATTTAGTAGAATGTCGAGTTAGTCTAGTGAATTTACGTCGAGGGAGCACCAGAGTAGCCAACTCATCGGAGCATAATCCATTGAAGTATTTGTAAAACAAACATAAGGATGCTACATTGCGGCGATGGGACAGGGGCTGGAGCTTAGCTGACAGTGAGGGACCTATTAGGTTGACGACTCTTTTTTGGACTTTGTCAAGGAGGGAGAGACTAGTAGATGATGCACCAGCCCAGATGTGGCAACAATACTCCATGCATGGGCGAATGGTGGCTTTGTAGAGATACAGGATAATGTCAGGTGTAAGGAGTCCACTAACACGGTAGGGGGAGCCAACCTTCTTTGCGGCAGCCTTGGCAATGTCTTCAATGTATGTGTTCAAATTCATGTTACCTGTGAAGTTTAGGCCAAGGAGTTTTAATGATGAACTCTCAGGTAGGGTGTTATTTGCCATGACAATCGGTGGTCGGAGAGGTTTCTTGTAGTTGTTGAAGGAAAGGAGCTTAGTCTTTGCGGCATTAAAAGTTACCAACCATTTATGGCCCCAATCCACTACAGCCTGAGGGTCATTTTCTAAAGATTCAGCCATTGCCTCAGATATGATCGCGTCTTTTTTGCCAACATGGCGAGAGTAAAGCGTTGTGTCGTCAGCAAATAAACCAATCTCAGACACTATGTCATCAGGGAGATTGTGTATATAGATCAGGAACAACAAAGGTCCAAGAATAGATCCCTGGGGCACACCAGCATTTATGTCATGTAGCTTAGATGAACGGCCATCGAGAACAACCTGCTAAAGAATCCACTCTAGGGGTTTATCATGGAGCCAATCTAGGAACTTTGATTACTGAAGTGGACCGGTTCCAGCATGGTTTCTTCGGTTAATGAGGCACTGCTTGTTTAAAAAGAGAAATGAAATCCTGGGTCGCCTAACATAAAATAAAAGACATTTTCAATGTCATATGTGAATCCATCTTTTTTCCTTTTGCACGCATATGCCATCGACTAAGTCTGCTATTTTATGCACCACTAAGACAAACAGTCTAGTGTTTGTTTTCTATACACATTTTAAGCTAAAATCGATCCATACATGCGGTCCTTTGGACTTTCATATTTCTCATTTTCATTGTATATTTATTATTCGTTACTTTCATTAATTACGTATGTCTACTCATCTCTCCAGGAAGATTCTTAGTTTTAATAATTATAAACTGTAATATCAAATATAGAAATATATCATATTTTTCTCCTATTCTATGCTGTACTTTAAACACGGTGTCTGTTTCTTTTAGTACATTTCACTGATTACTTTTGTTTCGTACGTCTTATTTTCTTTACTTATGATTTATTTTCTATCAAGCCCATTAACTAATGCTCCTTTTAGCGTCATTAAATTTGATTATATATTTTACATACAATATCTCTATTAAACTAGTCAAACACTATCCAGTATTATAAGACTGGGCTTGTGTTCACAGGAAAGAGTGAACAATATGTGTTAAATATATTTACTATATTCCTATATTACATTTAACGCGCCTTCAACGAACAAAAAATAATGAAAGTCAAATTTCACTTGAGCTCAAAATAAGCAACCCATACTAGACACTAATTATTCGTACACAGATACCGTCTACTCTCATATTTACAAATTCTATATATCTCAATCACATACACTTATTTTACCATATGTTTTTAGTATTAGTTATTCATAAAGTCATACACCGAATCTGAATATGCTTGTACTTTTTATCCCACTTTGACATTTTACCAATATATTATTCTATTTGAACCTATGAATAAAACACTAATCAGACTCCATAAACGGATTAGCCGGAGGAATATATATATCGTCTATTTAACGGAACCTATATAAAGTAGAAATGTCTGCCTTAATATGCACAGTTATTTGGAGAAGAAATGTGGGTCGACAGCTTCTGATGTCAATGTACGCCAAACAACTTTGGCATATATTAGCTCTGCTAATAAATAGTTGAATGTTTAGCGTGTATATAGTAACTCTATTACCCAGTAACAAGTCTATATTAACTTTTACATTATATCGCGTAATGTATATAAAAAATAGTTGGCTACATATATGCATAAATGTTTCAGCTATGATATATGGTCGACAAATCTTCCTCTAAATAGTCTAGACTGCTCTAAATACAAAATATACTTTATTAAATATAGCACTGTACTTGATATTGAAGACTACAACATAAAGTTGGTAAAAGTCAAAATATTACTTACGCAATAATGTAAACTAGAGTATGATAAATATATATATATATATATATATATACATATATATGTATATATATATATAATTTAATATCATTTCATGTATATATATACATATAATATTATAAGTAATATAACATATAATTATATATGTCTTTCAGAATTTACTTCAAAAGAGATCAATAAAAAATAGTTATATGTGTTATCTTTATGTTATCATGCGTTAATTCCGAGATACGGCGAGGTCCGCAATGATATCTATCACGTCTCTACTTAACACGATCACATGCTTGGTGCGCGTGAAATGCTGTTTTCGAGTCTTAATCACAAGGAGAGTAACGCGACGATGTCTTTATTGGCCTTCAGCATATGTCCAAACAATTTGAACCGCCATCAATCAGTGAAATGCTGTAGCACTTTCGCATATGTGTATTGCGAGCATGATCGCGCATTGTAATTCCAGACATCCAGCGGAGCATTTTTGTTTTCATAGCGACGAATTTTTGCTCCGCCTCCCTCGTTGTCGGTAAGCACTCTGAGTTGTACAAAGCAACAGGTCTCACAACAGTTTGGTAGATCTTCAACTTTAGATGGTCACTGAGCTGGAGGCCATAGAATATGCCGATGGTGGTGCACCATTTGAGCCACGTTGCATTCATGCGCGCAGCAACTTCACTTTAGATGCTGTCGTCATCTGGAGTACGTTTTTGGAAAAGTCTGTCTGTCAACGTGGAGGTGACATGTTCCTTTTTATCGGTGGTTAGATATTCTGTCTTTTTGATATAAAGCCACAGACCAAACTGTGTCAGCCTGTCCTCCCAGCACTATAATTGTTGTTGTGCACTTTGATGCGAGAAAAATATCATCTTCATATAAGAGTGTCAAGAGCATGGGTCAATGGAGCCCCTTGATGATCGCATCTATGACAAGAAGTAAGAGTAGCGAGGAGAGAGTCCAGCATTGCTGTACCCCAACCGTGATGATGGAATCCTTGGACATACCGGTGGTTTTTCGCCAAAGATTCTTGGTAGAATAGTTCAACCCTACTAACCAGCTCCTTGAGGACACACTGTTGTCACATTGTGTACCAGATAACATCATGTGGCACGCAGTCAAATCCCTTTTCCAGGTCGAGGAAGATAATAGGCAGCGGTATCGTGCGGCATGGATGGTGTCTGTTGTGCCGCGCTTGTTAACGAAACCGCAGTCATTTTACGTGATTGTTATAATCTCCCGTATCGTGCGGTCAACTATTCGTTCAAAAGTGTTTCCTTGCGTGCGAAAGAATTTGAATTGGTCTGTAGTGTCTGCATAGATCGGGGCTGTTTTTCCTGTTAAAGAGTTGCGCTGTACTATTGCTGGTCAAATCAACCGGCACTTTTCTTTTGATATCTATCTATCTATCTATCTATCTATCTATCTATATATATATATATATATATATATATATATATATATATATATATATATATATATATATAAAGTGGTGTACTAAAAGCGAACTTTTAGGAAAGGTAAAACCTATTGTGAAGAGTATACAGCTCAATATCCAGGATAGAGCAGGTAGAATGAAGAAGAATGGAAAGGAATTAGAGAAGCAAAAGCCAAATCATAATTCAATTCAATTGCTCAGAGCAAGGTATATTCCGCAAAAAAGGCAATTTATTCAATTTAAATTTTCCTTAAGCCAGGCTTTTCAAAGATCAAAATCTTATCATCAGAGGAAGTCGCTGGGATAGATAAGTTGACAAATGCCAAGATTTAAAATTTGAAGAAATAAAATAAAAGTTGTAGGGGGAAGAAACATATATATATACTACTCATCAACAGATAGGCTTTTCGCTGTATCAAAGTTATTCAGTGCGGCTAAATTAGGACCCACCCCAAGCCAGGAATCGAACTATAAGCCATCAGGTCGACGGTCGGCAACACTAATCACTTAGCTTCGGAATAGGTGCTCGTAAATGATATCTACAATGCCGTTATATAAACATTGACCACCACTACAAATATGTTTGCATTACGCTAAGTAAACAGTACACGTTATCATTAGACGACAGTGTTCTCACATAGATTGGAGGTTATTAAAGACTGGAATTAAATACTGAACAATTATATATACTTAATATATACATAGACACACAGACACACACATACACACACATATATATATACATATATATATACATAAATATATATATATGTGTGTGTTCATAATGTTAGTATATAATATGCTACAATATTATATACGTCATTCCGAATGCGTTTGAAAAATATAGGTAGAAAATAATTTATATATCAGTTTAAATTTGCTTTCAAATGTGTGAAGATGCATATTATAAAAGATCATCTCTACGAGAGTGTTCTCAGTGAAACTGCAATAACCTGATACGATTATTTCTTCAAATCACTTGCTATTGTTATATATTTATACTACCGGAGAACCTCTTAAGGAGATGAAGATATATATATATATATATATATATATATATATATATATATGAGAGAGAGAGGGAAATATATATATATATATATATATATGAGAGAGAGAGAGAGGGAAAGATATATATATATATATATATATATATATATATATATATATATATATATATATATATATAGAGAGAGAGAGAGAGAGAGAGAGAGGGGTAGATATTAGGCGCAAGTACTTATTCAAATTTAGACCGTATAGAATTGCTTATAAGTAGGAACAAAATGCAGACATTTTCTTATATTTTTTTTAATACTGGCCTACTCAAGTAAATTCTAGCTTTTGAGAATCGTATGGCTATAGGAATTAGGGTGTTATATGTCAACACGATACGAGATATATTCATGTACGTTCAAGCATTAATGCACTTAATACGACCTAATCACGTTGTTACAGCAGATATCTCGAGCTCACCAAAGTTAAGTGACGTTGACCGTGGTCAGTACAAGATAGGTGACTATTTGGGAACATCACGTGCCGTATTTCATCGCCCGTGACCTTGATATGCATGCCACAATGGAACGCTTGGAAGGAAACATGTTCAGCCCGTCCAAGGTGAACAAGTTTACGTTTCAAAGTCTAGACATTTAATAAAGTCTTATAAGTTTAATTTAGAGATTTGTTCAGTTACCTAAGATATGCCTTTTTAATGTGTTTTCGCTGCTACGATAAGGCGTACTAATATTGTTGATACATATTTTATAAACAATATGAAAATATGGTAGGAGAAATGCGAGTGGTCGACACAATAAAAGTCCATGTGTGTAAAGCAGACTGATTCGACAGCTTATTTTGCAATCCAGAAGATGATCATAAAACTTAATAAAGGGCGGTAAAATGCACATAATGAACCTCAAGAATAATAAATCGAGAACTAGAGAAAGACTGTAGAACTTAACGTTCATATTAATCATTAAACAACTCAGCTAAACTTTACAGAACTAAATCACACATAGTATATCGAGAGGTGAAATCAAGGGAGGCGCTGGAGCGCTCTATCCCTTAAAAACGGCTATGCTGGAAATCTCATTTCTTTGATCAATCATAACTCAAAAACCAATAAACCAAATTATATAAAACTTTGCACAAATTTTTGTTTTGACAGGTTCTATCAGTGTGTAGAATTTCAGCATCATTAGTCAAGGCAACCCAGATATCCAGAAAGTTCAATCATGAAATCATGTTATCTGTGTGTACGTACGTACGTACGTCTGTGCCACGCTGTATCTCATCAACTATTTGATGGATTCAGCTGATTTTTGGCATGGATAGAGGTTCAATGGTCTAGTTGATGGCATTTGAATTTCAGATTACCACATACCTTAGTTTTTCAGAAAACCTAAAAAATGGCCATTGTATTGAGGCATAGTCTTTACAAAAGTACTGACATTCTATGATAAATGTCAGTATACTTAAATCATATGTCCTTAATAGGGTTAAGATGAAAATTCATATACACTAAATGTACAAACGCAAGTAAATTCCCAAATGTTTACACTTTTATTGTCATTAAGGGTATGCGAGCACAACAGGGCTATGTATTTTACTGGTGGGAATTTTTCTTCAACGCACCCCACACCCTTCATCCACTCATGCATAGAGATTTATACTGTAGTGATGTTATAATGAAATGGTTTAGATGATATGTAGTCATACCCTTAATGACAATACAAGTGTAAACATTTGGGAATTTCCTTGCTTTTGTACATTTAGTGTATATGAATGTTCATCTTAACCCTATTAAGGGCATATGATTTCAGTATACTGTCATTTTTCATGGAATAATATTTGTACGCCGATTAGAATATATTCTATCTTGATACACTGCATGAAGACCAAAATTACTCGAACGATATGCACAAGGCGAGCATTTAGTCACGTCGAAGATAACACATCAATCAATAAGTCCAAGCCTAACTCATGAAGCCACATCTTTTAGGTTAAATGTGCCTTTATTCAGCAACATAGTCTTTTTTCTTAGGTGATACATTTATTCAAAATTTTCTCTATCAATTCCATGCTTTTTGTAGAATGATGTGCTTTTGGCCAAAAAATACGTCTTACTTTCCGATATCACTACTTCATTAGAGCATGGTCTCTTTACTTGGACAATTCATTTGAGGTCTGCAAACAGGCAGTTGTTGTTGGAGGTCAGATCTGGGGTATAGAGTCGCGTGGTAATTTACAGTGCAAATTATGTAATTGTGCAATCGTTATGGTCGACTGGTTACGAATCCCGCGAGGTTTTGTACCGCTGATAAATAGTAAGACGACGAAATACGTATCATATGTTTCGTGTTTCTACACCCTTCAGTAGGGATTACGTTGCAGTACACAAGTCTCATAAACTCTGTCTTCTTACTGCTAGACCTTCCAGACAATTAGACTTTTAAAAGATATGCGAAAGACAAGAAACTGGAAAAACAAAAGCTGAACATATTATTAATGTTTTGTCTCTATACGGGAATTATTTTCAAGAGTTAAAAAAAAACTATGAATGAAAATATGAACGAAAAAGTCGGATGCAAATTGTTTCTTACCTAATAGCTCCCGCACTGTATTTCAAGCTCCGGACGATGTCGCATCACCTCAGTTTTGATCTCTGTACTTATTTAACCAGTACTTCCATGGAAGGTATTTCGATCAAATTACTGCACTTGTACAATTCTCAACTGACTTACTTCCGGCCGACCCTGATCTCTATCAAAAGCACATCTTTTCATGACAAGTTTCATAGATACCGGAAAATGTATACTCTAATTGTCTCGTTACTCGGAATGCTTGCCTTTGGAATAAAAACTTCTCTTTCACCCTGGTCTCCGATCTAAACAATATGCAGACATTTTAATGTAATGTAAACAAATGTATATGTTCAAAACTCTTTACCATATGTCCTACTTACACATCTGGCTTGTATAACAGTAGATGCTTACAAGTCAGTGCCAATAACGCATTGTGTGGGATACATAAAAGAATAAAAACGATTCGCTAGTGATTGCCTCAAGTTCATAGATCACTGAAATCTGCTTGATTTGTTAGTGAAGGTGACTAGCAGATTTTAAATCAATCAATTAATATGTAATTCAAGTTAAGATTAACTAATCTATAATAAACTTTGTAAGAAGGTTATTATTAGTTGGTTTATTTTAGGTTAGTAGCCACGTTGCTTCCGTTTTGTAATTTACATTTAAAACAATTAGTATTAAGCGTTCAACAAGATTTGGAATATGTCGTCAGTAGAAATATAAAAAAAGAAACAAGAAAAAAATGTTGAACATATTCATTTTTCTTAGCTTATTATTCCATTTTAATCATATGAAAATTGAACTAAAATGAAGTTAAATTTAATAGAGTTTGTGTCCGCAGTAGAATTGTGTATATGTTGTAGTTGTGATATTGTATTAAATTGATATATAATATATATTATTGTATAATATATATATTATTAAAATTATATTTTATTGTTGTCTGTTATATAAGTGTTATTATAGATTTAAGCTACCTCGGTCTGTATTTAGTTCTGCGATGTGAGGGTTTAATTTGCGGATCCATTGGATCTCTTTCTGTTTGTTTATTGCAACAACATTGATTTACGCTTATCAAAATCAGCTATGAGTATCAATATATATGTACACATCTGTGTGTGTGCGTGTGTGCATGTGTATCGATACTTGGACATATATCATTTATGATCTTCATAAACAACCATCCATACTGAGATAGGTGTTTTTGCTGATGACACAAAGATGGGTGACTTTACTGATAACATTATCTGCATGAAGGCAAATCGAATGTCGTCACAGCCAAGACTAGAGTTCAATCCTTAGAAAATAACTTCAAGTCAGTTGTGCAATGGAGCGAAAAAGGGATGCTCGGATTTACTGCAACGCACGTTTCCTTAAACAAATATTAAGACACCTTTCTACACACCGATTGGCATAAAAGGTCAATGTAACCTTTTCCGGAAGTCCGACGTTCAAACTCTTTAGACTGGCATTCTAAGACAAAATGAAATAGAGGAAGTACATAGAACAGGTTAGCAATGCTGTTGCAAAGAAAGTAGTATTTTTATACTGGTATAGAAAACTTCTCTAATCTGATAGTATCGTGTATCTCTAATAAAAACACGATTATTAGTGTATGGAGTCGAATTACTACAACTAGACTCGTGCACCAACAACTGTGTTTTTCTCTATTTTTGACAGAGTGAAAAGAAAACAACAATTTCTCATCTAATAAGCTTCATACGGTCTACCAAGCTTTAGTCCTTGTCTTATCACCGCAGTGATGCATCCATGTACTTGTTTTATATGTACGTACATGCAATCTGCTCCGATGAACGTACTGCACTTGCACCTCATTGAACGAACGTAAACCTGACACACGTGACTAGCTGTTAAATTCCAGTTGTGACCGCTCGATATCGCAATATCGCTTATGCTGATAGTTTATATTCTCGGACTGCTTGCCTCTGACGTTCCTTTTCTGCTTTTTGTTCCTCCGACCGAATCAATATGCAAGCCGTTCAATGTAATCTGAATAAAGATCTTTCTTTCCTGATTCACAACCCATGGTGGCCCTTTAAAACATTAGCTCATCCCAAAGTAGCTCATGCAGATTCCGTTGCAATATATCTGGTTTTGTGTTTATAAAGTCAAAATAAATAAATAAAATGTATAAGGCTGATCGATTTGACGATGTATTTTTTTAATCCAAAAATATATAGAATAATAACGAAGTTAACAGATCAGCATTCATCAAAGTAATAATAATTAACTATAACTAATGTTTTATGTGGTTAACGTATGTTTATGGGATCATCATCCTTCGTAAAAAGAAACGCGGTATGATTTTGAATGATCTGTCTTTATAATACATATTGAAATCTCCATCACTATAAAAGTCGACCTTCCAATTACTTCTAAATCGATTACGTTGCAACTTTCGTTTAAGCCACGCCAATTAACGATTCCCACTCACTAGAGTCAGTGAACTTTATATCCCAATCGTTTAACACTGGGTTGACTTGTCATTATTTATAGGGAAAACACGATTTTATATACAGCTCTGTTATCATCCGGTCAGAAAACCAGTTTCGGGTTTAACACATCGGTTATCAATAATTAGCTTGACAGTCAGGTCAGAGAAGACCAAACTAAAATGAACAGACAATTATTCAGATGCACAATACCAATACTTTAAAATATTTTATAATCTTCTGAACGTTTGATGAAAGAAAATATCCTGCATATTTATAGTTCATAATTACAGTAAAGGCTTCAGCTAGATCCTTGTCTAGTTCTAGCTGAATAGGAACATGAACTTTTCTCTTAATGGGGTATTTGTAAATACAAAAGAACATCAAATAATACCCTGGACTGACAGATAAAACAAGTTTCAGGAAATACTCGACTTTGTTTATTAACATAGTGTATCACCCAAGAAGGCGACTGATTCCAAATCCTTTCTACCAATTACATGCATTTTTGAAGAACGATTGGTCTTCAGCCTCAGACTACGACCCAGTTTCCGATATATCGTCTTCATTGGAGCCAAATCTCTTTCCATTCTAATACGTTTAGAATCTACAAACAGCAAGTTGTCGGTAGGGGTCAGCTTTGGAGAATAGGAATGGCGCGAAAGCAATTTGAAGTGGGATTCATGTAGTTTTTCAATCATTGCGATTTACTGGTGACAGGATGCTTTGTCTTAGTGAAAGGGGGAATTCTTTCATTATTTCTTCTTCATTTGTAGCCATTTATAGAGATTTCTTTCTTCAACCGATGCGCATTGTTATACAATATTCGTTATTGTTGATTCATCCGTTCCTAAAATTATCCAATAACAATATACTTTGTGCATCCCAAAGTACCGACACCGAAAGCTTGCCTGCTGACGATTGCGTCTTTCGTCCATTTGCTCTACTTTCTGTCAACTCAGCTGACTGCTGATTTGCCTCCGGATTGAAGTCGTTAATCTATTTTTCGTAGATTATAACATTTCTGAATCGTCGACGCGTTCTGTTCTTGATCGATTGTTTGAAAACGCTGCACCCGCTTATAATACAAATACAAAAATGTTGATATCTACAACGTTTCGATTATCTCATGCAACTTCAATTTACGATTGGCCGAAACGAGTTTGTAGATTAAAAAAAAAATGTTTTCCGGGACAACTGCCGGATTTAGGCGACCTCGGTGTTACGTGTCTATGAGACCGCGTAAAAGTATGCGTGCAACCTTTTAACCGTTGTTGTTACGGTGTATTGTCTGAATAACACTTGTCAAGCGATGGCTTTTCTTGAACATTATTTATTTCTATCAGAAAGCAATGCTGTA
This sequence comes from Sepiola atlantica, assembly GCA_963556195.1. NCBI lineage: Eukaryota > Metazoa > Mollusca > Cephalopoda > Sepiida > Sepiolidae > Sepiola > Sepiola atlantica. Next base: position 27,908,535 of record OY744540.1, on the reverse strand, counting down.
GCAACACACAGCATTCCAGTTGTCCGATTGTTTTGAACATGTGCAACAGTAACTAAACTAAAAAAACTGTAATTTGTAAACTAATAATCTAAGTTCGCTCAAATGTTTACATGCGCCATTTAAGGGGTCGTACTTTATATAATCATTGCTCATTTTTAATTGTTTTAATCTATATGTTAAGCCCGATATTTATTTAGTGATTTCTATGAGCTTTTCTTAACTGGTGATCCACACACTTTAATAAATAAAGATCAGACATATATGTTATTAAAGTTTCCTTAACTTTCAATTCATTTGGAGATTATTTAATCATAAATGATTTTTGTAGGTGCATTGCTATTATAAGGGTAATGATAGTTAGATTAGACTTCCTGTTTCTATTATATCCATGATCATATAGTATGGTATTTTTCAGATCCGAAGCTGATAATTAGATTTCGTCAGTTATATCATTTTCTAGTAACTACAGGATGTCTCAAAAAATGTACTCACTGACATGTTTCGCGACGTTTGCGAATCCCTTGGTGCGCGTTATCAGCTTTGTTTGAACAATAATGGTCATCAGTTTGAACATTTGCGAACATGATTCTTCAATTACATCTGTCTCATGTATTCGATGCTATTTCATTTCACTCTATGTTCATAAATAAAAGTTTTCTTGTCATTCTACGAGTGAGTATATTTTTTTGAGACACCCTGTATATATGTCAGAAATACAACTACAAATAGTCTGATTTCTATACATTCATGGTAAACATATTGTGCTAGTATGTTTTAAAGAGGAAACCTCGGCCCTTCGAATGAACTAAAACAAATATCACACGGTTATCTATTTTACTGGTTCGATAATTATCACTTTATTCACTTAACTTAATTATAAAACTGTATATTAATATGAAAAGTATTCGACACAATTTGGAGAGAGAAATATACGTACAAAATGTGTACTTAGAGTGTTCACCTTCTTTACGAAAATAAAGAAAACAATATTGTTTGCACAGGTGCAACGACTTTTATTAAATTTACATTATTAAGGCAATCATTTCAAAAGGTCATTTTAATTTACAATTTCAAAGGTCAGAATAATCGTTGCTAGATAATTCACCAGGTGAGCGAATCAAGTTTATGATTTCAAAGCTAACACAAATCGGAAATCGATGACGGCTGCTATTAGGGTATACAATTTAAAATGTTATTCGGTGCTCTTGATCCTAATTTATAAATATATTAATTACTTGTCCACAATTAAAACGATGTGCTATTATTGTGATAAAGAAATATTTTCCATTTTGTATTTAATCGAGACTTCTCATACGTCCTTTTGGCTAAGATCAAAGTGTAGTATCTGTTCCGATGGATACTGCACCCCATAGACTGGTATTGTCTTGGCCTTCGGGGCTTGATTTACGCCTGTCTATGGGTCTGTCCTGTGCAGTTCTAGGAGGTCCACCCTCCCAGGCTTCGCCTCCCCTCTTTGGGGAAGAGTAAGTGTATTGCTTACTGCCTGAGACGCCCCTACCGGGGAACGCCGACGGGGCTGCCCAGGCAATTTTTAACCCCCGCTTTCCCGACCCGACCTTGGGTCACATCGTACTTGTGGGAGTAAGATAAAAACTGGGCTTGTGCCTAACTCCTGGAGAGGAGTAAATCAATACTCATACGTGTCTGGGACGAAGCCTTACATTGGCAGAGAAACTTTAAAATAAGAGTACATTCGAAACTATATGTGATTGGTGAGCCTATCAGCATAATCGCATGTGGTGAAATTACTAACGCTTCAGGGTTCTTGAAAAAGAAGATGGAAGTCGGCGATCGATCGCGAACAAGAATAAAAAACGAAAGTCACCCCCATCCACCCTTTTCTTAAGGTAAACACGCACAAATAAACACTCAAATGTCATCAAACAACACGAAGGGCCAATCAAATGTTAACTTCATTTTTCTCCCCAACAACAGCAACATAACCTTTTGATTGTTTTAACATATTATTGTCACCCACTAATGAATATCTGTTATTCCTTCATTACGAGTGTTAATCGTTTTGAGTTTTCAAACCAGACCAACCAATTATGGAAGTCTCCAACTAATTTGTGTAAATCACATTCTATAGACTGTTTACATACATCGTTGGCAGAGAATTATAGACAGAGCAACCAGAGAGAACATGGATCGTCATAGCAACACAGTAAGACACATTTGATTAATAGTTTCTTCACAATGCATGACGCTTAAAAATTAGAAAGTAGTTATATTTTATTTTCCCAAAATATTTGATTCGTTTTCCAAAGCGGCTTATCTTCTACGGCAACGAGATATCTGGTATTAACATTGACCCTCATATCTGGGGTGTTGTCAAATTATTTCAATTACCACATATACAGCGAATATTGGTTATTAGTGCAACTCACTTTTCATTTTCTGGTAGCGGTATGTGCGGATTTATTTACATTGACCACTCGAATTCGACGGAGTAGTAGACATCAATGCAAATCATAGTGTGTTATGGTGAGCTTAAAACACGAACAAGAATAAGTGAGAGAGAAAGTGTGTATATAAAAAACACTTTATTTATGAAGTCGGCGTAAAAAAAACATAAAAATAATATGCTATGTAAATAAGTTCAGAAACATTTTGCCATTACTAATCTGCAGATCGTTATCAGTGTCAAAAAAGGCAAGAGTCAATCAGGCATGTGTACGCAATGTTATAACGTATATAAGTGAATACTTGCTAGTGAGGGTTGAGGAAATGCGTTGCATGGAGAGAAATGGCATGAGAATGATACGATGGATGTATAATGTGAGTCTTAATTAAAGGATATGTGCTGATGACCTCAGAGGAGGATTAAATATAGACAGTATAAAATGTGTGCAAAACTCGATACTTCGTTGGTATGGATAGGTTGAAAGGATCAATTAAATGTCTTGCCTTAGTAAATGCAAAAATGTTGTGGTAGCAAGGTCAGTTAGCAATGGAAGCAAAATGAGTCGGTATTAAGAGGGATAATTATAGATATATAGTTTAATGTTAATAGCTTAACAACATGCGAGCATGCAAAACAAATGTAAACTGAATATTCTGATGATTTAAGACACTCTTCCCCTTTGCCACTAAAATAAGACAACCATAAATAAATATCTGATTAATTTATGATGTGACAAACCGTCTTATGATTATTGTTTAATTGATTCAGTGAATTAATAATTTAAATATTCTACGTAATCCGTAGTCATTGATTTATCCTTAAAGCAGTTCGTGCTATGAATATAAAAGGTTCTAATAAATAGGCCACAATGACTCGATCAAATAAAGACCTGAGACACACCAGACAAGAAGTATCCTAATAAATCACACTGATTCCCAAATCTTTTAATATTTTTACTCCAGGGAGAGTGTTAACTACATTATGTGTTCTAGCAGAAATATGCGATCTCATATCTTGCTAATATATGAATAAACCCTTCTCTAAAAGAGTACGTAACATTAAAATGACAACTGAACTGATACTAAGCTTCCCGTTCATAAAGAAGGAGGTAATGTATTGAGGATGGGATGATGCCGAACGATTATATTATACATTACACCGCAGGAGAAGGTAATTAGTGAGAAGTCAATCCCATTACACCATAACATATACTAAAATTAAGAGGCAATCCCTGGGAAGATGGTATCTTAACAACAAAACAACAAAATACTACTTTACCCCTCAATTTAGCATTTCGAAGAGTACATTAGTCAGACATAATATCGTAAACTTAATTGAACATTACAATATAGAATAATATATGAATAGACGTAATAGTATTATTTCTTCTCCGGGGGGAAAAATATCAAATCCCTTTTAGTAATACACTTGTTATCTTCTAGGCTCGCTCTTTGCATTCTTAGTGTTTCTCTAGACCACCAATGTGTAAATGTGGGTATAACTATTGAAACCAGTGTGTGGAGGGCTATTATTTCAGATTACGTATATATTTTTGTTATATTTTGTATCATTTATTCTTTTTTTTTTAATTTAAGTTTGTTCACGAGTTATTGGATGCATAACTCATCAGCAGATGCCAGTTTAGAAAACAAAGGAATCCTTCAGTCAGCAACTATGAAAAATAGATTTAAAACTCATCATCGTAATCTATATAAATATGTTTGATTCGTTGCTATTTTAAACCAGGGCACGAGAGTGTTTAATTTGTCGAAAAATGTATTTTACAAACATAATAGAGTGGTAAATTGAAATTCGAGTAATTTATTTCTAGTGACCATTATTTATCCTAAAATATTTAATTTGGAAAAATATCAAATATTTTTTTCTCCTACAAAGTGACGTTCTGTAATGATCAATAGCGGGGATTATGGAGTCAGTGGGAAACGTCCAAGTTTAGTTGTGGTTACTGCATTAATTTCACTAATAATCTTGGAAAATGTATACATGAAACAAGTCGCTCGGTCCATGGCAACTTGTGTAAGCGAAAGGAAAACAATGAAATAATTGCAGTCTCTCTGTGCATACCCCAAAATTCGTTCCTCCTTGTCTTGTACTTCTAATGTACCTAGAGGAATACGGTTGTTTATTTTGCCACGTTTGCGCCGCTATACTCTCAAAAATAAATAAATTCAGAAATAAAGACGTGTATTTATATATATATATATATATATATATATATATATATATATATATATATATACACGAATAAGTATATGAAAAGATATAAAAAGTCTAATTACGAACGATTAGACACAACCTCTTGAAGACGATCGAGAGACCAAAAGCGCTAGACGAATGACCAATGAGACAACTCTATGTGCCACATTATATCTATTAACACCCAAGAACCGCAAAATTTCTCGCCGCGTCAAGAGATTAACGAGAAAGATTGCAAAACGAGAGAACTTGGTAGTCTTTAACGAAACTTTTATAAATAACGACTCGCTGCCTTATTGTGTGTATATATATATATATATATATATATATATACATGGAAAATGAAAATAAGAAAAACAAAAGAATAGCTATGTGTTGATCAGCGTTTCGTCTTTATTAGCAGATTTTCTCATATTGGTTTGTTCTGAAACAAATTATACACGTACACACATTTTTTACCAGCAAGCTCAGAGCTTGCGGTTAGTATTAGCAAGAAAATCAAAATATGAGAAACAATTAGAGAGTGGCAGTGGTAGCAATACGGATGTAACAAGTGGAAGAGGTAAATATAGTAGAAATAGAAAACAAAGTGGGAGGCGAGCCGAATTTCAACCAGGATTAAGTTTAATATTAAAGGAGGCGAAATGCTATTTGGATCAATTTATTTATTTATCTTGGAAAGAGAAAACAAAAAACATTGGGGTCAAAGATTGTCTGGGTTATGTGTTAGGAGAGTGTAGGCGGTGAAGGGTGGGGGGAACAACATTATATATATATATATATATATATATATATATATATATATATAATGGCACAATCACCGAAGTAAAGGGACGTCGAGCCTGGCCAGTACTAAATGGGTGACCATTTGGGAATACTAGGTGTACTGTATGTGCTCTCTGCTTATCTCGGCATTGTTTCCACTCGTCTTGAATTGCTTGCAATTGGAATCAAGCAGTGCCGACTCAGGAGAAGTGCTGTTAGGAATTGTGCAACACTTGCTTCACAATTACACGCGCAGCCAGCCCGTTACAGAGGTGGCCATACTATCTCTAGACTGTACGGAGAGCATGCCATATATATATATATATATATATATATATATATATATATATATATATATATATATATATATATCAGACATACATTAAACTTAATAATCTTCTTTGAACGTGGTTGGTTCGACAGCGCATCTTTCTAGGCGTTCAGACACAAGGCAATATATTGACTTGTCGATGATGGTTCTCAATCTTGCCATGTTAAGAGCAAGCACACTCTACCCCGATGATTCCAGGAAAACGGGATGAAACACATGTATCTGTGGATAAGAACTTAATAATAATGATCGTAATATATACATATATACATATTTATATATCTATTTATCTATATTTGATGATATAATCCTAGTTTATTTAAATAACATTTCATCCATAAACAATATTTTGCCTATTTTTGTATATATGCATATTTATAGCATATTAAATTCTCTGGAAGGCTTTATCATGACGTATTACACCACAGTCCAACTAAAAAAACAAGGTGTACCCAATACTTATGTAATTAATTTTTAAAAAACATATTTAATTTTAGTTTCTTTGTTCGTTTTCTTTTTATCACTCCAATAAAAATGTTGATGTGACATTAACTTAAGTTAGCATGTTCATATTTTACATAGAAATAACTCTGTTTCACATAAATAATATTTAATGATTTCACACTAATTATCATCATCATTATTTTACATTTTTCACATTGTTCTTCTTCCATTTTCTTGATTTTCACTCGATATTTCCCTTATTGTTCTCCTACAAATCTTTCATATCGCAATCCATTCCTATTATGAGTAACTTCTTTCGCAATTTGATTTCATCTTTTCAGTTTTACTAATTTTTATTTTTACTGAAATGTTATATTATTACGCCATCAAATAATAATAATTATTAAAAAATAAGCATTGTTTGTATAGAAACATAAATACACTACGTTCAATCCGGTTATAATAAGGTTACACTATTTTTTATGCATGCTTCTGTATCGGTATTTCTATCTCATTATAATTATAACTAGCACTATTCCAGTTTAGTTAGAAAATCAATCCTATGATTTATTTAAACATCCATTTAGTCATGAGATCTCATGAATTAATTCCTCTATTATTTTAGTCAATTAAAATTATCATTATTCCATTGTTATCTTTTTTAAATAGCTAATTATTACAACCTTCTATTTTAACGTTCATTCTATCATATTATTTCATCAATTGATAATGATTATTTAAGAACTACAAACTATTTGTTTAATCACTACTTCGGGTTAGAGTTTAATCTCGCTATTTTTTGTTTATCATATAATAATTATATATATATATATATATATATATATATATATATATATATATATATATATATATATATATATAGAGAGAGAGAGAGAGAGAGAGAGAGATATTATTAAATTATTACATATATATATTTATGTATATTTATATTTTTTACTAAATAATAATTATTTTCTAAAAATAATTATTTATCAAAAAAATCATGAATAAACTACGAAATTTAATAATCTTTCAATCACTATATCCGGTTATAATAAGATTGCCCATATTTTTATTAATCATTGGAGATCTATATTTAAATCTTATAATAATTTGTCTTATCACAATTTATATTAATTTTCAATTCAGTTAAGAAAATTTGTATCGATCCAGTGATGTATTTAATGATTCGGTTATTCGTAATAGCTCGTAAATTCATCCTATAGTATTTATTTTAATTTCATAACGCTTATTATTACTAATTTAATTTTAACTGTCATTCTAACTAATTACGTCATCAAACAATTATTATTATGTAATATTATGTGGTTTAATATTTTTAAAACATTACTAATGTTTATTATTAGATACTCTTCTTTTTATTTATTCAAATCGAACAATTACTCGCAAACATTGCATTTTAAGTAGAAGTGTCGTCAGCTATTAAGAGAACTGAATAGTCAAACGTATATGAGAATTGGAAATAATAGATGTATAATGTATCACCATCGTTTAGGCATCGATGGAAAGTCGTTTCCTGTTTGCCGTCAGCATACTATAATACGGATACGAGGACCGATATTTACTAGACTGAAAACAGCTTTGTTCTTTATAGTTTGTTAGACGGTTTCTATTATGGACTATTCCCTAGATTAGTGCGGTGCTTAGGTATGTTCTTTAATCTAAATAGATCGAGATAAAACGGGACAAAATTTAAAATGGTACGCAGGTACAAAGAAGTTGTATACGTTGGTCAACCTTTTCCCTCATGTAGTTAACTTTATCGCATTTGATATGGTTCCGTTGTGATGCCATTCATAGCAGTCGGATTTATCTCTGAAAACAATCGTTAAATTAAAGAAATTATGAACAGAGTGTCGGAAATAAAAGAAAAATAGTGCTGTTTAACCGGAAAAATAGATTGATGTTTATGTAAGACACTTAATGTATGGCAAATAGTGTACGGCTGATTTTTGAAGCTTTATTCGATTACGAAAGCGTCATCTCGGTGGAGTGATATATATGATAACTACCTTGCTCTGCCGAATAAAACCAGTTGACTTGTGTTGACGATCAGAGTGTTCAATCCCGGCATCCGCGAATTCCTGAAGAACTTTAAAGTCGCCTTGAAGAAGAATGCACAAGTTTAATACGTAAATAACCAAACAGCGCTTAAACAACGATTTCGCGGTGTATCAATTTGATGATGAATATCAAAGGGAAGAACTGAGGCCCTTTCGTAAAACTACGTACACCTGGCTTTTTGATTAATACATGTACATGTAAAAACGCGTTCTATAATACTTTGGATCATAGTTACTATATTTTAC
>OY744540.1:27880023-27895023 GCA_963556195.1 Sepiola atlantica | reverse complement strand
AAGCGGAAAGGAATACTGGCAATACTGTTTTGTGTTATGCAATATTAAACATCACAATTCTCAAAAAATATTTAGATTCAAAATAGAAAAATCTAAATTTTAAAATGGGGAATGTGGGTCCATTTCGTGCACTAACCCTAGACCCAAAACTTAATTCAACTTTACACGACAGATACACCATATTTGTATATATTAGTTGTGTATATGCAATATTAACGCACAGTTAACCAAATTTACAAATAAGTTTTTAATAAAGATATTTTAATTATTAACTGTTATTAGTTATTCTTGTTGTTTAATTAACTGATTGTTTTGATTGTTCTAGTTCGCGATATTGTTTTATTTCCTTGAGAAATATTTGGCATTTGTGCTCAGATATTTCTTCTTTAGAGGGACCGACTGGATTTTCAGCAATTGCGATCTATTTTTAAGTTTCAAGTGAAAAGGCAAAATGATGTTTTCTGTCTTTGCTTTGTGATCAACTTAAAAAGTGCGTCTGGGTATGACCTTAAAATACACCCAGGGGTGAGGCCATCACTTAGGAGCTGTGGGGAATGTGGATATGCCCCTTAGTTCACATTACTCCCAAGACCAACTCTGCCCGGAGTGTTAGTACCTGTAAGGACCTCATCTATGGGTCAAATAAAACCTACTGGCGCTAATAGTTCAGGCTGTCTGAACTTATTAACTTTTTCACTATTTAATTTTTACCTACACGTATTATAGAGGACCCCTTTTAAATAGCACTCGCATACGTATTTACTGATTTCACATGCAATGGTTCTTCCAGAAAACGTTGTCTGAAGCTACTGGCTACCTGACCAGAATGCACCAAACATTAATGTGTTATTGTTTTTTATATTTGCAAAACTCAATCATGTTCCGCAAAATCTGAAACAAACAAACAACAAATACCCCCTTTCCCATGTCCTTATTTCTTTATTTTTCTCATCCATGTATTCTTCTCCTCCCCTCCTCCCACCCTTGATTTTACTCAAAACAACATCATGAATAGATAGTTGAACTTATGAAAAACTTGAAACATAGCAAGTTTCACCAAAATGACCGGATTCGACATAAAATAACCCGAAAAGAGTCGATATGCCGTAGAATCAAACAACTAAACTAAACATAATGCATGGTTCTTCCAGAAAACGTTGTTTGAAGATACTGGCTACCTGACCAGAATGCACCAAACTTGATGTCATTCTTATTTTTCCTTTCCCGTTTTTCAAAAGTCAATCATTTTCTACAAAGACACCAATTGTTACCTACAAAACAACCAAACGAAACACCATGAATAAATATTTAAAGATATATAAAACTTGAAGCATACATCTTTTACCAAAATGACCAAATCTGGCATTAAATAACCCGAAATGGGTTAATATGCCGTAAAACAAAACACATAAACGAAACACAATGAATAAATATCTGAGTATATGTAACACTTGAAGCAGAAAACGTTTTACCAATATAACCATATTCAGCATTAAATAACCTGAAAAGGCTTGATATGCCGTTAAACAAAACAACCAAACCAAACCAAATATTAAAATCTGTATCGACATTACCAAAATGCTATTATTTATTTTTCGTGTTTACAAACAAAGTTATGTATGAAAAGTTTGATTTTTAATTAATCTCTCAAGTATTCCAAGTAGCGTAATTCCGAAAATTCTGAGTAAATACCGGTACAATTGGATGGGCAGGAAGACTCCTAAACCTGCATCTCCTTCATTTCTTTCTTCCTCCTTTCACCTTGCAACGATTCTAAAAATATGATCTATATCCTTAGGTCGGATGTTGACAAATTAATTCATTTTTTTTTTCATATTTCTCCCGGGCAGCGCCGGGGGACGGGAACAGCTAGAAGTAAATAAAAATAATAATTCAAAGTGTTTGGTATGGTTTGGTAGTTTTGTTTTACGGCATATCAACCCTTTTTGGGTTATTTAATGCCGAATCTGGTCATTATAGTAAAAGTTTTTATGCTTCAAGTTCTTTATATCTTCAAATGTTTAATCATCGTTTTTGGTTTGGTAGTTTTGTTTTACGGCATATCAACCCTTATTGGGTTATTTAATGCCGAATCTGGTCATTATAGTAAAAGATTTATGCTTCAAGTTCTAAAAATAAAATAAAAAAGGGGAGGGAGAAAGGGAGAGGGGCTGTTGTTTTTGTTTTTGGTTTTGTAGAACATAATTAAGTTCTACAAAAAAAAAAAGAAGAAAAACAAAAAACGTCAATGTAGGTGAATTTCGTCTCAGGGAGCCACAGGGCAGCCTGATCTGGTATCACCAGGATTCAAAGTGTATTCACCAATGTTACTTGTAAGCGAGAAAGGCACACGCATACACACATTATCTTTTTACATAGATAATACGGTACATACCCTGATTAGATACCCGTAGTTATCGTGAATTGTCGGGAAACGCCATTTGGTATACTAATGTATTACTTTACAGAAGATCATAACGATATCAATGAGCATAAACAGTATTAACTGATTCAAAATTATACTCGGGGATACGCTTTTTTCAATCAGTCCGCGAGGATCTGACAACTTTAGAATTAGTGGCATTGACTCTGTTGGGCTGTAGTATTGTTTTGTGCTCTTTCAGGTGTTACCATCTCTATTTCAGATGTGGTTGATTTACGGCTAATTGCCTAAGACGAGCCCTTTCTGAAAAATTGCAATAATGCTGTTCAGGCATTTTTGTAGGTCAGAGTGAACTTCCTCTAGTACGCAGTGTTTTCAACTCGCCACGTGACCTTGTTTCTAGCATCTAACGAAGATATAAAAGAAATGCAATAACATGGTTTAACGCTACACTAATGGAATATGAATTTGCGATAATTGTGTATGCCTTTTTGCAAACCTGCTTTGAATAGTACCTAAATGATCACTTCTGCTTAAAAATAATACGAATTCCTAACGACGACGTTTAAGAAAAACGCAATCTATTTCATGATTGCTGTTTCCGGAAAAGCACCATCAGAGTTTTCCGTTTGGATGCGATCAAACAAATATCGCTAATAGGAAACAGAATTTCTCGAGCAATGAAGAGGAAAGAAGATTACGCATTCCCAAAGGAAGAAAAGGTTAATAAAAATGAAAATTTTAAACATCATTGGAATTAAAAAGACAGAACTAATACGGTTATATTTCGATGGTGGCACATGCACCTCGGTGTGTGCTTTAAGAAAACAACTGGAAATTGGAAGAAAGCAGACGATCGTAAAGCAACGATAAAAAAACATTGTTAAAAAGAGGCAGGCTTACATTGTCTTGTGGTAGGGTCAACCAAGCGAAATAAGTAATTGCCATGTAAAGCCACTGCTTTTCTTCTACTTATCCATTTAGTGTAAATCATTTCTTTTTATCTCATGCTTCACATTGTTTTACCATCGTAAATACTAAAAGAAAAAGGTTGAACTACAGAAATAATTGTGTACATGACGCGATTGCAATTATTTTTTATTTACCGAATTTTGCAAAACAATCCTAACCGCCGACCGGTTTATATAAAAGCAACAAGCTATGTGTCACATCTCAGTTCCAGAGTTTGCACGCACATGACACAGAGGGCAGTTTTATGGGTAGTAGCAATACTGTCGTGCTGACCCTGTTTAGAACTCGACACTCCTAAGAAAACCGGATGTTTAATGCCTTGGCGTGCTGACCTTGTTTATAATTCAGCATTATTAACAAATGAAACGTTGTATTCTTGAACAACTTAGTCCGGTGTGACATAAATTAACAGCTACTTACTTTTTCGAACATCGTCAATCGAGCCAATGAATCAGATCAAGTCGAAGCGTAGTATATTCTGGCAATAGAGGATATAATGGGTGCGCCTGGCCAGGATTCATCATCATAGCCGCCAACAAGCGATCAATGCCTCGCGCATAACCCCCGAAAGGACTCTCCGGTCAGGATAACGATCATCGCCATTATCATCTTATTGCAACGATCAATTCTTTGCTGACGACTCACTAACTCATGAACTTATTTTCTAACGGGCATATATTTATGTCTTTTTTTCTATTCTTTTGCTATCTTTTTGTTAGTGTATATTCCTAAGTTGTAATACCAGCGATTCAACGACCAGCCCCTGCATCGATAATATACATTTAGAAAGCATTAAATGTATGCCTTCTAGACTTAATACTCGCATTAGCAGTTGTATGAGAGAACTACTTTGTATCGGTCTAGGCGACATGCAGGAAAATTGTAATTCGGCTTGGTGACTATTTAATCAACGCCTCTTAACCGCGCAGGCGTAGTGCACGTCTGCGCGTAATGATATACATACGCGATGATTCGTTCTAACGCGAACAGGAACCACGAGGTGAATCTTAAGTTTGCAAGTATTTTTTACAGGACGCATCATTTCCGGTTGTCACTATAAGCTGGTGAGGAATCGAATTCCAGAATAATACGACTACATTTAACATACACAACTAAGTTCATCGTACTAGATTAATTTTCCCCTGTTTTCCCGTGAAATAAATATTCATCTCTATTTAGTTGTGGAGTCAATATTTATTTCGTGGAAGAATAATGATCCTTTTTTACTTATGTAACATATCTATTTCAGCCAGACGTATTACTCTTTTAATTAAGTTAATCATTCTGATTTACATCCCGATTCAAACCACAAACATTAAATTACTTCCTCCAACAAAACTCGCATTAGCAACGTGAACTTCTGAACTAAACGTTAATGGCATTCGTAAACAAGTTTTAAGTGACCATTTTCAGAAAGCTGAATATTAAATACTTTACACAATAAGGAATGACTATGTATACAATAAATATACATTATACACTATCATATAGTATTTGGCTTTTTGGCTAGATACACATTAGTATCTGCTTTTGTGTAGCACTTAGACTATTCTGTATTTTGTTAGTGAAGGAAGAATCTTTCTTGAATGAGGTAATTTTCATCTTTGTTCCTATCCAGAATGCTCCATTTAGAAGAGCTATATTTCTCCCAGAATAAAAAAAACCGATCTTGTGTCTAACTATATCCTCGTAGAGACGCAAGTAGATATGAACATCACCCCAGATCATGCCTGGTTAAATAAGAACTATGGAGTATATAACTGGTATCTGAGTTGCACATGAAGCCTCAAATATTTGATTAGAAGGTTACCACATTCGGAAATATGCATATAAAGAATATCGAAGGTGACATCGGCCGAAACGTTGTCGATATAACAACCAAGATGTATATAATTGTTTGAATGATACAAATAATACAAAGTGTCAATTCTGATCTACAAAATTCCGAAACAATATATCAATGTATTTTAACCTCTATTCGTTTCAGCCTAATATGTTTCATTATCCCCTCGATTTGTCATTGGTTTTAATAGATTTCATGTTATTAAAAAATGCTGATGATGATGATCATGATCATCACCAGCAGCAGCAGCATCCATTTCAGCATCAGAAGCAACATTTTCTAGTAAATATTATTTTCTATTGATATTATTTAAACCGGTGCTTCCGTATCCCTGGAGAATGTACGCTATTTAAATTGCAAGTAGCACTGTGCACTCTATTATTGGAAATTTGACGTGATTTATTAAAGGATATTGAAGAATTACAGTGCGTTTAATATCACATACACGATGGCCGCCCTAGAAAAAATGTATTAAACAGCAGAGAGAAAAATGCAATATTTCTAAAGATGCCTGTAATATGTCTAGTGTACACTTTCTTGGTTCACGTGTTTTTAATGTTTTTTTTTGTTTTTTGGTTTTAGCATTTTTTTTGGTTTTTCCTTTGTATGTATATTTATTGTATTTATTTTCATACAAACGTTTTTATTTTTCTATTTTGTAACCTTTCTTTTTTTAAATATCTGCGTTTTTCTATGTTCAGCTTTGCAATTCCTGGGCGGATTATATTTCTTTATGTGTTCAATGTTTGTTATATACCGCACATATTTTGTGTGGACCAGTGCACTTGTATTATTCTCTTCGATTGTATATTGTGACATTCCCAATTCATTGCTGGTAACTATTTGCTGTACAAATACTCAGTACATCTTAACCCAGACAGTTACCTATTCACAGCTGAAACAGTTCATATGAGACAGTTCTAATTATGCGGAAACGCGTTATTACAAGAATGCGATTTACATGACACAAGTAAATAGACACCAATATAAAGTGTTTTACTCAATCTCACTTTGGTACAACGAATCTTGCGCGTTTGTAGCAGTGTGAAAATTAGACTCGTCTTCCACAAACAAGGTCTCGTGTTTTATCAGTCTACAAATGAATGGTGTCTTCTTTTCCCCACATCCCTTCTCACAGGAAAAGATGTTGCTAGTCTATCTCAACTCTATTGTTTTATTTTTCATTGAAGATCCCTGACTGGGCTCCAATAGTTTTCCTTTTAAACAAAGCAATTTTCCTGCCTTGATAGAGCAAATAATCGACATCTAAATCTAGTAGTGATGATCTCTTCTCTTCCCTATTATCCCGTGTCTCACATAAGATATGTTGCTAGTCTCTCTCTATTCTATTTGTATTACACTAGAATGTGCTGTACTGAGCTCGATTCTTTGGTCCTTCCCTGTTAGATATTCAAAGTAAGAAATAACAAGCCACCACAATGCATTTAGCGCTAAGCTAAATTGTCATGGACACGGATTATTTGCATGGTGTTTCCCCCTATGGAACACATTACGACGGGATTGCTTACTACAACTCGGTCGTCTTTACATCCAATGGGGATATTCTAGTCATACACCACTCCATCAGTAATCAAAAGAATTTAATACCAAAGATCAACGTTAGTACTTCCATAGTATTGCTCATTTTTTATTGACAATCATCATGTATCATAAATCCTCATCGTCTAATGGCTCTTGTTGTGGTACAATAGTAAGGAAAACCATTGAAAAGTAACTTTAATTCAGTATGGAAAGATGTTTAACATAAATAATGATCAAACACGAATCATTATTAATTGAAGATTAAGAGAACCTTGCCGCACTGCCAACACACACAGACACACGATTCGTAGCATCAACATTGGTAGAAAACATTTTCTGTGGACAAGACAGTCGCCTGTAATGAACGCTATAGAAAACCTCTAAGCCGTCTTAGACCGAATGTTCGAAAAAGAATTAGACACCGTCTTCAAATGTTGAACATATATTATTACTGCGTAGAACACGATAAACACTCTATTCAGTTATTGTTCGCAAACCGATTATCAGCGTGCCTAAAAGTTATTTACATTAAAAAAACAACGCAAATGGATGTTCATTAAGCGTTTTTAAATTAGAATATGAGTGTTATTTTAATACTTTCATCATATAATTCATATTTTAAATTAACATCTAAGTTTATGTAGATGTTAATTCACCACTGTCATCTCTATTGCCACATAAAGGTTGGAAACGACTGCGCTTTTATAACGCTTATTAGTTCATGAGCAAAAGTGTGGGGCCGCTTTTATTATATAACATGTGAGTGAGCGTAAACACTGATTCTATAGTGATGCCATTTTTTAGAAATACAATGACTAAATAGATGGTTATTCGTAAGCTTAAACAGTAAATGACAATGTTCTAGATTATATATAACGGTATATGATGTATGGAGCAATAGGAAGGCGTATACTGACTATAAGGATGGATTCGAGCAAAATCAACTCCAACTTAAGGTAATAGAGTTCCATAATGTGTACGGATTTCTTTACATAATTGTTGATAGTTTGTATAACTTGGATTATTCGGACTACTATTCTCAGCCTGATTACTATTTGTACATCGTTTCAGTTGCATATAACTTCCGCCGTTCTTCAGGTGCATATTTTTTTGATCTGGGGAATCTTAATGACGAACTTGGTTACGTGTAAGTAAATTTAAACTGACACTTTATTTAAACCACGGAGATAAATGGTTATTATTATGGGCTCGTCGCGTAACTGTTAAAGGCGTTAAATATCAATCAGTTCTAAGTGGCAGTCTTCAGGAAAGAGAAAGTTACAATACTTACTGGGAGTATACTAACAAAAAACAAAATAAAAACAACTATGTTACCCTGTCATGGCGGACGGAACGATGTCAATCTATTCCGTATATTTAATTAAATGTTTAGTTCGAAATCTCTTCTAGGTTCTCAAGTTCTACAAAAAAGATTCACAAGTTCTAAAAAATACACTTAAAAGGGGAGAAGGTCACATCGGCCGAAACGTTATTAAAATAAATATCTAAGATTAGAATAGTAGTCTTAATAATCCAAAAATAATATAGATTCATGAGCTAAGTAAATACACCTAATCAAGAGGCTTGGCCTATTAATGGCGCGCCGCACTGGTGTACATCGTGAATTGACTTGACTTTATGAGCGTCCTTTGATCACCAGTATTTGAGGAAAGGCCTTGAACCTGCTCTCGGCTTGCTAAGTAAGCAGCACACCCTAAAAAACTTCATGATATTTGCATATTAGTTTTATAAAAGAGCATTTTATTTATTAACTTTATTTGTTCTTCAATAACATTTTAATTTTTATCGTACATGAAAATATATATTACGTTTGAATAAACGTCGACTCCTGTATTAACACGCACACATCGCTAGAAAAGATATGCACCATATAGCACGTGATATATAAGATTGTGTTGTAACGATGGTTCTAGTGTTTTTGTGAAGAAATATATTTGGAAATAAAAATATACAACACACAGTAAGTGAAATGTCTGGCAAAGATGGAGCACATTTTATATGCGACCAGTAAAAAAGACATAACCTGAGAAAAGAAATCAGATATTTTACATTCTATTTTATTTTTTAATTTTCTGCGGACAACCTTCACTTTTAATTTCTTTTTTTATGAACTCGTTCGACAAATATTGGGCCTGGATAAATGAAATTGATCGTGAGACAGAGAGATCAATCATCGAAGTTAACTATTTTTAAATTTTTTTTCATTCTAAATTTTTATTGTCAAAAGTCAGGGGACAAAATCGACAGAGTGATTGTTTTAAATTGTTTTGTAATAAATTGAGCCGTCAGTTGAAATTAGAATTTGTTTAAACAATTTATCTCAGGCTGAAGATAACGGAATGCCATAAAGTTTGACACGCACTTAAAGAATTTTGATGAAAAAAATAATTGTAACTCTAGACAAGCACTGCATTATATCATATCTCATCGCATCAATGGTTTATCCATAGTAGTATGGTTTTATCTGCTTCATTTATCTGTTTTCCAGGTCACTGACTCACGGCCGGCACTATCGTATTGTACTCCATTCGTCTGTGAGGTTCTTATACACGTAACCACACTAGTAAACTATATAAATAAAATATAAGGAAACCCTTAGGAAATACATACTAGAAAAATAATAGCGTTCACCGAAATTTACTGAAAATAATCGAATAGTAACATTCTATTAAAATAAAAGTATTATAAGATTAGCGATTTTCTGCTGGTATCACATCAAAGAGAGACACTCAGTTAGTCAGTTACATTAACTAAGGAAATAATATCCCGTAATGACTTAAAATATCGAACTCCGAATCGTAATTTAATTTCTGAAATAAAAATAAAAACACTCGATTATTTTCCCTAGATTTGAGTGTACGCTTACAGTTTTCAGTAATAAGTAAGTATTTATTACAGTGTTGATGTTATTTCATTAATAACCGATATATTTAACTAGTGTATTTACATACAACAGTGCCTTTTTGTGCCAGAATATACAGGGACAGCGATAAAACGTACAAAAAGAACTTAAAACATTACTAGCGGAGCCCTCTACCCTACGGAATCAGAAGATACATTCTTTATGCTTTGTAGTACGTTAACCAGGAAAGGATTACTTTCAGCACCTCAGAGCCAACAACTAGCCACACTGATACCCTATAAACTGAAAACCTATTGTGACGTGACGGTCGGTACGCGCGTCACGTGTAGGCAGGGCATTGTGGTCAAAATATCTCATTTAGGTCCGTGATCACCGTCGTTGTGTGATAACAGAATAGGTGTTCGACTTCGGTACGGACCGTGGTGGCCCGTTAAACTAGTTGGAACGGATGTGGTTCCAGCCAAATGAAGCAAGAAACCTGTGTTATTAACATTAAACAACTTTTATTATTTTCGCTGATAATTCTTGGCCCAGTCCATAGAGTATTTTGTAAGATATTAGTCCGAAATATTAAACAAGAAAAATCTATCAGCCAGGTGTTACAAAGTAATTTTTCTACTTCGGCATAAGTTCACCAATTCCAATCCAAAACCTAAACAATATGTAAAGCCTAAGGCAAAAATCCGACTACCTTGATCCCCAGCCAGATTATTTTCCTTTTCTAACATCATGCGATTTACATATATTTATACATATACAGGTGTAATCAGTCCAAAAAATCATAAGCGGACAAGCGGGTAGAACAAGATAATAAATAAACAATGACAACAAATAAAGACTGACAATAAATAAAGACTGACAATAAATAAAGACTGACAAGAAATAAACACTAGCAATAAATAAACACTGGCTATAAATAAACACTGGCTATAAATAAACACTGACAATAAATAAACACTGGCTATGAATAAACACTGACAATAAATAAACACTGGCAATAAATAAACACTGACAATAAACACTGGCTATAAATAAACACTGGCTATAAATAAACACTGGCTATAAATAAACACTGACAATAAATGAACACTGACAATAAATAAACACTGACAATAAATAAACACTGGTAATAAATAAACACTGACAATAAACACTGACAATAAATAAACACTGGCTATAAATAAACACTGACAATAAATAAACGTGCAACTTATTAGTCTGTTCCGGGTTTATTGGACGGTTTTGGAAACAAAGTAAATCTCAATTTCTCTTTCTATATCGTAACACAAAGGGAAAACAAAAACAGAAATTGGGATTTACTTTGTTTCTAAAACCGTTCAATAAACTCGGTACGAAATTGTAAATTGCACTTGTATTAGTTCATTCATTTACAGTTTGTATTTATTATTTTATTACCCACCGTGCCCTTATGATGTCCCATTGACTAATAACACCTATATACATATGAATATACATCCTAACATGTATCAGACGTGGACACGATACTCTAAAATGTATCTGAGACGATTTATATAGATATTATCAACTGCGTTGTATTATCTCTCTCAAAATCTTCAGTGCCAGCGCAATTACTGACATTGATTGATAGAAAGAAATATCCGCATTTGACTGTATTTTGTGTATGCAAATATATCTCAGTTAGTCGCGGCTATCTAAATGTGGGATTGCCTTTTCTTGAAGGTATGTTGTCTCCTTTCTCGTGATCGCTTTGCGTTGCATTTTTAAATAGATCTTTAAAAGCTGCGGAGTATATTTTGTATACAGCCGCAGGTTCCAAATATGAATATGAACATTTACAACAGGTGAAGTATTTTCTGATGCGTCACATTTCATAATAATACCTCAAAGACTGGAGCTATATCTTTCATACGAACAGCCCGAATATATATATATATTAAGAACACTATTTACTAACACTTATCATCCCCATTAAAATGTCGAAAAAAGAAATATTTCATTCAAAGCAAATTCAGTATTTTAAGTTATATTGAAGTGTTTCTTATTGTTTTTACAAGTGCAGATAATTACTGGCATCTTGTTTATTCTCAGGTCATTTCGCTGTTTGATCATTGAAATATGTCAAACTCATTTCTATGTAAGTACGCTTGTAGTTACATTGTTCGAGATCTATATAAATTAAGTATTATACATGTATGAATGTTTCTGCATTTCTCTGTACACACATAAAGTTCTCAACCCGGTTTTAGTGCCATAGTGGCATTGAAAGATTCATTTAAAACTACGAATAAGCCAATGTAGGTAATGCACTCAGCTCAGTTCTGTTCCTATAATTAGAATAACCGATGTTCACACTAAGAGCCTGACAGTGAGGCAGGTTGTCCTGAGACACATGGTACCAGTAGCACTCACCCTTACACGAAGGTCGCGAATTAACAATATATAAAATAAAAACATCGGAAGAACATCGAGGAAAAGATGAACCAAAGACCTTCTACCTTCATTGTTTAAGACTGGATTAGTAATCGAACACCTTGCTATGCAAGAGATAATACTTGCTTTTATGGTACCAACACCACTCTATGCATGGCGTTTCAATAGAATTAATAAAACACACACCGAAAATATAGAAAAACGAAATCACGTCTAAATAAATCTAGAATGAAGCCCTCAACTTTTATTGTTATTGACGTGCGCGCGACGGAGAAAAACATAGAGAAAAATAAAAACAGCTTATCTCATCGAATAAAACAAGACAGACGAATTATGAGTCTCGCTGGAAAAGAATTAATTGTTTCGACGTGGCCTTTCGCAAAGTAATCTCATCCGCCTGAACACGTTTACGTACGTCGCCTCCGGGAGTTGTCTCCCCTTTTCATCTATCCAGCCATTAAAACCTTTCGCGTCAGTCTCTTATTAGCAAAGACATAAGAATTATGATACACGCTCTTCAGACCTATTTTATCATTTCCCAAGGCTGTCGTTTGAATCTAACTACAACCTTGTATTTTTGTTCCGAGAATGTGAATCATTTGTCATGGCTTTTATTTCGGCGTCTTCTATAAAAGCTCAGAAATACACAGATGGATAAACAAAGTAATAAATAAGCGGAGACATAAAAAGATTACATTACTTCTCTGATATGTATTGTATATTAAAAAAAGGTGTTTTGTATTTACTAGCAAGAATTGAAATCTATAATTGTACTAGTAAGATCATGCTTCTTACGATCTCATATTTTTACTAGTATGTATGACAGATGAACACATACTACACTCCTTCCTCAAAGGGGGGAGGAATGTATGGGATGGTCATGTTATGACGAACGACCAGATACAACACTATCACACACAAAAAGGTAGCGATGTATTGGAGGGTTGTCTCATGATCACAAAACAGATACTACACTACCCCCAAAAGAGAAGGTAATCTATGGAAAGATAATCGTATGACAAAGAACAGATAACAAACTACAACCCAACAAAAACTGCTAATTTGATAGGAAGAGCGTAACGTGACAACAGAAAAAGTTACTGCACAGCACCTCTCCCCCACCTCAAATAACAAAAGTAATAACTGGGAGGGTGGTCTCATAACCAAGAAAAGCATATACAGCACTAATCTATTTAACTTGAGTATTGGAATATAGTACATTAGTCTGGAATATTATATTAAATACAATTTAGTATTAATAGAAATTTATAGTCTCGTTTCGGCTTCAGAGAGACGGATAGCAAATCTTAATTATTATAAATCTGCAATAAAATCACATAGTACATTAAGAGAAGTAATAGCATAGTTTCACTTTCAGACAGACCTATAGCAGATTTTCATTATTACTAGAAATAATTGTATGGGTACAGCTTCAGACACACACAAAAAAAATAGTAATAGATATGCTAGTTGCACCGTTGAAGTAATATATAAGTAATACCTGCCTAACTCAGAAATTACTACTTTGTTATGAAATTAAATCTATAGCGAATGAGATATTTTTTCATAGATTTTTGTTGAATGATTTAAATGGTATCGAGTATTCAACATTAATAAAAAATGACATTGACACTATTTATTAAATATCCTCGTGAAAAATAAACATACTCATCAGGGAACTGTAAAACATTATACATATAAAATATTGGTTAATACTTACAAATATAAACCTAATGATAAGAAGCAAACACGAATCAAGTTCTTCGTTTAATTAACTTCTGGTCGTAAACTTATTTGATTTTTTTACTTTTAACAGCTAGTATTTATTAACTAGAAGCGCCATCTTTACAGTTGATTAATAGTGAGCGTTAAAACCCAACGCACATTGACGAAAATAATCCATGATTAACTCAGCAAGGAACACACAACAGACCGAACCCTCGAGATCTTGTGATGATTTGAGGAATGAAGTGAAATTACTCGAAAACAACCCGGAATCAAGAACAATATGGAACGTTTATGTATCCTATCTGAATAACAAAGAAAGTATTGGGAAAATTGAAACAATAAAAAATTATCATAAAAACGCGATATTAAATAACTTTTGTCTTAATACATATATATATATATATATATATATATATATATATATATATATATATATATATATATATATATATGTATGTATATATAAGTAAATGAATTAATTAAACATATCTTGATAAACTGAACATAAAAGGGATACTTTTCAAAAGTTCTAAATACAAAGTAAAAGCCTTATGAATAATTGTATATAAACACAAGAGAAACATAAGCAGATTAACCGACATTTCTGGTGCACTCTTGCCAAGCTTGCTATCAATAACTCAACCTCGTGGAAGTACGCAACCACAGAACCTTGAGTTAATTTTCTTCAGCTGCTCTCTCTCTCTCTCTCTCTCTCTCTCTCTCTCTATATATATATATATATATATATATATATATATATATATATATATATATATGTATATATATATATATATATATATATGTATATATATATGTATATATGTATATATATGTATATATATATATATATATATATATATATGTATATATATATGTATATATGTATATATATGTATATATATATGTATATATATATGTATATATATATATGTATATATATATATATATATATATATATATATATATATGTATATATATATATATATATATATATATATATATATATAGTAAGTTATGAAAATATATTGATGGCAATTAAGCTACACCGAGGTCCCTGCGTTTAAACCGCGGGAGCCTCTGTGTAATATCCATAAATATATTTTCATAACTTACTACCTAGCTCTACTTACGTATCTAGCACTACTGAAGTAAATACTGAAAATTGATACATAAAGAATTTTATGTGGATACATTAAATAGTAATATATATATATATATATATATATATATATATAT
>OY744540.1:27822523-27875023 GCA_963556195.1 Sepiola atlantica | reverse complement strand
GATTGGATCACAAAAGGAATAAACAGAAGTTGGCACTCCTGTTGAACCAGATATGTATATAAGAAGGAATGTTGCCTAATTATACAATATATATATATATATATATATATATATATATATATATATATATATAAATATGTATATATATATATATATATATATATATATATATATATATATATAAATATGTATATATATATATATATATATATATATATATATATATATGTATATGTATATATAACAAGCTGCGAAGCAAGCAAATACACACACAGTTATAATACGCATTGTTTTACGGCATGACTTGTGTTAATAAATGCGAACGTTTTTTTTATTAATGCATCAATATTATATTCATATCAAAACACGCCAAAGGTATTTAATTTAATTTTACATTTATTTTCAAACACATTATATGTTACTAACAGAAAAATGCTAAAAACACAGACCAAAACGCTTAATTTTAATAACAATTTCATAAAAACTCCCAAATTAATTCATATTCTGCACAACTCATTTCCATTTTTGTACCTCACTTTCCTTACTAAAATCTAATAATGTTCTTATATTAAGATTAATATTTGTAGCAGTATTAATAAACTACGATTCATTGAACACCGCTTAACATTCAAAATAATTATTTTGAAATTCGAATGATAACTACCGGTTTTGGTTTTTGTTTTTGTTTTTGACATCAACAACAAATCTGTTGCCCCTTAATTTCATTTATCAGATCTGCTTCGTTCCGCGCGACGCGAAAGCACATTTTGCGTTGTATTCTTTTTAAAGAGCCCAGCATAATTGCCGAAGCTAATTGAATTCCCTATTTTATTCATTTCTTTCTTTTTAAAAAATAAATAAATGTGTATCGAAATTACCAAAATATGAACATCTATCTATTTCATCAATAGATGCAAAAGTTTTTGTCCCGGATTTTAAAGAGATAAATGAAAGTAATTAAACTCTTGCATGACTCCCTAATAGTTTTGGGGAAAAAGGAGGAGGCGATTTTCTAACAATTTTGACAACACATCTTGATTTGTAGGTTTATCGTCAAACATTTTTTTTCAAAATACCTTAAACATTCTACACTATACACTTTCATAAAAAATATCGCATTCACTCTATAACTTAGTTATCACTTACTTTGCGAAACGATAGCAAGTTGGCACTATTTTTGTGTTTTTGTTGGAGATAAATTATGTGCGTTTTTCTTTGTTAGGGTGGGGGATCAATTCATGCGATGTCGCGTGGTTGTACGACCTTGCAAGTCGGACTATAGGTTAGTGTTAAAAAGTATATCAGTTAACTGGCCTAATAAGTTTTACTTACTGTCATTTTTAAGTGGGTTGATAATTTAGCTGCATGTGTTAATGGGGGTGGGACGTAATGGGTGAACATTTCAAATTCATGCGAGTAGAATGTTTTTGTGTTCATTTATACATAAATAACACTAATCAATCAAACATTTTTAAATTTTTGCAAAATTCAGAAGGTGCAGGCCAGAAATAGCCGTTAGGGCTCCACGGGACTCAAAATCCATCATTTTTCGGTGAAAAAGTGGTTTCATGCGACACTGTAGGTCTTAAAACATCCTCAAAAGCTATGAATGGAAATAGATGGTTAAATCCGATATAATACTGTAATTTAGGACAATTTCCAGGCTGTAAAAGTATTTTAATGAATGTAGAATAGCTGAGAACTACTACTATACTACTATATATATATATATATATATATATATATATATATATATATATATATATATATATATAAATATATATATATATATATATATATATATATATATATATATATAATATATCGCCTTATAAAGCTATTCTGTGTAGCTCTACCGGGCAAGTATTTTCACGCTGAATTTTGATAACTGAATGCCAGATCAGCAGTTAGTATCATTCATACATCTACGTTACACAGCTGGCAATGACAGTAAGATCGATTTTAGTGCTCATGTATCGGATATCTGGGGAACTTTTAGATGAACTATAGAAAAGTAATTAATATACATTAATATAACTGAAGAACATTTCGGATGATCCATGAAGCTGTGAAACTGCAGTAAACTGTAAAGCTTTTTATTATCATTTATTTTTAGTATATATTCATATATTTTTAGTATATATACATATATTTTTAGTATATATACATATATTTTTGTGTTCATATTTTCATGAATGCTAGACATTACTTTATTCTCAATCGTTCTCTTCTGTTTTCATGCATATATATTATAGTATTAAATATTGTAACATCTTATCTATATATTCTTTCAGTATTCACTTTAACAGTGCCCAAAATGTTAGTAGAGGATAGTAGAAATCCTACTATGAAAATAAAGGTGCCCTACGTTAGCTACAATATATATATATATATATATATATATATATATATATATATATATATATATATGTGTGTGTGTGTGTGTGCGTGTGTGTGTGTGTGTGTGTTCGCGCAACACGATCGTAAAGTTGTACTAAATTGTTTTACATTTCGGCTAGAAAACATGAATAAACAATTAGTCACTGGAATTTTGAGAACCATTTTTGGAACAACATTTTATATACAATAGTGGAGTGTGTGTACCAACTGACATCCAGTTACAATATTCTTCTCTAGGTTGGCTACTATACAATGCGATACAACGGAGTGTGCAAATATATTTACTGGACTATATGTAAAAAGTTAAATATCCAGTGTAGCAGCAAGTCCTGTGAGCATATACCAGAAAGAACAGTTGGAAATAAGTTATACACCATTCCCTATGACTATGCAATCCTAACAGCTACATATCGAGAGAACGATGCTGTAAAAGCATTACATAGTGATATTTAACAAAACAGAGGAACTAGGAACTCTAGTTGAAGTCATTGTCCGTAATGATGTTGGCTTAAACAGAGATGACAGGAAAAAGATAACGAAATACCAAGGTTTTATGTACGCCATAAAAAGAAACTCAAATCGAAAGAAGATCTCCATCATTCCAGTAATTAAGTGTAACCTGACTCACGAAAAAAAATTCTAATTTTTCCTGGCGAATATACCCGTTGAACTAAGTGCAAGCGAGATACAAAAAATTGCACTTCAAGGGAGGGTTTAGACTTAAAAAGATCTCTTGGCTGGAGTGTCTTAAATAGCGTGTGAATGGCTGGCATTTGGTAGAATGATAAACACATTGAAAAAAAGAGAGATTATATATAAGCAGATAGATACATTCATAGATATATGTAAGAGTTTATTAGGCGACATAAATCTATATTTTGCTTAAAAATCTGTTTCTTTTTATAATAAAATGCAATACTATATTTTTGAAGTTCTTTAATAATAATCGCGTTTTCAGAAATATAATTCTATGTTATTTTGTTAGTAGTTTTCTTCCACGCAGATTGGTAAAACATCCTTTTGACGTCATACAACACGACGCGTACTGAATCAGAAGAACAGGTACTTGCGACTACCTCTCATTTTGATGCATTTTCCCGCTTGGTATTCACCTTCCTCCGCGAATATATTATTTATCTGATTTCTGATTTCTGTTTTCTTGTCAGCTGTCTTGTCTTCGTAGACAATCTGAAACCATTAATTTTTAGAAAACATGTGTATATATATATATATATATATATATATATATATATATATATATATATATATATATATATATATATATATATATATATAAATATATATATATATATATATATAAATATATATATATATATATATATATATATATATATATATATAATGTGTGTGTTCATTAAGATGAATGTGTATAGGTTTACATGTATTTGTTATCTCTCTCTCTTTTGCTCTCTCTATCCATCTCTCTCTATATATAGTCCTCTATAGAAAAACTATTCCGTTGTATCACAGCTCGCCAGTGTGGCTAGACAAAAAACATGCTCCATGCCAGAGATAAACCTATAACTGATAGTCAGCTACCTGTGTTTATGCATACATATGTGTGTATTACAATTACTATGCATAGATTTACATGTGTGTGTTCTCTTTCTTTTTCGCTCTCTCTCTCTCTCTCTCTCTCTCTCTCTCTCTCTTTCTCTCTCTCTCTCTCTCTCTATATATATATATATATATATGGTCGTCACTAGAACAACTATTTAATTTCATCATAACTCGTCAGTGTGGCTAGACGAGCACACACCCCATGTCTGAGTAAACCTATAGTTGATAGTTACCAATTCTTACTATTTGGCTATGGAGCGAGTACTTGTGACAAATGACAGTACATTGCCACCAACTAGAGGGGGCTCTATTTGTTTACTTACAAAGAGATTTACATTGTCGCTCTAATAGTGGTCAAAATATATATAATTGTTTTTGTAATTCATGTCTGTACACTTACATATTATGACATAATAGTTTACTTATACATATATATGTGGGTAGAGGTTCATATTTAGTATAAAATATATTCACGTTGAGTAAGCTCTATGAGAACGTTTTCCTGATGATTTCACTCGGCAATAAAACATCAACGTGAGTAGATCTTAGGAGGAGTATGAATATGGTAGTTGCTACACATGAACGTGTGTTTTATTCTAGAGTAACATTATCAGGCTAAGTGTGTGGACCTTTGATTTACGATGGTATTTATAGCTAACTGAAAAGTATACTTAATCAGCGTCTTTTGTTTCATACCGCCTAAATACCTGCTTATTTCTATCAGCCAATGAGTGTAACGACCTGTGTTTGAACAATATTCTAGCACTTCTGACTTGAAGACGGTTAAATTAACGAATGGTGCTTAAATGTGCACTTTCACAGAATGTCCGATCATCACACGTAAACGACTTTTGTCAATTGCATACACATTCAAACTCTTTGAATTCGTATTCGAATTTTGATTTCAAATTAAATGTAAAGTTATGTTAAAGATTAATTAATAAATTTATGTTGATATGAAACGTCATGAAACCGCAGTAGGGTAGTAACGTAAGTCACATTATTATTGTTATAATACCATATCTCAAGTGCATATAGTGCGTCAAAAGTGTGCTGTTTTTTATTAAACTCTGTTTAGATTTTGAAAATTAACTTGTAATGATATCACTCCACATATTATATAGCAACAGTGATGAGTCGTAGAGACAACAAAACACATGTCTGCGGATAAATATACTTTATAGATACATACGATCACTTATGTTGGCATAACACTACTGATACCAGAAAGAACAGTTGGAAATAAGTTATGCACCATTCCCTATGACTATGCAATCCTAACAGCAACATATCGAGAGAACGATGCTGTAAAAGCATTACATAGTGATATTTAACAAAAGAGTGGATTCCACTTACTATTAAAGAAAATGCTTTTTTCCGGTGAAATGATTTAATACGTTTAATTACCATTTTGACAAAAACAAATACAAATACATACATGGTAATATTTGTGATGCGATATATCTCCCTTACTACTAGTAAGGTTCATGGCTCAAGTGCAGAGCGTCAGACCTCAGTCACTGGTGTCCCAGTTCCTAGTCAAGCTAATTCTACCAACACTGATGAGTCCTAGAGACGATGAATAACGTCTATATGAATAACTATCCGCATAGCTGTTAGGTTTGTCGCATAGACAAAAGAGTTCACGCTTGAATTAAAAGGTGACTTGTGTTTGGGATTCGAATCATGCGACTAGCAGAACAAGTATATCAACACTGACGATTCCCGAAAAAGCATGAAACATAAATGTATGTGTATAATACTTTAAAATAATTTTAATCGTATATATATATATATATATATATATATATAACCCTAACCCTGACACACTAATACCACTCCATCATACACTAACCCGAACATAACGGTACAAACCAAAGTGCATTCATTCACACCAATACATGCAATCAAAAAATCTTCTCTCACTCACCCTACACTACACAAACAAACCACACAATATGCGTTTACCTAACAACTCTGACCAAGGTAATCCACAATACAAAATAATTCGTACGAAACCATTAAAATCAACGTACCCTAACAACCACTACCCACCCGACCAACAGATGACACCTTCATACATTCACCTTTTACCCGACTGCACACAACAAAACAGACCCTACAACAACCACACAAACTAATAGATGCAAGCAAAACACGGCAAACACTACCTACAAACAAAACCATCATAAAATGCCTACCTACATAACCTCACACAACAATACACCCCCGTCACCACTTCCAGCATTAACAAAGTCCGCCAAGATACCTTAACCCAAAACAACCAACCCACAATAGCAACACATTCAAATATATCAAAATAAGCCCTTATAATAACACGCGTAACACTAATTTTCCCGAAAGACAACATCATCTTCTGTAACACACTTAATATATAGAAAGCAATCACACGTTAAAAACTCTCTAAAAAAACGTAACAAACAACACTCATAATTTGTTAAAAAACTCCTACCCAAACAACAATCCCAGATTAAACAACATCAAGCCAAAACATAATCAACCAGTAACAAAGGAGAAAATAGAAATACTAAAATGTTGCCTAACTCGGAGTTAAAGAATGATTTATTAGTAAAAAAACAAATCTACATATTTCCTTAACCAACGCAACGATACGAAAGAACTAAACACCTTCTTTGAATGCGTATGGAAAATTAATCCCCAGAGAAAAGCTAAAGCTACGAATAACCTAACATTTAAACAAAACTAAGCATTAGATAGTATGTTAAATAATAGTAGCATAATTATAAAAGAAGCGGATAAAGGTAGGGCTGTACTCGTCATGAAAAACATAACTAAAAATCGAAAATGATAGAGGCACTAGAAAAGAATATTACTACAAACCAATTAGCACCAACATTGACAATACCACCATTTCCAAATCGCAAAGCGTTGCACAACATACAATAACACAGACACAAAGAGAGAAAAGGATTTCCTAACAAACTTCACGATAAAAACAAACAACTTCTACGGAGTATCTAAGATACACAAATAAAATGAGATGAGACATCGCATAAACACACAGAAATTAGAATATATTAGTGTCCCGAATCCCAGTGACCTTACATTTAGACATCCAGTAGCAAGATCATAATGCCCAACAAGCAGACTTTGCAACTTAATTGATACCCTACTACGACGTTTCACCGAACACGTCAAGAGCTATATCACAGAACACATAAACTTTATGACCTCCTTACCACAAACAGTAACCGGGAAAAGATTAGTTACATTTGACATTAGCAGCTCATATATCATCATACCCCATGACTTAGGCAAACAGGCACTATCGTACAAGATTGACAAACACGCACAATATTACATCAAATATTTACGAAGAAATTCATCACAACAGCATATCAATTATTGTTAACAATAACTCTTTTGAATTTCATAACGAAAGCTGCATTCAGACATTAGCTACAGCAATAGCAACTAAATGGCACCATTATATGATACCCTAACACTGTCTTACAAGATAGAAAAAATATATGGACAACATATTAAAACTTTTTTCATAGAATCTTGAACCGGATACCTAGATGATTGTTTAATCCGTTGGAAACCTACATCACAAGACATCAATGAATTACACATCATACTGCAAAACCTACAGCCCAAAATTAAATTAACCCTAGAACTTAGTCATTCGGAACCACCCTTCCTAGATATAGAGTTTAAATTAATTACAAGTATATTATTGAAATGTTTTTTTAAAGCGTTTTCTTAATGAATTAACCATTTTTTTTATTTTGCATACTCATTCATCCGCCCGAAGATGACTGACGTCGGTCGAAAACATTCACGAAAATATGGCGAATTTTTATACAACATAGACGACAACACCAAATCGGTCGTGCGACGAATCGAAAAAAAGAATAAAAAATAAATAAAAAGAAGCTTGCGCTCCTGTTTCACCAAATATGTAAATATATATATATATATATATATATATATATATATATATATATATATATATATATATCTATTTATATGTATATATATATATATATATATATATATATATATATATATATATATATATATATGTATATATATATATATATATATATATATATATATATATATATATATATATACAGGGTGTGTGTTTATCCCTGAAGGACAGAGCAATGTATATTAGAAATCTTGAGTGAGAGACCTCAAAATAATAAAGATCAGGAATAAAAGTGTTAACAAGCCCCCGATGAAATAAAATTAGTATGTGAAATTACTTTTATGTTTTTCTGAGTGTTTTAGACGGAAATGATTTAAAAAGTTATTTTTCCTTGTTATGGTGCCGTACCTACCTACAAAGAACTAATGGACTCGTCCACCTTATAAATACGGGAAGCACGTGACACTTGCTCTCTTCTTCCCAGGCAAACCGGCAATGGCGGTTGAGAGCAACATCTGCTTGTAATATCTTTCTTTCTATTATATAATATATACCTTTGTTCATTTAAACCATGTGTTCCTGTGTCATTCATTCAGCTTTACCCATGTCCACAACAAATGGCGACGAGGCAATTCGAACTCTTGGGTCAAAAAACTGAAAATACCACGTGAAAATGCTCTCACACGGGTAATGCAGGAAGCCGAAAAAAAAAAAAAAAAAAAGTGTTTGCCGTACGGTCGAGAGAAGAAAAGAGAACTCAACTGAAAAAAAACAAAAAAAACACGTTGAATTGTTTTCTTTTAGGAAAAGGAAAACTGAAATAGACATGTTGTGTTCTAAGTTTTAAAATTGCTTATCGAAAAAAAAAACAGCTTGAAATTGGGTGCGCGTTCCTCTAGTTTGGGGAAACTAGTTAAAAAAAACAAAAAAAACAACTGAAATTGAATGCGCGTTTTTTTCTCTGGGTTGGAAAACTAAAACTAACAAAACAAAAGAAATACCGAACACGAAGTAAGCGAGTAGTGTTGATTTTTTGAGACGAACGTCACAGCGAGTTTTTTTTGACGAACACACACAAAAAAAAAATGAAACCGACACCACGTGCTTCATTTTAAGAACAGATATGAAACAAAAACATGAAATGAACACACGTGCGTTACTCTATAAAAAAAAAAGACGCACGATAAAAAAAAAAGATCAGTTTTATTTTCTCTCTCTTCTTTTTTTTCCGACTTGTACTGAAATATTTTAAAATGCAGAAAGAATTAATTGTGAAACAGATTTTTTTTTCTCTTCGTTAAAATTAAAAACGTGTATAAGAAAAAAACATTACATAATCTTTTCATAACTAAAACTCAGCGTCTTGCAAACGCTAATTTAAAGAAAAGAACTTCTTATAAATTCATTAAATAACGAGAAAATATTAATTTTCAAAATAAAAAAATAAAAAAATAAGTGAATATACGCGTATATAGAGAAAAGGAAAAATTTCATAATCTTTTCATAATTAAAACGGCGCCTAGCAAACGCTAATTTAAAGAAAAGAACTCTTATAAAATCATAAGATAATAAGAAAATATTAATTTTCTAAATAAAATCAGAAACTAAATGGTTGAATATGGAAGATATTAAGTCTATAATCGCCGAACTAACGAAATTCCAAATCTCCCAGCAACAACAAACTGAGGAAAGATTTCAAAAGCGTTTATTACAACAGAACCAAAATATTTTATTACACAAAAAGGAGTATGATGAAAGATTGGAATTTCTGATACAAACAATATCGCGCAGTGACCAACAAAATGAAAAAGACGACACGTTTTCGCAGAACGAAATTTGGAACAGTATTGATAATTACTCATACACGGAAAATAATACATTTGAAGAATATTTCCGAAGATATGAAGACCTATATAAAATTGACTGCGGTGGTTGGAGTGATGCGAAGAAGCTACGCCTCCTTCTTAGAAAACTAAATACCACAGAACATACCAAATTCGTGGATTTCATTTTGCCTCGGAAAACCAGTGAGCTAACTTTCATAGAAGCGGTTGGTTTATGTACAGAACTGTTAGTCCAAGAACTACACTATTCCACAAAAGATGGAAGTGCATGAACCTGGTAAAGAAAGACGAGGAAGATTACGCTACTTTTGCATCGATAGTGAACAAGCATTGTGACGATTTTAGACTAGCTGAATTAAGTGCAGATAATTTCAAGTGTCTAATTTTTGTACAAGGTTTAATCTCAGGAAATGACACGGAGATAAGGCGTAGAGTTCTAAATAAATTAGAGAATGAACCAAGCCTTACGCTGCAAAAGTTGGCTGAGGACTGTCAAAGATTTGTAAATGTAAAACAGGACTCAAAAGACATTGAATTGTCCGGCATTGCGCACATAAAAAAGGTACATCAAAAAACAAAAGCTCAACCTGATAGAAAAATAAGAAATAATAATTTTGATGTAACAAAGACAAACCAAACCAGTAAAAAAATAAATAAATTGCCACCAAGCCCTTGTTCACGCTGTGGTAATCCACATTGGTACAATGATTGCCCATTCCGTTTTAAAACCTGTATGAAATGCAAAAAAGTTGGACATAAAAGTTCACACTGCAGAACGGGCAGAGGAAATAAAATGCGGATTCAAGCCACTAAGACAAAGAAGGAAACTTGCGGGAACATAAGAAAATATGTACAGGTGAAAATCCTGGATAAAAATATAAAATTGCAATTGGATTCTGGTTCAGACGTTTCCATTATAAATTTACATACATGGAGGAGATTAAATAAACCTACTCTATCAAGAACAAACAGGCTGGCAAGCACAGTTACTGGTGAAAGAATTACATTTGAAGGAGAATTAATCACAAATGTGTCCCTAATGGGAAATACTAAAAAACTCAAACTACTGGTACTGAAGGATTCGAATAATCTTTTTGGTTCAGATTTTATGCAGGCATTTGATTTATGGAAGTTGCCGATAAATACATTTTGTAAGAAAATAAATAGTCGCGCAACAGAATCGGAAAAACTACAACGAGAATTTAAAAAATCGTTTCCAGAGGTTTTTTCTGGCCGTCTCGGATGCTGCACTAAAACGACTGCAAAATTCCGTCTAAAAGAAAATGTACTGCCGGTATTTAGAAAAGAAAGGAAAGTACCCTTCGCCTTGATTGAAAAAATAAACGCTGAATTAGACCGACTGGTAAAGATGGGTATTTTATCAAAAGTACAACACAGCCAGTGGGCAGCACCCACGGTTTATGTAAAGAAAAAATCTAATGAGATTCGTGTATGTGCAGAGTTTTCAACAGGACTGAATACTGCCCTCGCGGACTATCACTACCCACTCCATACCCCGAAAGAAGTGTTTACAAGCTTAAATGGAGGAAGATTTTTTTCAAAAATAGACCTAAGTGAGGCATACCTACAAATACCGGTGGATAAAGATTGTTCTAAGCTGTTATGTATAAACACACATCGTGGTTTATATAAATTCGAAAGATTAGCGTTCGGAGTTAAGGTCGCGCCAGCCATTTTCCAACAAGTAATGGACACAATGCTGGGCGGACTCGATTTCGCAATAGCGTATCTCGATGACATCTTGATTAACAGCAAAGATATCGAACAACACCAAAAACATGTAAATCAAGTGTTTGCGAGAATCCAAGATTATGGGTTCAAAGTAAAAGAAGAAAAATGTGATTTTTTCCTGGAGGAAATAAAATATCTGGGTCATGTGATCGACAAGGACGGCAGAAGACCAGACCCAGAAAGGGCTACCGCAATAAAAAACATGCCGGCGCCAGAAAACGTCATGACATTACAGAGTTTTCTGGGCCTAGCAAATTACTACCAGGCTTTTATCCCAGAAATGCATAATTTGCGTGCTCCATTAAATGAGCTATTAAAAAAAGGTAAAGCCTGGGTATGGACACCTGAATGCATTTAATAAAATCATAGAAAGACTTACGTCAGAGTTATTTCTAACACATTACAATCCAGAATTGGACATAATCGTAGCTAGCGACGCTAGTTCATATGGTTTAGGAGCATGTATCCTACACAAAATGCCTGATGGAACCCATAAACCCATTGCACATGCATCAAGGACTTTGCTCCCAGCGGAAAAACAGTATTCTCAAATCGAGAAAGAAGCCCTAGCAATAATATTTGCAGTAACAAAGTTTCACCGATACATACATGGTAGACAATTTACCTTACAGACAGACCATAAGCCGCTAATTACAATTTATGGATCTAAAAAAGGCCTACCTGTATATACAGCTAATAGACTACAAAGCTGGGGAACTATCTTATTAAACTACAACTTTAAAATGCAACATTTGCATTCAAATAAAATCTATCATGCAGATGGATTGTCGAGATTAGTGCCAAAACAGAGAGAGACTCTAGAAGACACAGTGATTGCGTCTCTTCAAACAGAAGGAGATTTTAAAGAAATTTTGTGCAACGCAGTGAGAGAGCTCCCGGTGACACTATACGAGATAAAAAAAGAAGCTCAAGAGGATGAATTTATCACCAGAACAAAAATGAAATTGGAAGATAAGGATTTACATGCGGCAAAGAGTTTCTTACTCTGTGATGACGTACTCATGCATAACGAAAGGGTGGTCATCCCAGAAAAACTACGAAAGCAAATTCTGAAAGAATTTCATGTTGGCCATCCAGGGATAACCAGGATGAAGGGGTTAATGAGGAGTTTTGTATACTGGCCAGGTATGGACAATGACATTGAAAAAGCAGTAAAGCTTTGTAAAGGCTGTGCCTTAGCGGCAAAAGCACCGCATATAAAGCATAGCCCATGGCCAAAGACCGACCGTCCGTGGGAAAGAATTCACGTGGATTTCGCGGGACCATTGGAAGGATTTTACTACTTAATCGTAGTCGACAGTTTTTCAAAGTGGCCCGAGGTACTACGTTGCAAGAGTCCCACGTCAGAGGTTACGATAAGATTCCTACGTGAACTATTTGCCCGTTTTAGGGTAGTGGATTGTTTGGTGAGTGATAATGGGACGCAGTTCACGTCATCAGATTTTGAGGAGTTCTGCGCGACGTTTCAAATCAGACATATAACGACGCCCCCGTATCATCCTAGGTCAAACGGCCAGGCGGAACGCTTCGTAGACACATTAAAAAGAGCATTAAAAAAGGCCGGTGATACTCCTAAGGAGAAGGCTTTACAACAATTCTTACAGGTATATAGAATTACAAAAAAACATGAACATAGCACCATCATTATCCCCCGCAGAGATGATGTTTGCGCGGAATGTGAAGTCCGTGTTTGATAAATTATTACCTAAACATAATAATTATGACCGAATCTCTACGGTACCGAAGAAAAAATGCAACCCAGGAGATAGGGTATATTTTAAGATGTTCAAAAACGATGCATCGTTCTGGGAACCCGGTACAATTGAAAAGAGGATCGGATCGATTGTCTATATCATAAAAGGACCACGGTTCTCGCATAAGAGACATCTAAATCAGATCAGAAAAAGACTGTCAGATGACACTGACAGCGCCCCACAAGGAGAAGACGTGATGGACGTGATATATGACACCTTCAACTTACCAGCACCCCAGGTAGTCACACGTAAACGACAACCAAAAAGAAAACGAATGGCTCCGGACTACCTAGAGATAGATCCGAAAAGGAAACGTTATTAAGACTCCTGAGGAGGTAAGGCTTGGAAGGGGGGTGTTATGGTGCCGTACCTACCTACAAAGAACTAATGGACTCGTCCACCTTATAAATACGGGAAGCACGTGACACTTGCTCTCTTCTTCCCAGGCAAACCGGCAATGGCGGTTGAGAGCAACATCTGCTTGTAATATCTTTCTTTCTATTATATAATATATACCTTTGTTCATTTAAACCATATGTTCCTGTGTCATTCATTCAGCTTTACCCAGGTCCACAACATTCCTAAAAAGATAACCAATTATTTGTGATATAAAAAATATCTGTAGATAGAACTCTGGGTGAAATTAAAACAGTAATCGAAAAAAAATCATTAAAAACAACGAATAGTTTTGTAATGAGAGTTAATTTTGATAAAGCAATAAAAATTAGTATACTATCGAATAGTTAACGGATATATATATAACTCAGTAAAGTAGACATTTGATTTTCATGTATCGAAAATAGAAATATGGCCTTTAAACACAATATTAGTGAGACAAATGGATTGACTTAATGGATGTGCGCGCACACACACACATACACACAAACACACACACACACAAACACATATATATATATATAATTATGTATGTATGTGTGTGTGTATGTGTATGTGTGTGGGGTGAACAAGAAAAAGCGAAAAATGTAAGAGACATGACCAAATCATCAAAACACGAGAGATTTTACGGGTTTCGTTCGGTTCTGAAGAACTTCGCCGATCAGAACGAAACCAGTAAAATCTCTAGTTTCTTGATAGTTTTTCCTGTACTTACATTTGTTTTTTTCCGTGTGTCTTTTTCCCACACAGACATAAACACACATACTAGCTTATATATATATATATATACATATATATATATATATATATATATATATATATATATATATTGTTGGTGATTTTATTCCATTAATTGCGACAAAATATATGCTGTTTCATTAGCGCCCGCAATGAGCGCCAACACTTCAAGCGACAATGGAATCCAATGGCAAAGATTTTAAATTCAAC
The DNA here is from genome assembly GCA_963556195.1 of Sepiola atlantica. NCBI lineage: Eukaryota > Metazoa > Mollusca > Cephalopoda > Sepiida > Sepiolidae > Sepiola > Sepiola atlantica. Next base: position 27,860,408 of record OY744540.1, on the reverse strand, counting down.
CTAAACCGGAAATTGAAGATGCATTAGAGGGAGGGGGCGGAGATGGAGCTATGCCTATAACGGGGAACTGAGAAGGGAGGGGGAGAGGGGGAGACCCTAACAAGTCATGTTTAAAAAAGTTGAGTGGGGTGATCTCTCGTGTCTGGGCCATCGTGACCTGCTTTGCAGTTGTATTTCAACATCCATAATGATCGTTAAATTGGTTATACATAAACATATATGAACATATACACATTCCTAATGTTATAAAGATGAAAATATGACTAGAAAAATAGAATATAAATTTTAAAAGAAAATAATAGATAAAAATATTAAATTGTTCCTCGTGTTGTCTTTCAGCGTTAAAGACGTTCTGAGACATTTAAGTAAAAGTTATTACAACGTATTATAAAAGGCGTAATGTGAAGATTCTTGTATAAAATTACCTGGAATTTTCCATCGTCAAAGACATTGACCAGGAAGTTAAAAAAATGTTTTGTTAATATGATATGTGTATAATGCAACACTTTCATAATTCAATTTATTAATACGATAATGTTATTCGAGCTAAACAAATTTAATTTAAACAAATACCTTGCTGTCGAACTGCCCACCATAGTTGCCACTAAAAATGTGGTCGTTATGAAAGTAAGCGCTTACGCTTCAATGGCAATATGCCGTGTTTGAAATGAACAACATTTTTTAAATGTACCCATTAGCAAATGTATATCTGTATGATTTTGCAATGTTCTATAAAATAGTTTGATTAGAAAAAATCGATGTAGACAGTCGACCGATATTTTCATCTCATATATTTCGACTGAGTCACGCAAAAGCGTGAACAATCGATTCTCAGAATGTCATTCGTGATGCTTTCAACTTGCTTTGCGCATTACCTACCCTAAACAATACGATGCCGTTTTTATTCGCCTGATTTTTTTCCAGGGCACTTTTACTGCTATATATATACCATCTGTAGAAGCATAATACGTTCGTGTTCACAAAACATGGTTCGATATGACAAATATATTCACAACATGTAGTTTATTCTGATATGTATTTGATTATATGAAATGACGAAGTCGTATCCAAATATAGAAGTAGGCATGACATTGATCGACTTATGATATTAACCCATTTGCACAGATGGTTATCTTTAAGACCAGAAGGTTAGATAACTATAGTTCAGCAACATTAGTAGTTTCATTGATATCTATAATTAGTCATGAGATGTAAATGTATTTCACGTACAACAATTACTGTCTTATGTGTATTGGCAAATGTGATGCATTAGTTTTAAGTATACTGTGGACATTTAGAGTTCAAATATACTTTAGGTTTTCCTTGGTACTGGTACAGCTATTGAACCGGACTAGAACCGAATTGTGTTTTTTACTATAACTATAACCTACCCCCAAACTAATTTTAAACAAACCATAAGCAAATCATGAAGTTACCTTAACACAACCCTAATCTAATTCTACTATAACCCTTAACAAACCCTCACCTGGTCGGTTTTTGCCCGGCTTATCTATTAATTAATAAATGATTTGTTGGTAAGTAATCCTTATAACTATACTCGATTGTCTTCAAACCCCTTTTATAATGGTTTGTCAGGATAACCTGACATGAGGATACATCCTCTACAAAATAACATAGGATTCGAAGATAAATAAAATTCCCCGACAGGGCGATACACTGCCTACTACGAGGAATGGTGCACCTTTTCAAAGTAATGTTACCTCTGGATACGTCACTTTACTGGATACTACACAATACTAAATGAATTATTGTCCTGCAATCCAGTAAAACCTAAGAGACCACACAAAAGAAATCCTATAACATAGGTCACGGATTAATTGGAGAGAAAAATACATATTATTAACTTCTTTACTAACTTAATGTTTGGCAGGTAAAGGAGAAGATTAATGGAATATCCGAATATCTATGTATCTCATATTAAGATCAAGTGTTAGCCACAGGAAAGTGCCCCTTGATTCCTGAGAACTTCGACTGAAGAAAAATGAAACGGAATATATATATATATATATTTATTAATTTTATACGTGCATACGTGTATGTGGCGTACATGCTTCATCAGCAAAACTAACTTAGACAAGAATTGATCCTTCGATATTGATGTATATAGTCCAGCGTTTTACCATTGGACTACCACGTTCTGGCTATAATATGTACGTTTTTTATCACTTACTAATTGAATATATTTTAATGTAATATTTTTCATATCATCATAAAGCAACACCGGTCGGTATCGCCAAAATCACAAGAATAACAAATAATTAATATATATATATATATATATATATATATATATATATATATATATATATATATATATATATATAAACTGTGTTTATCGCTTAATTGCCGATCATAATAGTGTTAATAACTTCAATAATATAGATCGTACAAGTTTGAAATGTTGCGCACTGAAAGAGTGTTCCTAAGTACGTAAGATACCAAAATATTTTACAAATCTATACCATATTTCTAAAGTTATAGACATATATGTATTTGTTAGCCATTTTTACTGTTTCTCGCTTTATTGCAGGTTTGGTAAAATACAGTCCATAGGTGATAAAAAACATGTTTTGACTTAGCAGGCTTAATTATTTTAATCATTTAAATCATAAGTAACAATATGAATGAAATGTACAGAAGAAATCACAATATATGCACCACAATATTGAATCATTTATCAACAAATCTCCCATTTCTTGAAATTACCTTCTGCAGTCTCCCATCTACAGATGAAGTCAATCTGTTGATTGTGAAATGGGTTATGCTACTAGCAACATCAACAATTTTATTCCAGAGGGAATCTTTTGATGTAAATTGTTGTCCTCCTTCATAAACCTTTCTCTTTAAAATTTACCAGAGCTGCTTAATCGGGTTTAAGTCAGGAGAACAAGGTGACCAAGTCATGAGACTCTCTCTATTGATGCCTAGAGATGCGAGGAAGGTAGTCGTATCCTTTGCTGCATGAGATAAAGCATTGTCGTGCATAAAAATCAGTTGACGTTGGCGAAGTAAAGGCAGGCCGTTCAGCCAAGATTACAAATGCTCATCTAAAAACGATATGTACGTTTGGCTTGTGAGTTTAAAACCCTCTGGCACTCGGAAAGGTCCAATTAATTTTTCACCTATGATACCCGGCCAAAACATAACTCATCGCCACCTTGTTGGCGACGAACGCGATGTGAGATAGCAGATCCGGTAGGACTCCAAACTTTAGCCCATCCATCCGGACCATCAAGTGTGGCTCTAGCTTCATCTGTGAATAGAACCTATTGGAAGTCCGTTTTCATGTAGGTTTCTGTCCACGCAATGCGTTTTCCCTTATGGGTGTTGTTCAAGGGAGGCCTAGAAATGGGCTTCACGTTCATGGCCATCTCATTCAAGACACTGCATCTGGTCTTCCTGGAGATCGGAACAACGCCAGCTTTGCCAAAAATGGAGGCGCTAGTGCTATTTGGTTCTCTAATGATCTGTCTACGTATTTCTCGCATATCGCGAGGGGAAATGCTCTTCTTGTACCCTTATCTTTCCTTGGTGCAGTGTAGGACTTCTCCACAAAAGTAAACAATGTTCTCAGTTCCAGTTCCTTGGATCAATCCAGAAGTGTCAGTCCTTCGGCAAGGCCCACTACAACCCTTTGCCTTTCAGTACGTCGATTGTGGGGCATTTTACACACCTGCAATCAAGCGAGAAACAGTGCAAGTAGCTTACAAATGCATATATGTCTATAACTTTGGAAATATAGTATAGCTTTGCAAAATATGTTGGTATCTTACCTACTTAGGAGCACTGTTTCAGTGTACGAAATTTCAAACTTGTGAGATTTATATCATTGAAGTTATTAACAATAGTATGATCTGCAATAAAGCGTGAAACACAGTTCATATATATATATATATATATATATATATATATATATATATATATATATATATTGATAATGGAATGAATGATGAGAATAATAATTGGAAAATAAACAATATTTAGGGAAGCATCAAGTAGTTTAACAAGGAAAATGTCAATAATTATTTGTCCTTTCCTTTTACCCATGAATGTTCCGAAATGCAAGATTTTATCATCATAGATTGTTGGGATGAAACAGAAAAATCAGGTTATTGTTAGCACAATATTTACAAATATAAAGCATATAGAAATATACAAAAAATATACAAAGTATTTAAGCAAAGAGAACCAACTATGAGTGTAAAATGTAACGTGCAAAAAGTACATCCAGGATGATGTGAATGTTCAGCAAATGCATGGATTCAGAGCCGATGTATGAGATCAATGGCCGAAAAATGCGTGAATCACCAGACGGAATACACGTATATGAATCTAAAAATATTATATATATACATATATATATATATATATATATATATATATATATATATATATGTGTGTGTGTGTGTGTTTGCTCAACCTTATAATAAATCGAAATTTCTATAGTTTATATATATATATATATATATATATATATATATATATCATGTTCCAGTTTCTTATTTTCGTAAAAAAGATTACATTTTTATGTTGTCATCCTCTGATTAACATGAAAACATGAAAACATCAATACATCTAACATGTGAACACCGGGCAACGGAAGATTTACATAAATTTAAGTTTAATCAATTATACTTACATGGCATAGGAAAGTAGATGGTCGTTCCAATTGTGGATACATCTTCAACAATCAGTGCGACAGTGTGGGAACGTTGTGATTTATTTATTGTTCTGCTATGTCGGTCTGATGTATAGTCTTGTAAAGTTTAATGTGTCCCACCCTCTCAGGTGGTTACTCCTCTTTGAGAAAGAGTTAGTATATTGCAAATCATCCCGTCAGCATTCCCCGGTAAGCGCGTCTCAGGATTATTTTGTAGTCAAGAGTGCGCTGATACCAGTGCGCTTGCTTTTCAAAACGACACCTGAGCTTGTGTCTTACCTCCTGGAAAGGAGGTCAACAAAACCAAGTATAATCAGCATTGCTAATGTACAGGTGTGTACATTGCCAATCATCCACGTGCTCTATTCTGTCAGGTTAGGTTTATTTGTCTCTATTTGTGTTAAAGGAGTTGATAAAAATTGAACCTTCATGGAGAGCTGTATTTTTCTCACATTAAGCACCTACATTGCATCTAGCTTTGCTTTCATAGGGACTAAATGTAAATAGGATTTTAGAGAAACGGAGTAATAATAGGTATAACGTCCCAATCACAAAACTCTACATAAAAAAGATATATATTTCGTGTCAATACAATATTACTAAACATTACGTTGTCGCGACAGGGGTTCACTTTTGAATCAACAAAACCGATGCTCACAACATGAAACTCAGTACGTGCATAAGGTCAGTTAAAATGTAAAACACAGCGATACCATTGCTAAAGACACAGGAAAAGTGGTCGGATTGTTTCTACTATGCCAGATATGACGTAATATTGAAGAAGCCCCCCGATGCTTGGTCCTATACTGTAGAAGCACCCCTGGTCCTACTATGCCAGATATGACGTAATCGTCTACCTGATACGTCATAAAATCGAATATTGTTGCTACATCTGAGTAAGTGCCGCTCAGAGCACTCTCTTGTTCCATTGAAAGCGTACAGAATAGACTTACAGATTTAGTGGCGAATTAGTTCTTCCCTTCTTTACATCCCCGTTCTCACAAAAGACATGTGCTAGCCTTGTTCTAGTCCATCGTTGTGTTCATGGTAAGTGATCGATAGCTCCAAACTCTCGTCATCCCCATCAATGGCATTCAAGACTAAAAACCATCTAGCGTCAATCACTGTAAAATGTTCATTTGTTCGTCCGTGTACTAAAATTAAACAGAACTACCATGACCACAGTTTGTTTTCATAGACTTCCTATCCATGGAATACTTTGCAACAGAGCTGCTTCTTAGGTGAATGCAAGGTTATCCTTTTTTATGAAGAATGTTACAAAATTCTTGTCGAACCTCCCTCTAAAATAATCAAATTCTGACCCATCATTTCCAACCATCTCAACAGGCTGTTCATTGCCAACTGACAATATCATGAACCCTTATTCTCGAGTAGTCGTCGGGCCTAAATATGCGGTTTACATCAGTATAACACATAGTAAACTAGTTGTACGACCGTTTGTTTTGATACGCATCGAATCCTAATAGCCAATTTTAAATGAACCCTGGGAATTATTTAGCTATTTTAAATTTCACATGAACTGGACTAAAACAAACGATGCCAAATATTTTTCTAAAAAGTATTTACAAATAAAAATAATATATAATTGAGTGATCTCGAAATATCGTCAACAATTGTTTTATATTTTGGAACTTCTGAGACGATAATTGACAATTTGTATTGAATGGATTATTCGAAATACTGTTCTCATTTGGGATGTTATTCTTACACCGTTTCGGCCGATGTGACCTCAGACCGTCTTCAGGTGCATTCTGTCACACTCGGTAATCTGTACGGAATTCCTTACTTTATTTAATTCACGGGGGTAGCTTGCTTTTGTTCCGTCAGTAATTGGTAATTGAATCTATAGTAACGCCCGCAATTGGGATTGAACATTAAACCTCTAGAAGACTGTTACTTAGAACTGATTATTACTGAGCACTTAAATACGTTACGTCACATGCCATTGTTGAGAAGTGTAGCATTAATGTTAGGAGCCTAAACATATGCTTGTTTTAGATGTGTGGTATTTCTACTTCTACTTATATATTACAATATTACAGTAATATTTCCGAGTTCAACACGATGAACCTGAAGAATGGCGGAAGTTAAATCTGCCTAGACGTTGTGAGAATAACATTCAAGATGAGAACACTAGTCTTAATAATCCAAATAATACAAATAATTATTTTATGTCTACAATACTAAAAGTATACCCATGCGTCAAGGAAGTAGTTACTATAGAATATTAGCTGGTTAAAATCGAGTAACCAATTACGACACGTACCGGAAAGCGACCTAACAACATTGCAGTAGGATTCTTTAAAGGGAAAATTCAAATACAAAAATGTCTAGGGCGACGCTGGGTAGGAACGACTCGCACATTATAAGGCAGACACAAAACACGTGAAATAAAAAAAAACGAATTTATTGTGTAAAATATTGATTTTTTTAATAAACTATTGACCTTTAAACAAAATAGTAGTTTATTGGGCGTTTATTCACTAGAATAAATACATTACTATCTTATCGATTCTCGCGTTTTACTTTAAACAAAATAGTAGTTTATTGAGCGTTTATTCACTAATAATAAATACATTACTATCTTATCGATTCTCGCGTTTTACTTTAAACAAAATAGTGGTTTATTGAGCGTTTATTCACTAATAATAAATACATTACTATCTTATCGATTCTCGCGTTTTACTTTAAACAAAATAGTGGTTTATTGAGCGTTTATTCACTAATAATAAATACATTACTATCTTATCGATTCTCGCGTTTTACTTTAAACAAAATAGTGGTTTATTGAGCGTTTATTCACTAATAATAAATACATTACTATCTTATCGATTCTCGCGTTTTACTTTAAACAAAATAGTGGTTTATTGAGCGTTTATTCACTAATAATAAATACATTACTATCTTATCGATTCTCGCGTTTTACTTTAAACAAAATAGTGGTTTATTGAGCGTTTATTCACTAATAATAAATACATTACTATCTTATCGATTCTCGCGTTTTACTTTAAACAAAATAGTGGTTTATTGAGCGTTTATTCACTAATAATAAATACATTACTATCTTATCGATTCTCGCGTTTTACTTTAAACAAAATAGTGGTTTATTGAGCGTTTATTCACTAATAATAAATACATTACTATCTTATCGATTCTCGCGTTTTACTTTAAACAAAATAGTGGTTTATTGAGCGTTTATTCACTAATAATAAATACATTACTATCTTATCGATTCTCGCGTTTTACTTTAAACAAAATAGTGGTTTATTGAGCGTTTATTCACTAATAATAAATACATTACTATCTTATCGATTCTCGCGTTTTACTTTAAACAAAATAGTGGTTTATTGAGCGTTTATTCACTAATAATAAATACATTACTATCTTATCGATTCTCGCGTTTTACTTTAAACAAAATAGTGGTTTATTGAGCGTTTATTCACTAATAATAAATACATTACTATCTTATCGATTCTCGCGTTTTACTTTAAACAAAATAGTGGTTTATTGAGCGTTTATTCACTAATAATAAATACATTACTATCTTATCGATTCTCGCGTTTTACTTTAAACAAAATAGTGGTTTATTGAGCGTTTATTCACTAATAATAAATACATTACTATCTTATCGATTCTCGCGTTTTACTTTAAACAAAATAGTGGTTTATTGAGCGTTTATTCACTAATAATAAATACATTACTATCTTATCGATTCTCGCGTTTTACTTTAAACAAAATAGTGGTTTATTGAGCGTTTATTCACTAATAATAAATACATTACTATCTTATCGATTCTCGCGTTTTACTTTAAACAAAATAGTGGTTTATTGAGCGTTTATTCACTAATAATAAATACATTACTATCTTATCGATTCTCGCGTTTTACTTTAAACAAAATAGTGGTTTATTGAGCGTTTATTCACTAATAATAAATACATTACTATCTTATCGATTCTCGCGTTTTACTTTAAACAAAATAGTGGTTTATTGAGCGTTTATTCACTAATAATAAATACATTACTATCTTATCGATTCTCGCGTTTTACTTTAAACAAAATAGTGGTTTATTGAGCGTTTATTCACTAATAATAAATACATTACTATCTTATCGATTCTCGCGTTTTACTTTAAACAAAATAGTGGTTTATTGGCCGTTTATTCACTAATAATAAATACATTACTATCTTATCGATTCTCGCGTTTTACTTTAAACAAAATAGTGGTTTATTGAGCGTTTATTCACTAATAATAAATACATTACTATCTTATCGATTCTCGCGTTTTACTTTAAACAAAATAGTGGTTTATTGAGCGTTTATTCACTAATAATAAATACATTACTATCTTATCGATTCTCGCGTTTTACTTTAAACAAAATAGTGGTTTATTGAGCGTTTATTCACTAATAATAAATACATTACTATCTTATCGATTCTCGCGTTTTACTTTAAACAAAATAGTGGTTTATTGAGCGTTTATTCACTAATAATAAATACATTACTATCTTATCGATTCTCGCGTTTTACTTTAAACAAAATAGTGGTTTATTGAGCGTTTATTCACTAATAATAAATACATTACTATCTTATCGATTCTCGCGTTTTACTTTAAACAAAATAGTGGTTTATTGAGCGTTTATTCACTAATAATAAATACATTACTATCTTATCGATTCTCGCGTTTTACTTTAAACAAAATAGTAGTTTATTGGCCGTTTATTCACTAATAATAAATATATTACTATCTTATCGATTCTCGCGTTTTACTTTAAACAAAATAGTAGTTTATTGGCCGTTTATTCACTAATAATAAATGTATTACTATCTTATCGATTCTCGCGTTTTACTTTAAACAAAATAGTAGTTTATTGGCCGTTTATTCACTAATAATAAATGTATTACTATCTTATCGATTCTCGCGTTTTACTTTAAACAAAATAGTGGTTTATTGGCCGTTTATTCACTAATAATAAATGTATTACTATCTTATCGATTCTCGCGTTTTACTTTAAACAAAATAGTAGTTTATTGGCCGTTTATTCACTAATAATAAATGTATTACTATCTTATCGATTCTCGCGTTTTACTTTAAACAAAATAGTAGTTTATTGGCCGTTTATTCACTAATAATAAATGTATTACTATCTTATCGATTCTCGCGTTTTACTTTAAACAAAATAGTAGTTTATTGGCCGTTTATTCACTAATAATAAATGTATTACTATCTTATCGATTCTCGCGTTTTACTTTAAACAAAATAGTAGTTTATTGGCCGTTTATTCACTAATAATAAATGTATTACTATCTTATCGATTCTCGCGTTTTACTTTAAACAAAATAGTAGTTTATTGGCCGTTTATTCACTAATAATAAATGTATTACTATCTTATCGATTCTCGCGTTTTACTTTAAACAAAATAGTGGTTTATTGAGCGTTTATTCACTAATAATAAATACATTACTATCTTATCGATTCTCGCGTTTTACTTTAAACAAAATAGTGGTTTATTGAGCGTTTATTCACTAATAATAAATACATTACTATCTTATCGATTCTCGCGTTTTACTTTAAACAAAATAGTGGTTTATTGAGCGTTTATTCACTAATAATAAATACATTACTATCTTATCGATTCTCGCGTTTTACTTTAAACAAAATAGTGGTTTATTGAGCGTTTATTCACTAATAATAAATACATTACTATCTTATCGATTCTCGCGTTTTACTTTAAACAAAATAGTAGTTTATTGGCCGTTTATTCACTAATAATAAATGTATTACTATCTTATCGATTCTCGCGTTTTACTTTAAACAAAATAGTAGTTTATTGGCCGTTTATTCACTAATAATAAATGTATTACTATCTTATCGATTCTCGCGTTTTACTTTAAACAAAATAGTAGTTTATTGGCCGTTAATTCACTAATAATAAATGTATTACTATCTTATCGATTCTCGCGTTTTACTTTAAACAAAATAGTAGTTTATTGGCGGTTTATTCACTAATAATAAATGTATTACTATCTTATCGATTCTCGCGTTTTACTTTAAACAAAATAGTAGTTTATTGGCCGTTTATTCACTAATAATAAATGTATTACTATCTTATCGATTCTCGCGTTTTACTTTAAACAAAATAGTAGTTTATTGGCCGTTTATTCACTAATAATAAATGTATTACTATCTTATCGATTCTCGCGTTTTACTTTAAACAAAATAGTGGTTTATTGAGCGTTTATTCACTAATAATAAATACATTACTATCTTATCGATTCTCGCGTTTTACTTTAAACAAAATAGTGGTTTATTGAGCGTTTATTCACTAATAATAAATACATTACTATCTTATCGATTCTCGCGTTTTACTTTAAACAAAATAGTAGTTTATTTGGCCGTTTATTCACTAATAATAAATACATTACTATCTTATCGATTCTCGCGTTTTACTTGAAACAAAATAGTGGTTTATTGAGCGTTTATTCACTAATAATAAATACATTACTATCTTATCGATTCTCGCGTTTTACTTTAAACAAAATAGTGGTTTATTGAGCGTTTATTCACTAATAATAAATACATTACTATCTTATCGATTCTCGCGTTTTACTTTAAACAAAATAGTGGTTTATTGAGCGTTTATTCACTAATAATAAATACATTACTATCTTATCGATTCTCGCGTTTTACTTTAAACAAAATAGTGGTTTATTGAGCGTTTATTCACTAATAATAAATACATTACTATCTTATCGATTCTCGCGTTTTACTTTAAACAAAATAGTAGTTTATTGGCCGTTTATTCACTAATAATAAATACATTACTATCTTATCGATTCTCGCGTTTTACTTTAAACAAAATAGTGGTTTATTGAGCGTTTATTCACTAATAATAAATACATTACTATCTTATCGATTCTCGCGTTTTACTTTAAACAAAATAGTGGTTTATTGAGCGTTTATTCACTAATAATAAATACATTACTATCTTATCGATTCTCGCGTTTTACTTTAAACAAAATAGTGGTTTATTGAGCGTTTATTCACTAATAATAAATACATTACTATCTTATCGATTCTCGCGTTTTACTTTAAACAAAATAGTGGTTTATTGAGCGTTTATTCACTAATAATAAATACATTACTATCTTATCGATTCTCGCGTTTTACTTTAAACAAAATAGTGGTTTATTGAGCGTTTATTCACTAATAATAAATACATTACTATCTTATCGATTCTCGCGTTTTACTTTAAACAAAATAGTGGTTTATTGAGCGTTTATTCACTAATAATAAATACATTACTATCTTATCGATTCTCGCGTTTTACTTTAAACAAAATAGTGGTTTATTGAGCGTTTATTCACTAATAATAAATACATTACTATCTTATCGATTCTCGCGTTTTACTTTAAACAAAATAGTGGTTTATTGAGCGTTTATTCACTAATAATAAATACATTACTATCTTATCGATTCTCGCGTTTTACTTTAAACAAAATAGTGGTTTATTGAGCGTTTATTCACTAATAATAAATACATTACTATCTTATCGATTCTCGCGTTTTACTTTAAACAAAATAGTGGTTTATTGAGCGTTTATTCACTAATAATAAATACATTACTATCTTATCGATTCTCGCGTTTTACTTTAAACAAAATAGTGGTTTATTGAGCGTTTATTCACTAATAATAAATACATTACTATCTTATCGATTCTCGCGTTTTACTTTAAACAAAATAGTGGTTTATTGAGCGTTTATTCACTAATAATAAATACATTACTATCTTATCGATTCTCGCGTTTTACTTTAAACAAAATAGTGGTTTATTGAGCGTTTATTCACTAATAATAAATACATTACTATCTTATCGATTCTCGCGTTTTACTTTAAACAAAATAGTGGTTTATTGAGCGTTTATTCACTAATAATAAATACATTACTATCTTATCGATTCTCGCGTTTTACTTTAAACAAAATAGTGGTTTATTGAGCGTTTATTCACTAATAATAAATACATTACTATCTTATCGATTCTCGCGTTTTACTTTAAACAAAATAGTGGTTTATTGAGCGTTTATTCACTAATAATAAATACATTACTATCTTATCGATTCTCGCGTTTTACTTTAAACAAAATAGTGGTTTATTGAGCGTTTATTCACTAATAATAAATACATTACTATCTTATCGATTCTCGCGTTTTACTTTAAACAAAATAGTGGTTTATTGAGCGTTTATTCACTAATAATAAATACATTACTATCTTATCGATTCTCGCGTTTTACTTTAAACAAAATAGTGGTTTATTGAGCGTTTATTCACTAATAATAAATACATTACTATCTTATCGATTCTCGCGTTTTACTTTAAACAAAATAGTGGTTTATTGAGCGTTTATTCACTAATAATAAATACATTACTATCTTATCGATTCTCGCGTTTTACTTTAAACAAAATAGTGGTTTATTGAGCGTTTATTCACTAATAATAAATACATTACTATCTTATCGATTCTCGCGTTTTACTTTAAACAAAATAGTGGTTTATTGAGCGTTTATTCACTAATAATAAATACATTACTATCTTATCGATTCTCGCGTTTTACTTTAAACAAAATAGTGGTTTATTGAGCGTTTATTCACTAATAATAAATACATTACTATCTTATCGATTCTCGCGTTTTACTTTAAACAAAATAGTGGTTTATTGAGCGTTTATTCACTAATAATAAATACATTACTATCTTATCGATTCTCGCGTTTTACTTTAAACAAAATAGTGGTTTATTGAGCGTTTATTCACTAATAATAAATACATTACTATCTTATCGATTCTCGCGTTTTACTTTAAACAAAATAGTGGTTTATTGAGCGTTTATTCACTAATAATAAATACATTACTATCTTATCGATTCTCGCGTTTTACTTTAAACAAAATAGTGGTTTATTGAGCGTTTATTCACTAATAATAAATACATTACTATCTTATCGATTCTCGCGTTTTACTTTAAACAAAATAGTGGTTTATTGAGCGTTTATTCACTAATAATAAATACATTACTATCTTATCGATTCTCGCGTTTTACTTTAAACAAAATAGTGGTTTATTGAGCGTTTATTCACTAATAATAAATACATTACTATCTTATCGATTCTCGCGTTTTACTTTAAACAAAATAGTGGTTTATTGAGCGTTTATTCACTAATAATAAATACATTACTATCTTATCGATTCTCGCGTTTTACTTTAAACAAAATAGTGGTTTATTGAGCGTTTATTCACTAATAATAAATACATTACTATCTTATCGATTCTCGCGTTTTACTTTAAACAAAATAGTGGTTTATTGAGCGTTTATTCACTAATAATAAATACATTACTATCTTATCGATTCTCGCGTTTTACTTTAAACAAAATAGTGGTTTATTGAGCGTTTATTCACTAATAATAAATACATTACTATCTTATCGATTCTCGCGTTTTACTTTAAACAAAATAGTGGTTTATTGAGCGTTTATTCACTAATAATAAATACATTACTATCTTATCGATTCTCGCGTTTTACTTTAAACAAAATAGTGGTTTATTGAGCGTTTATTCACTAATAATAAATACATTACTATCTTATCGATTCTCGCGTTTTACTTTAAACAAAATAGTGGTTTATTGAGCGTTTATTCACTAATAATAAATACATTACTATCTTATCGATTCTCGCGTTTTACTTTAAACAAAATAGTGGTTTATTGAGCGTTTATTCACTAATAATAAATACATTACTATCTTATCGATTCTCGCGTTTTACTTTAAACAAAATAGTGGTTTATTGAGCGTTTATTCACTAATAATAAATACATTACTATCTTATCGATTCTCGCGTTTTACTTTAAACAAAATAGTGGTTTATTGAGCGTTTATTCACTAATAATAAATACATTACTATCTTATCGATTCTCGCGTTTTACTTTAAACAAAATAGTGGTTTATTGAGCGTTTATTCACTAATAATAAATACATTACTATCTTATCGATTCTCGCGTTTTACTTTAAACAAAATAGTGGTTTATTGAGCGTTTATTCACTAATAATAAATACATTACTATCTTATCGATTCTCGCGTTTTACTTTAAACAAAATAGTGGTTTATTGAGCGTTTATTCACTAATAATAAATACATTACTATCTTATCGATTCTCGCGTTTTACTTTAAACAAAATAGTGGTTTATTGAGCGTTTATTCACTAATAATAAATACATTACTATCTTATCGATTCTCGCGTTTTACTTTAAACAAAATAGTGGTTTATTGAGCGTTTATTCACTAATAATAAATACATTACTATCTTATCGATTCTCGCGTTTTACTTTAAACAAAATAGTGGTTTATTGAGCGTTTATTCACTAATAATAAATACATTACTATCTTATCGATTCTCGCGTTTTACTTTAAACAAAATAGTGGTTTATTGAGCGTTTATTCACTAATAATAAATACATTACTATCTTATCGATTCTCGCGTTTTACTTTAAACAAAATAGTGGTTTATTGAGCGTTTATTCACTAATAATAAATACATTACTATCTTATCGATTCTCGCGTTTTACTTTAAACAAAATAGTGGTTTATTGAGCGTTTATTCACTAATAATAAATACATTACTATCTTATCGATTCTCGCGTTTTACTTTAAACAAAATAGTGGTTTATTGAGCGTTTATTCACTAATAATAAATACATTACTATCTTATCGATTCTCGCGTTTTACTTTAAACAAAATAGTGGTTTATTGAGCGTTTATTCACTAATAATAAATACATTACTATCTTATCGATTCTCGCGTTTTACTTTAAACAAAATAGTGGTTTATTGAGCGTTTATTCACTAATAATAAATACATTACTATCTTATCGATTCTCGCGTTTTACTTTAAACAAAATAGTAGTTTATTGAGCGTTTATTCACTAATAATAAATACATTACTATCTTATCGATTCTCGCGTTTTACTTTAAACAAAATAGTGGTTTATTGAGCGTTTATTCACTAATAATAAATACATTACTATCTTATCGATTCTCGCGTTTTACTTTAAACAAAATAGTGGTTTATTGAGCGTTTATTCACTAATAATAAATACATTACTATCTTATCGATTCTCGCGTTTTACTTTAAACAAAATAGTAGTTTATTGAGCGTTTATTCACTAATAATAAATACATTACTATCTTATCGATTCTCGCGTTTTACTTTAAACAAAATAGTGGTTTATTGAGCGTTTATTCACTAATAATAAATACATTACTATCTTATCGATTCTCGCGTTTTACTTTAAACAAAATAGTAGTTTATTGAGCGTTTATTCACTAATAATAAATACATTACTATCTTATCGATTCTCGCGTTTTACTTTAAACAAAATAGTGGTTTATTGAGCGTTTATTCACTAATAATAAATACATTACTATCTTATCGATTCTCGCGTTTTACTTTAAACAAAATAGTAGTTTATTGAGCGTTTATTCACTAATAATAAATACATTACTATCTTATCGATTCTCGCGTTTTACTTTAAACAAAATAGTGGTTTATTGAGCGTTTATTCACTAATAATAAATACATTACTATCTTATCGATTCTCGCGTTTTACTTTAAACAAAATAGTGGTTTATTGAGCGTTTATTCACTAATAATAAATACATTACTATCTTATCGATTCTCGCGTTTTACTTTAAACAAAATAGTGGTTTATTGAGCGTTTATTCACTAATAATAAATACATTACTATCTTATCGATTCTCGCGTTTTACTTTAAACAAAATAGTGGTTTATTGAGCGTTTATTCACTAATAATAAATACATTACTATCTTATCGATTCTCGCGTTTTACTTTAAACAAAATAGTGGTTTATTGAGCGTTTATTCACTAATAATAAATACATTACTATCTTATCGATTCTCGCGTTTTACTTTAAACAAAATAGTGGTTTATTGAGCGTTTATTCACTAATAATAAATACATTACTATCTTATCGATTCTCGCGTTTTACTTTAAACAAAATAGTGGTTTATTGAGCGTTTATTCACTAATAATAAATACATTACTATCTTATCGATTCTCGCGTTTTACTTTAAACAAAATAGTGGTTTATTGAGCGTTTATTCACTAATAATAAATACATTACTATCTTATCGATTCTCGCGTTTTACTTTAAACAAAATAGTGGTTTATTGAGCGTTTATTCACTAATAATAAATACATTACTATCTTATCGATCCTCGCGTTTTACTTTAAACAAAATAGTGGTTTATTGAGCGTTTATTCACTAATAATAAATACATTACTATCTTATCGATCCTCGCGTTTTACTTTAAACAAAATAGTGGTTTATTGAGCGTTTATTCACTAATAATAAATACATTACTATCTTATCGATCCTCGCGTTTTACTTTAAACAAAATAGTGGTTTATTGAGCGTTTATTCACTAATAATAAATATATTACTATCTTATCGATCCTCGCGTTTTACTTTAAACAAAATAGTGGTTTATTGAGCGTTTATTCACTAATAATAAATGTATTACTATCTTATCGATCCTCGCGTTTTACTTTAAACAAAATAGTGGTTTATTGAGCGTTTATTCACTAATAATAAATACATTACTATCTTATCGATTCTCGCGTTTTACTTTAAACAAAATAGTGGTTTATTGGCCGTTTATTCACTAATAATAAATACATTACTATCTTATCGATTCTCGCGTTTTACTTTAAACCAAATAGTGGTTTATTGAGCGTTTATTCACTAATAATAAATACATTACTATCTTATCGATTCTCGCGTTTTACTTTAAACCAAATAGTGGTTTATTGAGCGTTTATTCACTAATAATAAATACATTACTATCTTATCGATTCTCGCGTTTTACTTTAAACAAAATAGTAGTTTATTGGCCGTTTATTCACTAATAATAAATACATTACTATCTTATCGATTCTCGCGTTTTACTTTAAACAAAATAGTGGTTTATTGAGCGTTTATTCACTAATAATAAATACATTACTATCTTATCGATTCTCGCGTTTTACTTTAAACAAAATAGTGGTTTATTGAGCGTTTATTCACTAATAATAAATACATTACTATCTTATCGATTCTCGCGTTTTACTTTAAACAAAATAGTGGTTTATTGGCCGTTTATTCACTAATAATAAATACATTACTATCTTATCGATTCTCGCGTTTTACTTTAAACCAAATAGTGGTTTATTGAGCGTTTATTCACTAATAATAAATACATTACTATCTTATCGATTCTCGCGTTTTACTTTAAACCAAATAGTGGTTTATTGAGCGTTTATTCACTAATAATAAATACATTACTATCTTATCGATTCTCGCGTTTTACTTTAAACCAAATAGTGGTTTATTGAGCGTTTATTCACTAATAATAAATACATTACTATCTTATCGATTCTCGCGTTTTACTTTAAACAAAATAGTGGTTTATTGAGCGTTTATTCACTAATAATAAATACATTACTATCTTATCGATTCTCGCGTTTTACTTTAAACCAAATAGTGGTTTATTGAGCGTTTATTCACTAATAATAAATACATTACTATCTTATCGATTCTCGCGTTTTACTTTAAACAAAATAGTAGTTTATTGGCCGTTTATTCACTAATAATAAATACATTACTATCTTATCGATTCTCGCGTTTTACTTTAAACAAAATAGTGGTTTATTGAGCGTTTATTCACTAATAATAAATACATTACTATCTTATCGATTCTCGCGTTTTACTTTAAACAAAATAGTGGTTTATTGAGCGTTTATTCACTAATAATAAATACATTACTATCTTATCGATCCTCGCGTTTTACTTTAAACAAAATAGTGGTTTATTGAGCGTTTATTCACTAATAATAAATATATTACTATCTTATCGATCCTCGCGTTTTACTTTAAACAAAATAGTGGTTTATTGAGCGTTTATTCACTAATAATAAATGTATTACTATCTTATCGATTCTCGCGTTTTACTTTAAACAAAATAGTGGTTTATTGAGCGTTTATTCACTAATAATAAATACATTACTATCTTATCGATTCTCGCGTTTTACTTTAAACAAAATAGTGGTTTATTGAGCGTTTATTCACTAATAATAAATACATTACTATCTTATCGATTCTCGCGTTTTACTTTAAACCAAATAGTGGTTTATTGAGCGTTTATTCACTAATAATAAATACATTACTATCTTATCGATTCTCGCGTTTTACTTTAAACCAAATAGTGGTTTATTGAGCGTTTATTCACTAATAATAAATACATTACTATCTTATCGATTCTCGCGTTTTACTTTAAACAAAATAGTGGTTTATTGGGCGTTTATTCACTAATAATAAATACATTACTATCTTATCGATTCTCGCGTTTTACTTTAAACAAAATAGTAGTTTATTGAGCGTTTATTCACTAATAATAAATACATTACTATCTTATCGATTCTCGCGTTTTACTTTAAACAAAATAGTAGTTTATTGGGCGTTTATTCACTAATAATAAATACATTACTATCTTATCGATTCTCGCGTTTACTGCATGATCATTGTTTCGCGAAATATCTCGTGTGATATTTCTAAATTGCAAAAAATGTACTGTTAATACCCGATGGACATCCTTTGTCGATATTCGTGAATGCTCAATTTTGTTTGTAATGACTAAACAAAAAGGAAAAAACAAACCAGACGGGTATGATGTGTTATTTGGCGTGTATTGTATGACTTGAACTTAGACAAAACATTAGATTGTGAGAAACAATAATTGTTTTTAGCACACGTATAGAAATACACACACGTTTATACACTGGCATCCATATTGGTGATCTGGTACGATAGAAGATGCCATTAGTGCTCTGATGAATATCAACGTTTTAGTTTATGCAGTTATGAAAACTAATGTACTGTTATTGCTACTCGTCCTACCACTAATATTGTGGTGTATCATCTTTATCTTCCGGCCGGACCTCCTATATTAGGATATGTTCTTGCCTGGCTGCGGTGTTAGCCGCTTTATCGTCGTCCAGCCGTTAAGGGTGTAGCGACAGACTGCCGAACAAGCTTTCATAAATTTGCTGAAGTACTACTCTCTCGGTGAGCAAAGTAAATAAAAGCAACTTTATTCTTTTAATGTTCAATAGATCATCATTTGGATTCTCAAAATAAGTAACGGCTATGGCAAAGTGGCTAACGTGTTTATCCTGAATTCTTCTCATTGACAAACCCATATTAGTTGATTTCGTCCAACGTCGCTTATAGACAACTCACAGACATTATGTTGCAATGAAATGTTTTTCTCTCCGCTGACGTAATTCTTCACTGGGTTTCAATTCTCTACAATTTGTTTCCATTCCCACAATCGGCTGTTCGGTCTCCAACACCTCTAGAAACTTCGTATCTGGCAATTCTTAAACACGTGCTACTGATACTAATACATGGCATACGCATATAGACGCACCGGTTCTTGTTAGATCACCGACGTTTAGCGATATCGAGCCGGTCAGTACTAAAATAAGTGCCCGTTTGAGAATAACATGTGCTGTATGTGGTGGGATCTCTGCTTATCCCAGCATTTTTTGCAGTCATCCTGAACTTCTACCTGCAATCGGAATACACCAGTCCAGAAGTCACTTGTAAAACCTGTGCTTTACAATAAACTCACAGGAAAGCACCCCTACAAGAAGGGTCCATTGTTTTTCCAGACTAAACTGAGGTGGATATAGAATGCTACTACGACCACGACTCTTACTACTACTACTACTACTACTACTACTACTACAACACTACTACTACTACTACTACTACTAATAATAATAATAATAAAAATAACATGATCATGATCATGATCATGATGACTTAAGTTCCCGAGCAAACATAGGTTTATTGTTCGTGAAACATCAATTTTAAATAGATGTGAAAACGGTTAGCTAAAAAAGCGGAACTTCTTTGTAATATCGGGCGAGTTATAGCCACTAAGACGTCAGGTAACATTACGTGTTGTTTCCAGTGATGTGTGAAAACTCCTAGTAAATAAATAAATAAATAAATAATAATAGTAATAATATTAATGATAAGATTAATGATAAAAAATAATAATAATTACAACAGTAAAGGAGATTCACAAGTAAACTGAGGCTATTTCGATAGATAAATTACAAAATATGATAACCTGACAGTACCTCCCCCGCCAAGTAAACAAAGAAAAAGAAGCAAGCACCCAGAGGGCCCAACATCGCTGCATAGCACATATTCTTGTTGCTTAGTTTATGAGAGAATAGAAGCACCTCGATACGTAAGGTGCAAAGAATAGTGTATTCTGAGGTTAGTTATAGGTACTCAGATTCCAGAGAAAGCGACCAAATATTTTCTGCGAGAAGCGATGGTAAACGACAGCGAGAACACCACGCAAGTAGCAATCTTCATCGAAAGAAATTGAATTTCTTTAAATATGCGAAGACTTGTTGTCACCCAGACCCGAAGGAGCACCATGTGAGCCCTCGTGTGAGGATTCGCCGTGAGTAAATAATAATAAGATATAAATAAGAGCAATTTACGAATATGTGCTACATCATGACAAGATAGCGTGCTAGACTCAAACTAACATATAATCTATCGGAAAATACTGTAACTGAAAATACTGAAACTGAAAATACTGTAACTGAAAATACTGTAACTGAAAATACTGAAACTGAAAATACTGTAACTGAAAATACTGAAACTGAAAATACTGTAACTGAAAATATTGTAACTGAAAATACTGAAACTGAAAATACTGTAACTGAAAATACTGAAACTGAAAATACTGTAACTGAAAATACTGTAACTGAAAATACTGAAACTGAAAATACTGAAACTGAAAATACTGAAACTGAAAATACTGTAACTGAAAATACTGTAACTGAATATCTGAAACTAAAACTGAGATGTATGAGAAATTAAATAATACACGGTTCATACCGATTAAACTATGTGTGGGTGTATATAGTTCGTAGGAGAAAATTCACTTTTACAGAGGAGTAATCAATCACATGGAAAAGTAAAACATATAATCAATACAATTGTTACCTGCGAGGAAGGATGATGCAGCGACTTTAAATTATAGTAGCATAATACCCGTACCAGAAGTAAAATTGATTTCTCGGAACACAACCGTTTCATGTCCCTTTTACGAAGAGTAAAATATAGATATACTGCAAATAAGCATCATGTCTAGAATCGTTATTCCGATTTTGAATTAAAATCAATTAAACGATATTAATTCTAGAAAATGTTTGATATTTATCACCTAAGCCTTGGGAAACTTAAGAAACAAGTAAAATTCAGGTGAATATACTCGTCTAATTACTATGGATAACATTTAATACAAATCTGAAATATGTTATTGTTCATATAGAAAGCTGTGCTATAGTAAACCACTTACAATCCTTTAAAATTTAATCGTTAATATTTATTAATTGATATCTAATACTTATTGTTAAAATTTCATAAAATGCACAGGTATCTGAATTTTAACGAAGCCCCCCTCCTTGGTCTCTTGCATAAAAATAATTCAAACTATATATATAACTTATATTACCATAACTTGCACATAGTCGATAGTTTCTTTAAATTCACAATGATAGATTTATTAGTTTACGAGTGAAACTTGTACGTTCAAATATATAAACATACCAAGCTTAATATGAATAAAGATATGCTGTTAAATGATTATGTAAACTTTCAGAAAGAATTCTTTAAACAAATAAAGTGTTTTCTTCGGAATCCAATGAAAATCAAAATTTGGAAATCCGAAGAACATTACAAGACAAAGACCCTAGCATTAATTTCTTGCGGAGTTCCATGGTTTGATGACGCCATCGTTAAAACCATATCATGTCATATTTAGAAACTTTATATTGTAATAGTGTTCAAAACATTCCTCGATACTGATGCAGATCAAGACCCAAGTAAACCCTGACCCTAACCCTACCCTTAGCCCTGACCTAAATGAGCTCTATTAGCAAGTATTATAGCGTTAATATGTATGTTTCACATGTTATATACATATATATATATATATATATATATATATATATTTTCATCAATTCATTGATGCAACCCCGTAGAGTCGCAACGTTTTTTTAGAATGGATATTTGTTTACGTCTTTCCATAATTCAAAACACCTCAAAAATTAAATAAATATATATATATATATATATATATATATATATATGTATATATATACATATATATATATATATATATATACATATATATATATATACATATATATATATATACACACATATATATATATATACATATATATATATACATATATATACATATATATACACACATATATATATACATATATATACAGACATATATATATATACATATATATATTCATATATATATATATATACATATATATATATATATATGCGTGTGTGTGTGTATTTGTGGGTGTGTGTGTGTGTATTATTAACGAGAGCATAGGACCACCTGGCATAGTACCCATACACGATGTTACTCTACTCGGTGAGATGAACCCGTAGATCTTGTTAGATCATCAAACTATAGGACTGAAATCCAATATAAACCTTGCGCTCGACATCGTCTTGCTTAGGTTTGTCAATGTACCCAGATTTAGTAAAAGGAGAGCGTACTCTGAGTGTTGTACAAACGCACATCATTGTCATCTACATGTAGAGATAATCATTACAAGACCCACAGTGATAAGACTTGTAGAAACTAGTCGAAACCGCTGAACATTCTGTATCACCACAACCGGACAACGCTATCATGTAGGTGTGGCTTTCTTTTGTTAAGAAGTGACAATCATCGTATATTAACAATATAACGAGGACAGAACGTGTATTGATTTATCTACCTCCCACAAGGTAAGATGTGACACAGGGTCGGGAAAGTGGGATTAGATAAACCAGCGCTCGAGAGCTGAGCACTCTGGCCATTTAAAAATTGCCTCGGCAGCCCCGTCGGCATTCCTCGGTAGGGGCGCCTCAGGCGATTAGCAATAGACTAACCCCTTCTCAAAGGGCGAGAAGGCAAAGCCTGGGAGCGTGGACCTTCTAGAACTGCACAGGACAACGTGCAGTATCCATCGGAACAGATACTACACTTTGATATTGGCCAAAAGGCCAACACACAATTTCTAGTGAGTTAATTGTCCACGGCTTCGTAGATCCAGCTACAACGGTAATAACCGATAAACAAGGTAACTTCGATGGAAAGAGGAAAGTCTCGAGAAACATACGCAGTACCGTTATAGGTGTATGTAAGGGATACTCCGTAAGGATGAACAAGCACCACTTTTATGTAAAAGGATTGAATGTGACTGTTTGAAATAGTGTTGAATACAGATGTTCACACATAAGCTTAGATGACGTAAACATCAAACACTTCCTTTAGAAATTAAGATGAGAATGAAAACTACGTTCTCAGGATCAAAACAAGGGATCCTATAGTGATAGTGGACGGATACGCTGGTAAGATCTTCCGCTTGTTATTCAACTGAAAAAGGGAGCAGTCATATGTATTTAAGACATATGCGTTCTCTTATGTATACATTAAAAGAAAACAAAAACACTCGAATGAATTGGGGAATCCCAAATTATTGTGCGCTGTAATTATAAATAATGTTACAACCGCTAAACTCTGAGGAACAATGCGGGGGGGGGGACTGCTTCTTCTACAACAACTGAAAGGTCCTAGTATCCATTGAGCTGACTAATGAAAAAAGTCAACGAAATGGCCTTTGGCCAGCTCTTTACAACGGAGAATAGAATTGGTCGACGGTAGTGTTACAACTTTATTATTTATACACCGTAAGGCACCATTAAGAAATAAAAAGGGTTTATTCATATAAAACTTTGAACAACTATATAGTGATGTCTTTTGAATGTCTATTGGTGAAAAGAAACTGAAGTTCATTTTTAACTGCTATATTGTAGTAGTAACTATGGTGTATGTTGAACAAGTGTGTCTTCATGTGCTTTTTGAGTGTGTGTATTTTATGCAATGAGTTTTTTTGGTAGTTATACATGTATACAGTGTAAGGCTCACCACAGGGAAACTAATACCAACCATTATGAGTGCAACACTATTTAGTACAAGTTAGCATAGTTCACTAACTTTTAATTAATATCCCTAAGTGTAAAAGTATAAAACAAATACCGTGTAATGATAAACACACATGGAAACGCCGTTTCTAATAGTTTTCAACTCTGACACCATCCCTTCGTGGGTTGCGCTGTGATACCCCACTTCAATTCAGATTTAACTTATTTTTTTAGACATTATAATTGTGATAACCACACGAATCAAATATGGGGCGATTAAGCTCAAATTAAATTGTTTTAGACATGGAATTTACGATAACCCCACTAATTAAATATAGAGGCATACGTTCCGATGTGTGTGAAGCCAATTCTGAGCCATATTGTGCCTATTTTATGAAATTAGATGTTCTGTGTCACCATTTGAAGCTATTACACTATACGGTAGCGGATTATTACCAGATCTAACATTATCAGCTAATAAAGTATCTGATTTTTTTGAGTTTTCACTTTTATCATGATAAGGAGATTCATGGAAAAACAATTCTAGATATATTTTTAACGGGCGTTTATATGATTGGTAACCTTTGTGTGTTAAAGGTTTTAGCGTTGGTTAACACAAATAAATAAATAACGTAATTCTATTTAGAGTCTGCGTTTGCGCAGAAAAGACAGTTCATTTCTTTTTAGATGTGATGATCTGTAAGCGTATCATAAAAGGACACGTTTAAAAAAAACGTTTTCGATGCTGCAATTTCAGCGCATGTCGTTCCCATAAAATAACGATCCTGTAGAAAACTAAATAAATACGCACAGGAGAAAAAACAACAACAATAAAAAAAAAACGTAAAAGTCTTCTTTTTCTCAGACATGAACGAGAAATAAAAAAAAAAGAGTGAAATAAAAAAAATCTATGTGTGCACTGATTCGAGTGTGCTGTCCATTTCTTATTGCTGGTATTTAAAAGTCAGCTTATCATACATCCTAATGTCACATTTGTAGTACCGTTGTTTTTATGAGCAGATAAACCCCTGCCCCGTGGGTTAGACAATGAAGCGCTAAAAACGGTTTGGCCTTTACTCGAAAACATTTTTCTCTGGGGTTCAAGTGATATAAACGCGGTCAGACTGAACCTCTGCTGACACGCAAGGAATGAAAATAAAATAACAAAAATATAAAAGGGGAAAAACAGTTATAAATCGTACGAAATGAATCGCTCTAGTCTCTTTATACAGCCGCAATTAGATTAATGTCTTGTAGGTGAGAAAAACAAAATAAATGTATTGTAGGTGAGAAAAGGGGAGGGGGAAAACAATGGCGGCTAAAGAATAATAAACATCAGAAGAGGAAACTTATAAAATTGTATCCATCTTTCTTTTCCGTTTCATGTCTTTAAATATTTGATCTTATATACGTTATATGTCATTCTGACTTCGAGGAATAACAACATCGGCAATGAAAGAGATTAATGAACGGAAACATCCGCCTTGTTTTATAATGAACTGAAATAAGAATAAACGAAGAATTTTAATGGACCTTTTTGGTGTTCTCTTAAAGAAATGTTAATAATTTGATCTGTATATTTATATAATATTATTCATTTACTTTTTTAAATTGACATTGAATTATTATTATTATTATTAAAACGAGATATGCCACAAGAGAGATCACCTATAGATTAACGTATGATGATTTTAATATTGTATATCATAAAAAGTATGTAATTCGAACTTATAAGTATAACAATGTTTTCAAAAGCAAAGTGTAGCAAATGTTCCCTTTGTGTTAACTCAACTATTACAGAGTAAATGATAAACAAAAGAACCGTCTTAGATATTTTTGGTGCCAGCTTGAAGAAATGTTTGATCTCTCTATTCATACAATGTATTCCGTCATCTTTTTTTCCTTTCAGAGTTTTTAATGATCGTTTATTATATAACATGCTAAAAGGGAAATATAAAAAGTAAATTAATGCATGCCGGGCAAATTAATTTACAATACTTATCTCAATCATACTCAAACGAAAGCCAACCATTAACAGCCTAATCATATTTAGTACAAAGTAATGTTAGGCTACACTTACATGTCTACCAACTTTCAATTATACATACCCAACTGTTGTTGGTGTATAGCCGTGTAATGATAAGCACACCTGAAAATGCCGTTCAAAATAGTCAAATACTCTGACACAATACCGTCGGGATGGGTCTGTGATGGCTGTCTTCAGTTCAGGTATAATTTTGTTTAATTAGACATAATTGTGATAAGCTCCAATGAACGTAAAGCTCGGCAAGGTTCACAATTCTTACTAATGAGACAACCACTAAATGGTAAACCCACATCATTGTACGGCAGTATTTAAAAATAAGATTGTTTGACCGTAATGATTGAAACTTGGTGGACAAGTCATGCATAGATCGAAGTATATTCGTACTAAATATGGTGGGTGTCGCTAAATGAATGTGTATTTATTACCGATGTTATGCGGAGAAAAGTTTAAATCTAAAGTAAGACCAGCAAAATTGAAATAAAAAGTATGAAAATAAATTGTGTATCTTTATTAAATGATATCAATTGCAATTTAAAGTTTTCATTTAAATATTTGTAATATCTTTTTAATAATTTTCAAATATCCATTGCAAATTCAGGAATTCAATAAAATGTAGTGATCCTATAGTAAAGTTGGTAATCCTATTTTCACTTCTTGTAACTACAGTTTTTACTATTTTTGTTAGAATTGTAACTTTTTATTCCAATCTAAATAAAATATTTCAATTTCTATGTCTTAACACTGGAGCAGTAATATGCAAGCAACACGAATTATATTAAAGCTTTATATTTAAAAGTACATAATTTTTCAAGGTTTTCTCTATAATAATTTATTGACTCAGATTTGTCTGATCTCTTCTTTGGACTATATTTTTCAAATGTTTAGTGGTCTCAATTAACATACGCCATAGTAACTGAAATGCTATGGATAATTATCCACTGATCTATAATGTCTACGCCAATAACACATCAAATGCGATAGAAACTTGATAGAGGGATTCGTATCTCTATGTGCTCCGTTTGACTGAAATTTAAAAACAAACTTAAGCATATCTCGGATTTCTATCCTTACGCCTAGCAGTCGTCAAACATTAATAATGATCGGTTAATACGATTTGGAGTCTACCACATACAAACATTCGGAGTTGCAGTGCTTTGTTTCAGAAAAAAATGATTTAGTTATCTTTTTTAAAAATATGATGAAATATTTAAAATTTATTAAAAGTAAATAAAAGCGTGTATTTATTACTAGCGTAAGCTGATTATTATTTTTAGGTAAGTATTAAACAATGTTTTATAATACTAGTCACCAGTGCCGGGCTACATAGTTTCTTAAATAAATTGGAAGAGGTACTTTACTATATTGCTCATAACAAAAACTAAAGTGTTATTTAATCAGACGCGAACGTAGATGCATCCGTTTAAACGCTATTTTGCTACAACTTAAAAAAATGCGGTTCCCGTTTTCTATAGATAGTTATTATTAGTTAAAATAAACATATGAAAACACTTTACTTTATATAGAGAGTTAAGAGGTATTAAGTAAACGTCCAGTTTGGTTTTCATGAATGCATTTGTGTAGGGTGGCTATTTCGCTAGTGATAGACTAGCGACTTGCTAACTGAGTCGAGTTTTGTCTGGTGATGGTATTGATAATGGGAGTAAGAACCACTATCAATGAAGACCAGAAGTGCACGACGGTACTTCCATTTTTTCAGTCATTGCTGAAAGATAAATATGCCTTCTTTTTGTGCCGTTTCATATTGTGAGGGACATTTTTTAAATGGCCTTACATTTAATTATGCTAATTTTCCGAAAGATAAAAATCTATTTTGGACTTGGATATATTTTATTAAGCAAGTTAACTTCAGCCCGACAAATATACCAAGGATTGTGAAATAATGTTTTTAACACTTAATTACCTAGTGGGTATATGCTCCATCTGGTCGAATATTTATTACGTATCAAAAAATGGTGAGTGACGGAATAATTTGTATAGGTATTCAATAAGTTTTTTTATAAATAAAATAAAAGTACAGTACCTAATTTATGGGTGTCAAGCTCGAACAGAGACACCACAGTATTTTATAAATGAAATCAAGTAAAGCATATTTCCATTTTATAGATGTGAAACACAGATCAATATTTTTTGGTAAAAATAAAATAAAGCTAAATTTATTTTGTATAAATGTCAAGCGCGAAAGAAAATGATAGGAAATTACAACATGGTAACACCCTACCTGAGAGTTCATCAATCAAACTCCTTGGCCTAACCTTCACAGGTAACATGAATTGGAACACATACATTGAAGACATTGCCAAGGCTGCCGCAAAGAAGGTTGGGTCCCTCTAACGTGCTAGTGGACTCCTTACACCTGACATTATCTTGTATCTCTACAAAGCCACCATTCGCCCATGCATGGAGTATTGTTGCCACATCTGGGCTGGTGCATCATCTACTAGTCTCTCCCTCCTTGACAAAGTCCAAAAAAGAGTAGTCAACCTAATAGGTCCCTAACTGTCAGCTAAGCTCCAGCCCCTGTCCCATCGCCGCAATGTGGCATCCTTGTGTTTGTTTTACAAATACTTCAATGGATTATGCTCCGATGAGTTGGCTACTCTGGTGCCCCCTCGACGTAAATTCACTAGACTAACTCGATATTCTACTACTCATTCATTCACTGTAGAGGTCCCCAGATGCGTGAGAGCATTCTACTCAAATAGCTTCTTTCCTCGTGCTGCCAGCCTCTGGAACACCCTCCCTGCCCCCTGTTTCCCCGACAGTACTGACATGCAGAAATTTAAAACTAATGTAAACAGACATCTCGCTGCTCAGATCCCAATTTAAGCTGAACCACCAATCCTTCTCCCCTTTTCCTTTTTCTCAGTAGCCCCTTATGTTTACAGTGGCGTCCTGCCTTGTTTGGGGTGAATCATGTAAAAAAAACAAAACAATCAAGACATTGGTTAAAAGTTCGATTTTACAGCCTTAAAAAATTGAATTTAATTTTCGGATAAAAAATACAATATAAGACTAACTAACACATTTCATCCAAAATATATGCGAAAATAAAACGAAATAAGCGAGATATAAACATTTTATTGTATTGAAAATAAATTGTTTGTTTTGCAAAAAAAAACACACACATTTTAGTCTATTTCTAATGAATGTTATATTAATTATTTGAATTCTTGATTTTGTCATTTCATCAACTTAATTGATAACATTGATTACATTAGTCAACTATTGGTAGAACAGTGCATTTTCGTACGATTGGTGACATTCCTTGGATGTGTTTCTGCCAATATTTGTTAAATTTCGATTTTTGAACTTATTTAATATTGTAGATGTTTGTTTGTTTACTACCTTTTCTTGTTCAACATTATTTTAAATTATGGTATAATTGCCTTTAAAATTATTTCTTCAGGTATGTGAACCCCCTTTTTAAAAATGACCACATTAATAATACAACTTATGCAGAAAAAGAAAATTGCAAACATTTAATTAAACTAGCCAACATATTTTGACATAAGTTTGATTAAAAACTATTTCTGCACTAGTAAGTTTATTGTTTGTTTGTATTTAAATTATTTGTTTTGATTTTATTTGGTTTTATTTTTTTGTAATTTATCGTTTTTCTTTATTTTGAAACTAATTCATCGTTTGTTTTATTTACATGTATCTATTGTTGGTTTATAGTTTACAGATTATTCATAATGTGTTTGTTTATTTAATTGCTCGTTCCCTAAATTCATAAATAATTAGCTATTTGTTGTGAATTATGTTTCACTAATATTGAATAAAGATCAGTTTCAGTATTAGTCGAATCGTTTCCCTTTCTTTGTTTCCAATTAAGATTTTATAAGTGTTCCTATGCTTTTCTATAAAAGGCATGCATTCATTAAATGTGTGCAAATATTCGAAAACCGCGTCGTGTAATTGCTGCAATGTTATAATTTTTTGTTCTTTGTATTAATTTTATTAATACGGAATGTAGAGACTTTTTATCGTAATAAATGAGGACTATATTTTAAAAGACTGTTCTATTGTTAACATGTACGATGCTTTATTTTCATAAACAAATATATTCATGCCTACACTTTTTTACATAAGTCTGATGTGATATAACTTTTGTAAAGGTGTTTTTCGTTTACACAAAATAACCCATTTGAACTGGGATTTTTAGTAAACTAATTGATTAATGATATTCCGTTATCGTTAATAAGTCAATACAGAAAATTACATTAAAGTTAGTTGATTACCTGAATTTTTATGTATTTTAAGTGAACGGAGTAGTCTAAATGCTCATAGGGTGACTGTTCGATAGATCGATGTTTTCCATTAACGCATGATGCTATTTTCCAGTTACTATTCCTTAGCTTACGTAGGTTACGCCTAATCCCTGCCTGTAACACCAGGTGCTGCAACTATAATAAACCGTGTTATCTGTTCATCACACCGGCTTCGTTGAAACTCACATAGTATATACCTGAGACAATCTCGGGTGGATCGTCGGAAGCATTCTTCTTTGTTCCGGGTCGTTGGTCTGTTAAACCACTTGCTAGAAGACGATGTGACGCTCATAGAATTCAAAGCGGCGCTGGGCGCATCCTGGTCGTTTATCTTTAGACGATTACCCCTGTACATAACCATTTCTCCTCTTTCATAACTTGCGTTTACATAGCTATAAGTCATTACTAATCTTTTGACGATATATATACTTGATGTGATTAAGTATATTTGTCTGAATTGTCCATCACTTTGTTCTCACTTATTTAACACGTTTTATTCGTTGTAGTTGTTTCTCATATTCGGGTGTATTTTCTCATAGTCGAGTATTCGAACTGAACATTTTATCAAATGAGGCAGGGTATAAACATGGAAAGGATGTACATATCAATAATAATAATCGTCAATTTTTACAAGCCTACAGACGAGAGCAAAGTAAAAAGATAACAAGGTGGGGTCGCATGTGGAGGATATCCAACTACCCAAAATAGAGACACTCTTGATGAAATCCCCCCTACAAAACAAGTTAAGAAAGATGTATTCTCCTTCAACTGAGAACAGAACCAGAACAGATACTACACTTATAATGTATTTGCTATAAGGTAAAATTACAAAGTAACAAATTAGGCGCAAGGTCATAAAACGTGTACAGAGTGGGGTATCGGTTGTCATAAGCTCTCTATCCTACGCTTAGCGAGTATAATTGCAGTTGCTACAATACATTTACTTTAAAAAAAATTATGTTTACAACATCACCAATGTATTACAAATAATTGTATTGGTATATATATATATATATATATATATATATAGTGAATGCTTTTATTCAAACATGTCCAAGGTCTGCTACACTGGCATGTCGATGTTCTCGATCTACAGCTCCCAAGAGCTGAGGTCTCATCAGGCAGATAATTATTTTGATTCAACCTGGTTGCTGAATTCCAGGGAGAATATTTTACCCTACCTGGATTAATATATATATATATATATATATATATATATATATATATATATATATATATATATATATAAATGTGTGTGTGAAATCGTCGGATCAAATAGGGAGTGGGGAAAAGAATGCACTTTGAAGCCAGCGTGAAGAACAAGAAACAATAATAATAGTCAAATACAACATTTATGTTTCGATAATTATGTAGAAAATTCTTTGCACACCTAAGTGCAACAGGAACCTGGCGTTGTACTCTGACAATTAAACAATATTCCGCTGTATGGCCTGATTTATGGTACAGCATAATGAGAATGTGCTTCGTTCATGGTACTTAGTTGCCAAGTATTGATTTTTTGGCTCTCGTCGGTTCTCTCTTTTTCTGCGCTTAATATTTTATTATTTCCTAATATAATAATTACAATTGTTCTCGCGGGCTTTTGCCATTAAAGTCAATTAAACGACGACATCGACAACGCGCATGTGCGAGCGACGCTTCATGGAAAGTGTTTAAATTGTTTTAGGTCTCCTAATTTCATTCTTACTTTCGACAGAGACATGCTTTTAAAAAAATAATGAATATTGCTCGAATATGATCGAGAGAAAGATATAGACTTTAGACGAGATAAAGACTCGTAGAATGTATTGGAGAGTATGCTTGAAAGAGATTGAAAGAGAACGAGATAGAGACAAAAAGAATGAGGAACATGAAGCAAGGTACCAGACAAAAAAGAAAAGGCGGAAAGAAAGTGATGGGAGACAGATATCGAAACGGAGAATGATACATAAATAAAGCAAATGCATAATAGGGATAGCAATGATGTGGTTTTGCATATAAACATTGCATTTTATGTTTACCTTGTGTTTTCATGATGTGTCGTGTGTACATATAATTAATGTAACACTTAAATAGTGATGCAATATATAAATCAGGCTTCATTACAGAGTAAGCATAACAATACACCGTTAAGAAACTATTGCTCAACACGATATGAAGAATGTATTTCTCTCTCTCTTCTTTCATATGGCTGTCCCGACGGCTACACTGAATGGAATGTTTGGATCTTGAGATCAATTATAACTTAAGTATAAGATCCAAATGATGTGATCGATAAAACAGTTGTATATATAGCCATGATGATCTTTCATGGTCAAGATTACACATATATGAATGTGATATTAAAATAATTTTCCTTAAAATTAAGGGACAAGCAATTTTTATGGAAATGTGAAAATATTCCTTTCGGAGCTTTAATTCGAAATATTTTTTTTTTTAGATAAACACTATTAAAAAGCATAATTGTGTCCTTAATTTCTCGACTGAGGGAGCAGTCGTATATATAGACACACTGATTATCCTTAACAAAAATGAAACGTATGTGGATATAATAATTATATTGATTAAAATAGTAATTAAGTATACTAACAACAATATCCGATATCCGGTTGCAGATTTTTGCTAGTATATAACAACAAACAAAAAGGAGAAGTAATATATGGAAGGATGTTATAACGAACGCATAACATATACTATACTACCCACCTGCACGCCAAACATTAACGAGGCAATAGCTGTAAGATAGTTTTAGATTATTTTTATTGAATATTTTATGTAGAGGGTAGGTTACGGGGAAGTGTTTTTCAATCAGATTTAGGAATTTTTTGCCTAGTTTAGTTTTTAGCATCTGGTTATAGGGAGGGGTATAGTAGATTATATTTCTTTTTCTTTTGTTTTTATTCTTAATTATGTTGTAATTATTGGTGCCCTGTTTTTTATATTTAATTTCGGTATTATGGTAACCCCTATTTTTTAGAGCTGTATTGTAAATGTTGATTGATTTTTTTAAAAACGCTTTCGTTGCTAGAATTGTTGATAAGCCTACTTTCGATCGAATTCGGGATATGTTTTATGATTGATGAAGGTGATTAGACTTTGGGTGTATGTATATTGGGTTGGCGTAATCTTTTAGGTATGGTTCGTAAGTGTTTTTACTTAAGTTTAATGTGACGTCTAGAAAGTTCGTTGTTTTATGTTAGCCATTACTTCTACTTTTAGGCCTAGTTTTTTCATTTCCATATGTATAATTTTCTTGAAGTTTTCTCCCTTGACTTTGTTGGAGTCTCTTATTATCGCTAATCCATCATCTCTATAAAGGCCGATATCCGTATTATCGAATATATTTGTGAGTGTATATGAAATAAATACCCCCTACAAGATAAGATGCCTCCGCAGAGTCAAGGGCACCCATGGCCAAATCAACGGAGTTTGTCATATTCAATTTAATCCATTAGTCCTCGTTGTTGATTAAAACTGATCTCGTACATTTTTTAATGATGTGAATTTCATCCTTGGATATATCGGTATATATCTGGGCGAATTCTTGTGCGATATTGAAAAAGTTCTTCTGATGTGGATGGGTAGAAGTCCACTATGTCGAATTGTAAGAAGGTACAATTGTTCTTATTTTCTATACTGTTAAACCAAGTGATTGCGTCGGCAGTATTCACCCATTGGTTTAATTCTAGGTCTTCTCTTATTTGTTTGTTAATTCTAGATATAATTGTTTGGCTGATTCTTCCTATTTCTGGTTTAGTCAGATTAATTAAGCGAGTGCTGGGGTTATTGTTTAAGTTACTTGTGTGGTCTTTAAATAAGATATAGGCTTCCTTAGGTTTTAACTTACTAACGTTGTTGCTAATTTTTAGTTTATCTGTGATTTGTTTACTTTCAGTATTTATTGTATCTATGTAGTTATGTTCGCTTGTATCTAGTTTTTTGTAGTTTTTTGTAATATTTTCTGTTAGTAGTTTGTTATACTCTTGTTTATCTATTCTGTAAATTTTTTTAGTTTTGTCCGCTTTTATGAATATTTTGTTAGAGTTGTTTATGTTTTTAACGATGGTGCGTAGTTGTTTTTGGAAATTATTCTGTTGTTTGTGAAATTCTAAGTTTTTAATAACATTTAAGAGGTCATTTTCAAAGCTAGTCATGAGATCTATTGGTTTAGCGTTTTTTAGGCTTTTGAATCCGTAGGATTCTTTTGTATCTACGTGTTTACTTTTATTGTTAATGAAGAAGTGTGCTCGCCATCGCATTCGGCGTATTAGTTCGTCCGTTTTTTAAATAAATTTAATAATGTATCCATGCTTGCTAGGTGTTGGGATATTCTTAAGTGATGTTTCTAAGTTAATTTTTTCCATATTATTTTTTAGTGGTGAAATAAATTCTTGTGAGAGTGCTCAACTGTTTGAGGAGCTTGATATTAGTACTTCATGTATCCACATAAAATATTATAAGGATATATAATTTTTTATGTGTCAGTTTTCAGTATTTAGTTCAACAGTGCTGGATACGTAAGTAGAGCAAGGTAGTAAGCAATGAAAATATATATGGCAATCAAGCTACACAGAGGCTCCCGTGTTTCATCTCCGGGGGGAATCGTCAGGCTAAATGCATGGAGTTATTTTTGTCAGGTGTTTTTATATACATGGCTTGCTAGTTAACCAATCATATTCTTTGTTGTTCCCTCAGCCAATCGTTTGGCTTCCCGCGAACAAAGGCTTTGTTGGTGACGCTACTATGCCTATCCTATTTTTTGTTAACAATGGATTTTCCTATATCCTGTTTCCTTTATGTTAGGTTTTAAATTTTAACTTGTTCAGTAAAAAATAAAATAAATAAATAAATAAATAAATAAAAAACTGAACAAGTTAAAATTTAAAACCTAAAATAGAAATACAAGAAACCACGTGTGTAAACAAATTCGCTCACTGTATTGACAAAACAAAGGTCACAGGATATAGGAAAATCCATTCTTAACAAAAAATAGGATAGGCAGAGTGACCACAGTCGCAGACAGCCGAGTCCCTGATCCCTATCCTTTCATGAAAGGAAAGATGATATAGCGAGCATTACTCATGGTGGTAGTGGACTTAATGCTCAAATTCCTAGCCCACGGCGGTTTTTAAACAGATGGTCAATAATTGAAGACTCGTATGTGTCATTTGAAAGGAAGGTATCGTGCCTAATTTCACTAGGTATGTGTTGTTGGACTCTACAATCCTGAATCCACGTCATCCTCCCCACGTAGTCGGCACTGCAGCACATGTTAAATGATGAATTACATCATTCTTATTGTGAGGGTTAAACGTTTTTGTTTTTAACATCGAGTGTAAAACTTTAAAATGCGATCTGCATTTTGCATATTAATATTCTCGTATTATCTCTGGTAGCGGTGATTATTTATTTCATTCTATATTAGGTAAGTCTCCTGTGTAATGATTGAATCTTCAATCTACGGAAGAATGTCAAAACGCGTGAATTGTTTACCAACGCGATAACACATCAGTTCATTGTTCAAAGTAGGCAATTGTACAGCACTTTTTTTTTTAAATGTCTAACATTACTACCTATAACGATATCATGACTATCTAAATAAATGCGAAAGTTTTATGTTTCATTTATCACTACCCTATATTAATCAAAACGGGTTACTGTTATTTAAATCAATAATACAACATAACATCTTGATATTCTGTATATATATATATACATGGGATAAAAGATTAGGAGAGAACCATTTGACTGCCTAATTGGCATAACTTTTTAAAAACCGTTCATAATTAATTAATGGTTAGTATTACTATTTGGGAGTTGCATTAGCTTTTGTTGGCTGTCTATATACAATAGTTTAGTCTATGTTAGCAGTAATTAATTAAAGTTATTTAATAAATAAACTATCTAAACACCTTAAGTTTTAACGCCATGCGCTCACTAACAACCTTACCGGCGAGGCAGAAGCGAGACTTGAAAAAG
Source organism: Sepiola atlantica (assembly GCA_963556195.1). Taxonomy (NCBI): domain Eukaryota; kingdom Metazoa; phylum Mollusca; class Cephalopoda; order Sepiida; family Sepiolidae; genus Sepiola; species Sepiola atlantica. The sequence continues at coordinate 27,823,257 of OY744540.1, read as the reverse complement.
GAGGGTGGAGGGGTGTGATTGTACTTGCTTCCAAGCGAAGCAAAAACGAGAAGAGAAAGAAGGAGTGGGAGGAAAAGTGTGATTGCCCAGCTTATTCTGCAGCAAAATCCCCCCTCCCAAAAAAAAATTACTATATTTTTGTACTTGATGGAAAGAAGAAAAGAGAAAAAAAAACAATTATTTTATCATTTAAATTGGGGAAAATTTTCAAATATAAATAGAATTGTTTGGGACAGTTTTAGGGCAGTTCAATCAATCTAAGTGTTAATGTTAAAACATTTTAACTGCCCTTGCAATCTAGACCCTAAAAAGAAGAATCTCATTCTTAAGAGGGGAGGATATTTTAGCTGAGGATGTTAATCTACACATTTACTAAAGTTTATTAAAATAATGTAATTCTCAGAATAAAAACATTTTTTTAAAATTAACGCCCTCCCAAGTAATTGCTGTCCGGAAAGCGCGTAGGGTTTGCTAGTTATTATATGAACGATATTAAAATAGAAACGCGGATCATCTAAATTATACAAGTTATCAATCATCACCCCCCCCCAAATGTTCAAACAATCATTTATAAGTGTTTCTTTGTTTACTTTTATTTTCTTCTTCTTCATCATCTTTATCAACCTGTTTTATTTATTTAGGGCGTTGCAAGTGTCGAATACCCCGGGGTTGGCACATCAGGCACCATCGCACGCATGCACTCGATGTGAGCTGATCCAAATGTTTGCCATCGA
>OY744540.1:27815023-27817523 GCA_963556195.1 Sepiola atlantica | reverse complement strand
ACGGGTGTCCTTCAGGAGACGCGGAAACACGGGTTGAGTCCATGTAATAAGGCAATCCTTGCTAATATAGACAGCATGTCTTTAAAAACTGCGCATCACCCATCATACAGGAGGAAATCACAGTCAGTCGAGTCGGGGTCAAATATTATGACTGGTGAGTCGTAGCAGTTCTTAGGCATCCGCTTAAGTTTTTCATTCGTTTTATGACACGCAACTGAATCCTGCTGTGACACGTATGGCTTTCCCCAAACAACTGTCTTCATCCAATGCTTAACAACAATAGATGGCTACTCGATATAGCTATCTGAATTGCGTCTGCATAATTTATTACAGATCGGTTGCGGTATGACGTAATCTTTTACTGAAGAATAACATAAAGGAGAGTTTGAATTACCTTCTAGACGCAATCCTCGAGCATCTAAGGCCTCTGTTTTAAAGGGGTCATCAAGAAAACGTGACATAAAGATAATTTAACCCTACAAATATTCAAAAATACATTATATTCGAAGCCAAAAAGATCTCGACGGTTGGGCTACACGAATAATGCACTTTGTCTTAGTGATGTTACCTCAAGTAACAACACTTAGCTGGATACTCTACCAGGCAAGAATAAATCTTGTCTTTGACTCCGGTAAAATTAAGAGATCCATATATATATATATATATATATATATATATATATATATATATATATATATATGTAACATAATGAACTGGTCAATTGAGGAGACGAAATGTAATGTTCTTAACTTCTTCACAGACTCAATGTCTCAGACGTAAAAGAGAAGTGTTATGGAACACGAGTATATCTATGTGTCTCATATACAGATAAAGTGTTAGCCCCATTTTGATTTCTAAGTATTTCGACTGAAGTAATATGACACAAAAACTGAGAAGCCTATGCTCTTTAGAATGGACGAGTCCAAAATTTACTGGGGAGCATTTGAATTACCTACTGCAGAGTTTGTATTACTTATTAGACCCCATTCTCCAGGGTTTGTCAGGACCACCTGACATGAGTATACTTCCCCGTACAAGTAAACACTGACCAAATATTAAAAATAAACAAATATTCGAAGCCACAATAAGACCACATTTGGCACAGTTACACACGGGCTCATATGAGGAATGGTAAACCTTTTCCAAAATAATATTACCTCAAGTAACAGCATATAGCTGGATAGTCCACCAAATTAGATAACTTCTTCTTCTGGAATCCGGTAAGACGAAAATATTACAAGAAAGGTACACTATAACATACTTTACTGGTCAATTGAAGAGACAAAAAATTAAAGTCCTGAAATTGTATTGACTCAACGTTTGGCAGGTAAAGGAGAGCTTAATGAATATTCGAATATCTATATATCTCATATAGAGATCAAATATTACCCACAGAAATAATCCCTTTGATGTCTGAGAACCTTAAGTGAATTTAAATAAAGCAAATAATTTAGAGGGACGTTGTCTTGATGACAGAACTTCGTGTGGCCTGTATGCTAGCCACCTATTTTGTGCAACTGGTCTTAAAAAGAAAGCATATCATTCCCGAGTTGACTTAATTTTGCCCTTTTTAAGGTGTTTATTAGCTTTAATAATGGGGTGGTCATTTAGCATGTGCAACTTGATATGCTGAGTGGCGAACATATCTGTTCAGCGCTATTCCTAGTTGTCACTCTCACGCCAATATCAATCGCCAAGATCCGCATTGTCTTGGCTATATTTTGCTGCACAATATGTGCAACTTTTTGGAGAATTGCGAAGTGTGGAAATATGCATGCTATTATATTTTCTATCTTCCACTGTTTCACATCCCCGCCGTAATTCTTCAGTTAACATCTCACGGCCCTTAATATATCAAAGGAGACTGAGCTGCAGCTACGTTTTCTTTTTTATATCCCGCGCAAACTGCCGTGTATTTTATTTAACTGAATTAATTTTCAACCTCATGTATATGCCTGATTTTAATAAGTTATTTGGATAATTAAGAACCTGAAGCGTATTGTAATATATTACACTTTCGTCATCTGTAATAGTTTCATTAATTGCATGATCTTTTTAAAGGTTATAGCTGACGAAGGCCAGAATTGACTTTTATTGTTAGCGATGGTTCTAATTAAAATCAATTTCGGGCATCGTTTATCGTTAAACTCAATATTGGCTATCGCTTAAAAAAAAGTCAATTCTGCCGATCCATTAAATATAAAAGCCAATCTTCGCCACCAGTAAATATCACAGTTTATGTTTGCCATAGCTAACTGGAAAAAAATTAAGTATATCTTACTATAAACCTCAATGACCAACTATTAAAGTCAACTTTGGACATCGCTAACTACACCAGTTTAATGTTCACTATGGCCTAATATAAAAAAACAATTTCAGCCATAGTTTTGCAATGAAAGTTAATGTGGTGTATCGCTTCATATAACAGTTTATTTGGAACATGCCTTACTATAAAAGTACATTTTTGCGAACGCAAACTATAAAAGTCAACTATGGGCAT
>OY744540.1:27807523-27810023 GCA_963556195.1 Sepiola atlantica | reverse complement strand
ACAAAAGGAGTGGCTTCTAGTAGTTGATGTGATCTACTTCTGACCCCCTCTATTTTTCCTTAAACTTGTCACTGGTTTTCATTTCACTATTTTAAGTTTTTAATCGTAGTGCATTAATTATTCCACGTATTTACTCTGATGAGTGTGGACGAAAGCCGGCTTAGTAGATTTATGTATTGATTTTTTTTCCTCTCGTTTTTACACTTTTCAATTTCATTCCAACCCCGCACCCCAAAAAATGTCACAAACGTCTATATTCCTTGATTTTATAAAATCTTGAACTACTAGCAATGTATATATATATATATATATATATATATATATATATATATATATACATATGTGTGTGTGTGTGCGACGAGTCTACTGGTGAAATAACGTAGACTTCTCATCTTAGTAGGGCACTAGTCAGACGGAAATAATCTGTTCTGAAAAAAATGCGACCGTGCGCTGTACATTAGCTCGTCGGTTTTGGGAATCGTGATAACGCAATAGGTATGATAGTTCGGATTTGATGTTATAAATCAGGACACAAAATATGATCGTTACCGAAAATAAATGTTATCAGTCTAAATGTATGCTCTTTCATCAAAGAATCCATTTCTTTATAAGAATCTAATACTTACTTTTACCCAACACCTGAAATAAAAGATATCAAATGTGTTGGTAAGGTTGATGGAAAAATAGTTGTAACATTCTACCGCTGCAGAAAGTATGTCACGCCTGACGCAATCCTTTATCTCTATAAGAGCCAGAGACGTATTTAGATGCAGTACTACTGTCATATCGATGCACTTTTTTCTTGTCTTGTTTGAGTACAAAATCAACTTCACAATATAGTAGGGGTGGTTTATCCTCGTCTCTGCAACCTAGGTCACACAGTTCTCTCAACTCTATCGTTATGTTTATGATAGGTTCTCTCTTGAGATTCACCTTCTGGTTCCTTTGTAAAACAGTCACAGCCAAACACCTCTGACTATTCGACAGAATAGAATTTCCTTATTTATATTAGTAATAGAACTTCGATCGAACAAAACTTCATTCCTAGAATATCCTGTATGTGGAAGAAAATACCTCGATTATATTTCTAAACCGACTACAGTATAGTCGTTTTCAAGTATAATGCATACAAATACTTATTGAGCCGTATTCTTGCATCATCAATTCCTCTAACGTATTTTTCTTTCTTTTTATAAATAATTGTATCCGGGTGTCTCGTAGAAGGGATCATCTTCTAACTGACCACCTCTTTAACAATTATCCTCGAGTGGCCCCCGAGTTTTAGTAAGCCGTTACTCGTCATAAAGAAACGAGGTAATACAAAGCAAAACATAAAACTACAAAACAACATTATTTTACCGAGATGTTATTAAAGTTTCATCTCGCAATTATTTCTTGGAAAAAAAGCTCCTGGAATAGAAAGCTATGTTACACCGAGGTATCAAATGGTTATATGATGGAAACTATTAGACAAGAGAGTCAAACAAGCTGGGACAAATGAAGCAGGAAATCAATTATCAAATGTTCAAAAACACAGGCTATAATATATTTATAGAAAACACTGCGACTAGTAACACACTTCTGTGTGTGTGTATGTGAGAAAGAGAGAGAGAGAAAGAGAGATACCATAGAAGAAGGAAGGGTGTTGTAAATTATACCGAGAATCCTGTCTGATGTTTGTTTTTGCTCAGCCATTGATATGTAATCGTAGTACGACATAAATCTGAAATGGCATTTTTGTTATCATATATAGATTTAAATAATATATTTGCGTTTACTTATATTCAAAGTTTAAGTTATATTAAATAATCCATAATTTAATTGGATTTAATAAACCAATCATAATGCATTATAAATTATTATACTAAGACTGAGTTAATCAATTATATTTTCCCTGGTTCAGTTCTTAGTTTGCTTCGCATACACTGTAAATAAAGTGTTCAAGAAGCACAACCTACTCACACCGGTGATTACACTAAAAACTATATGCGGATATTAAACGAGTTTTAATGATCCCTGAAACAACATCGGCGTTACTGTTAACAACATGATAGTTTTTAAATGGTGATATTCGCATCGTTGATCATCGCAGTGAAGACAACGTACACGCGACGGGTGATGAACATTAGTGTATTCCGGCTAGGGCATGTATGGGTTGGTACAATATAAACAGAAAATAATGTAATATCTTGATTTCAAAGTCTTATGTAAGTTAATGTTTTAAAGTAAAGTTAGTTCATACACACACTCACAGACGTATATATATATATATACATATATATATATATATATACATATATATATATATATATATATATATATATATATATATAGAGAGAGAGAGAGAGAGAGAGAGAGAGAGATAGAGAGAAAGAGAGAGTGATAGAGGGTGAATTACCTAACTTTGTTTTTCTCTCAAAAATAAGAATTTGTTTGAAAAAGGCATCAATAAGCTAGTTCATCGTTGGACAGAAGTCATAGAAAATGAGGAAAATTATTT
>OY744540.1:27787523-27802523 GCA_963556195.1 Sepiola atlantica | reverse complement strand
GAAACAGGAAAAAGAGGGGATTTCAACGCAGTCGGTCCGAGAATAAGAAGCTATTAGAGTCGAAGGCTTTTCGGCATCTGTAAAACTCTACAGTAAAAATGATTGTTGCTGCTAGTCAAGTTGGTCGGGGGTATTTAACGTGCAGAAGGTTCTTCGGAGCACATTCCGTTTACGTACTTGTAAAACAAACACAGGGATGCAACATGCGGCAATGAGATCAAAGCTAGACGCTTGGTAGACAGTGCGACATCTTTTAGATTAGACCTTCTTGTTTGCTTCATGTCAAAGAGAGAGAAACTAGAGGTTTGTGTCCACCAGCCCAGATGTGGCAACACTACTTCATGCATTGGCGAAGTGTGTCTTTGAAAACATAGGATACTGACAGGTGTGATCAGTTTATTAGCGTGTTAGAGGGCGTTCACCTTCTTTGCAGAAGATTGGTCAGTATTTTCTATATAAGTTGATTGCCTAGCCAATACATGTTCTAGTGAACCCATGCATGAAACCACGTCACGTACTTCAATTTCAATTTAGATGGGGAACTTGATTTGGTGAGAATATAAGAGTCATTCTACCCTAACCAAATCTCACAATTCGAGCCGTTAAATATGGATACATTTTTATATGAGGAATGTTTAAGCAATATTGTGTTTAGACTTGTGTATGTTTGTCTTACGGCTGAACAACACATTTAGCTCATTTAATACGAATATGTGGGAGGTAACGTTTGAGACGTGAATAACGAAGAAAACTGACCACATGGGTGTGCTAAGTCTGAATTCAGTTGCTTCCATCGCAGCAATTTCACTTATTGATGTTGGCAACCTTCACATAACCCCTCTTCTAAATACTCGATTCTAGAGTAATACATGTCAAGAACATAATGAACGGTCAACACTATTTGTATCGAGCTTATTCATAGTGTTTACTTTATATATGAAAAAAAATAATGGTAAATATATTTATTGTAGTATATGAATTGAGCACTCGTTGGTATTGTATTTACATCCTCTTTATGAGGTGAGCCACTGTCAGGTGTGATTTTGAAAAGATTAGGATTAGTGCGATTGCCTACTAAAATGCCTGAGCAGACCCGTCGACACAAGCACCTCAAGCGATTAGCAATAAATAAAGCCCTACTTTCAGTAAATGTAAAACTAAGGAGGATAGGCCTCGTGAGACTGTACAAAACCATATCTTAGCCAGACAGAAACAAATTAACTGTCGGACTGATGTCGACGACGTATTGGTATTATACAAAGTGAAGTCGTATATTTTCATAAAACAAGTATGAATGAAAACATACTAGTTTAAATGGAAGACATAATTTGTGAAACACTGCTGATTAATATTTTTTCATAAACGTGTGTGTGTGCTCATTATGTTCGTATACGTCTAGCAATTAAGGTTATAATATTATATGGTGTTGCGGCATACTCCTGCATTTCTTTATTCACAACAATGTACAATTGCTTTTTAGTTGTATTAAATTCGTGATCGCACTATGGACATGCACATGAGAGCTAGAGAGAGACAGAAAGAGGCAGATGGTAAGCGAGACAGAAAGAGGGCTAAAGTGAGAGAGAAACGACTATATATACATATATATATAGAGAGAGAGAGTAAAAGATTTATAAAGCGTACAGCTTTATAAGTTTTATCTTCTTACTCATATAATATAATTTCTTCTTTAGAGAGTGACAGTTTTAATTATACCGGAATTTTCTGGTGTTTCTATGACGTGACTTTCCCGTTTCTTAATCCCTACGTCCGTTCTCACGCTTTTGATTTCCCAATCACTGTTAAATGTTGATATATGTCTGATATCCCATCTCTATTTATGACATAGTTTACACGTTTAGACATGTATTAGCTAATAGATGTATTAGCAAATAACTGTACTAGTTAACTTAACTATCTAAATAGTTGTTAAATATTAGGCGAGAAACCCCACTCATATATAAGCTGGTTGTCGAAAATAACAAAAAATAAAAGTTCAGTCAAGGTTAACTTGCTGAACTGGATTTGGGAATTCTTGGCCTATGGGAATTATAGTAACGGATGTGGCGTCACAGGAGAGTAAGTCAGATAAATTGGGAGGCCCTTTCGACGAACTTGAAGAATGGAAATGTGGTTTAAAAAATGTCCTCATAAGATATCATAAAATAATGATAATCTTTTTGTCCTACTTACACCGCTTGTAAGTTTTTTTGAACGAAGCTAAAGCGGAATAAACCCCTTGTCTTCATCTTTATTTACTTCATTTTCGATGTATGGAAGACTTCTATTTGCAGGCGTGTTTTCTCTGTCTGGCTTTATCATTTATAAAGATCGCACAAAAAACTCAGCAAACAAGGTATGATTATGAACTCTGATGTGCTGCATAGATAGCACAAGGTTGAAGCGATACATATTTATCCAATGAATGTTAACACATTGTAAATTGAAGTTGGTTAAAATTAAAATATATGTGATTACTTGTTACAGAGTAGAATTGACTCTGCATATAATCGATCATTTTGAAAGGAAGCATACATATTTAATAGACTTCAAGTCTGCAATTAAGTACTAAAATTATATCATATCCATTAAAAAGCTTTCTTTAAAAATCATTTGTAATGTGATTTAGTATTCTTTCATGAAAATATTTTTCTCGTCAATTTATCATATAATGGTGACGAAGTAGGTCGAAAAAAAAACATTTTATTGTTAGTATTCGATTTTAGATGCACCCATGCTCTCCACTAAGTAAGCTCAACTGTATAGATTTATCTCTTAGCATATATACGAATGCAAGTGTAACGTTTGTTATCTAACCCTAAAGAACCTACAGCAGATCAAACATCAGTCTTAATACAGAGCACACATACAAATATAGATAGAGTTGTAATTACCTACTAGAGAATATAATTGAGTGTCTTCGGTCTCTCTGCAAAAGGTGTTTCTTTAGGACAACATGATATAAGGATATTTCATCCTAAAAATAAATCCTGACTAAATATAAAAAATCCAATAGTATATTAAGCCTTAATAAGATCCACTACACCCGGCTATACACAGGCTCACACGAGGAATGGCGCATCTTCTCTTAGTGGTGTTGCCTTAATTACTAGTTCTTAAGTGGCTATTCCAACATACTAGATTAATTCTTGTCCTGGAATCTGGTAAGACCAAGAAAGCGTAAGAAAGATATACTAAGGCTTAGTTAAGTTGTAACTTCAGAAATGAATGTTCTTCAATTCTTTAATTGTGTGAGAGGTGAAGCAGAACTGAATTTTAACACTCGGATATTTATATATCTCATATACGGATCAAGTGTTGGCCTTTAGTTTCGAGACTTTACACTGAAGTAACATTGATATATATATATATATATATATATATATATATATATATATATATATATATATATATATATATATATATATATTATAATATAAAATGAAGTAATACAATAAGGTGTCAATCAAATTTTATTAGAATTCAAAGTTCAAGCAAAGTATCTTAAAGTCCTTAGCTCATGAGTTTTTAAAGATAATTCTTCTTTTCAGAGGACCATTACCGTAGTTATACTACTACAGGAAATAAAATGATATATATATATATATATATATATATATATATATATGTGTGTGTATTGATGTTTTATATATTTTATGTGTTTTTATATATAGTTTTATATATTTTCAAAGTTTAATTTTATTACCTGCAGTAATGCGATTGCAGTAATGGTCCTCTGAAGAGAAGAATGTTCTTTGAAAACTCATGAGTTAAGGACTTTAAGGTACTTTGCCTGAACATTGAATTCTAATAAAATTTGTATTCGCACCTTATTTTATTATTTCCTTTTATATTATGCTATATATATGTATATATATAGCATATATATATACATATATATAGCATATATACATATATCTATATACATACTCACAATTATCTATGAATAAATATTATTTTAACTTTGACCCAGATACACAGGTGTTTCATGCTACCCTGCAATCATGAGTATGGGATGAGAGAATCCCTGCTTGTTACACGATTAAACCCGAAATACCAAACTGATCCTTGACTCAATAGTCGGAGCGCTTACCAATGTGTCCATTACGCATTGGCTGAAAATAATATATATATATATATATATATATATATATATATATACAGAGAGAGAGAGAGAGAGAGAGAGAAAGAGAGTGAGAGAGAAAGAGGGGCAGAGAGAGAGAGAATGTTCATATATTTTTCTCCTTCGTAACATGTATGTCATCACCTAACTTTCCTACGCCATCGACTTCTGTCTGTATTAGATAATGTATTGATGGTAAATGATGTAAAACAAACGAAACAATACAATCTGTCAACTTCTGAGATTGTAAAGTTTTTCCAAATCGTATATCAGAGATTCATTATTTTTGTAATCAAACATTGCATCACTGCTTTTCACAGCCCATCAATGGTATGAAACCAAATTTCAGTGGCTTTTCTTGGATGTTCTTCAGAGTTCTTACATACTTATTCCGGTTACCTTTCTTTGTGTCTAGATGTAGAAACTGTCGACTGTATCTCTCAGTGATGTACGTTTTTTTGTATTTCGGGTTCTTTGTTAGTTCTTTTCATATAGTCGCGTGTTGATAATCTTTTTAACATTGAATACTCAGTACTCTCTGACCGAAATTGTCTTGGATAAAGTCCACGTTATAGCTCAGCCTTGGCGGTTAATTATTTATACCCGACAATAAATGCATTATTCTAAACGATACATCGAAAATAGTATACCCTTGAAATTTAAACTCGATATCATTAAATTATACAGTACTACATGCTTAGTTTTGTTTTGATTTTTTTTGATTTCCAAGGTATCAATCTTTTTCAGGAATTTAAATTATTATTCTCAACGCCCAATTTTAAAAGACTACTCTTATTTCACCTCCCCCCCTGCCGTGGTCTGGTTTACAGTAGGGTCGTAAAAGGTCACCTGCCAACAAGCTTCTGATTTTCTCCTTTCTTAAGCGTGCTACTCAGAGCCATCCCTGTTCACGATCGGTGTTTTGCTCCCATCTCTTTCTTTGTCTATCACTCTATCATTTTGCCTGTACAGTTTCTTTTAGGTTTGTATTATGTGTCACGCGATCATCAAATGATAAATACTAGAAAATAAAGAAATAGAAATAATTATAAACCATTTCGTTTACAACTTCTGCGAAAACACAAAATAATAATAATAATAATAATAATAATAATAATAATAATAATAATAATAATAATAATAATAATAATAATAGAATCATGATATAGATGATGATGAGGATGATACAGGTGATGATACAGATTATACAAACACAAACCTGAAATCGTATTAGAAAATAAAAAGTACACATGGAGATTACAACCGACAAATCGACTCAGGCAAAGAGACCAACCAACCAACGGACGCTAACTTGTCGCAGATAATTTGAAATTGAAACAACAAACATGAATGTAAAACTTCACTGTCACGATTCTAAAAAACTTAGCTCCAGAAAAATTGCCAAGAGGTATACATATGATGTGGTGTTATCAGCCTCGGCTTTTACCATACAAATCTACGATTCAAATGCACAGAACTAGCACGAAAACTGCAAGGAATATGGAACATTAAGAATATCACTATAATACCAATATTCGTTGGAGCACTCAGAACAATCCCCCAAAAACTGGAGAAAAGACTGGGAGAAATTGGAATCAAAGGAACCATCGAAACCATACCAAAACGGCAATGATCTAAACAGCTGCACTCATAAGGAACATCTTTGAATGCGGAAACAACCCCGCATAAGCTACGAAGCGTAACAAGTCACATGGAATTTACAAAACCAAGAAAACAAAACTACACGAAGAACACCACATCACGAACCAAAGAAAAGACATTGCAAGAAATATAACTTCAATAAATTACACCAGCTTCATCTGACACCACACAAAAATAAACAAATGCACAAAAATTGCAAGAAATATCATAGGCTTCCCTTTCCCCCATTACCCCACCCCCACCACCACCACGCAATAAAATAAATTGATTAATTAAAAAGAAATTAAATAAAAACGGCGGCGGCCTAAGCTGACACCAGACCCAATATTTGTAGAGGGTCGAGGAGGATGAAAAAACCAAGGAAGGACAGCAAAAACCAGACCTCCACTTGAAGCGTACGGTGAGTGCTGGGACCTTGGGTAGGCATATTGCCACCCAATTCCGAGAGAAGACCAATGGCGCTTACCAGCGAGAAATCAATGGTAAGCGGTTGTTGCAATACCGCAATGTTATTTGCGGTGGTTATCGAAAAAGGGTGAATAATACTGGAAATCTGGGGAGACTTGTTGTCACTTAGACTCCAGAAAATACTACTGGTTGGCGGTGAGCAATCAATGATGACCTGTGTGAGAACTCCTAGTGAGTACAAATAATAATAGTGGTCCAAGAGGAGCTAGGAAGTTGAAGGAATTCTATCATCAGGATATTCAACTACAAATGGGTAGGAGGTACGGGAATATTTAGGAGACCTGCTGTCACTCCTACTCCATGGAAATACATCGTGATTTTATCAGAGATAATTGCTGGTAACGTGTGATGTGAGAACTCAATGTGAATCATAGAATAATATTTGCGTAGATCAAAAGTACCAAGGATTTCTCACTACGAATTATGACGTGATTTCCTTTGCATTTCCGGCAATAACTGACTTAACATTGCTATAAAAACATCTATGATGAATAATGAAAAGATGATGGACCATTCAGAAAGTATTAAAATAGATTTGCCAGTAAGTAATTATATAAGGAAACAAAGACTAAAATCAGCGAGACGAACAGGCGACAGGAACTTCCGGCTTTCCGTTTGGCAACGACTAATGAATCCGGTCATCTTTGGGCAACGTAGTAGAAGACTCATCAGAATGAATACTTATTGGAATAAGGGAATACACCTCTCTCTCCAACGCTCTCCCTCTCTCTCTATCTCTCTCTTTCTCTAACTCTCTAACTCTCTAACTCTCTGTATATATATATATATATATATATATATATATATATATATATATATATATATATATATATAATCTTTGGTTTTGTTTAGTAAGAAGCAATCGAACAGTGTTGAAATATAAAGTAATAAGAATATGATATTTATTTATCAATAGTGCTACAGCAGATCAAAGAATTCCGCATAATACTATTGGGTTCGAACTGTAACGGCTTAAGCAAACGATATATTAGGTAACGTAAAGAGACCTATTGTTAACCATCGCCAGTTATGTTAAAACTTGGGGTCAACTGACTGTTCAAGAAATGATTTACAATGTTATGTTTTTTAAAAAAAAATTATATATTGTTTCTCTTTTTTAGATAAAGAAAATAGTTGGATTATTTAGAGATAATTACAAATATTAAAAATAATTTAAAATAAAAAAGTAAGTGATTGGGAGAGACTAAACCGACTGAATAATCTCGAATCCTACTCTTTTCTGGCTATTATTGTAGGGGAATAACATTTTCTTTTTCTAGGCAATTATACCATTAGGTGTAATTTACAAAAACAAATATGAATAGTGAAAATAAAAACGCAGTTAAATTAGTAAAAATTAAAACTTAAAATTACTCAAAAACATAATAACCCCCAAATTATATTCAAAATCAAACAACATACTAGAAATAATTCTGAACTCAAAAAACTCACCGTATAAATAAAGGTGTATTTATTAAGACTTTAAAACCCCCCAAAATAGGCAATAAAACATGGATATACAAAAGTCATTGCATGGCATAAACACTTATGAACACTTATGAAGCCACCTTAAAGCTCCAATTCCTATTTCAAAGTTATACCCTCACAAACAATTCTTAGACGCAGATTAAAAAAAAACATTCTCAATTTCAAAAATTCTGAAGAATTATACATGTTATACATTTTTAATCTTCAATCACCTGATGTAGGCTAAATGTGTGTACACATGTCTGGATCTTCTGTAACACTATTGATGAATATTATATATATATATATACATATATATATATATATATATAGATATAGATATATATATATATACATACATATATATATTATCATATATAGTATATATATATTATATATATGTTATATATATATTATATATATACATATATATATATTATATATATATTATATATGTATATATTATATATATATTATATATGTATATATTATATATATTATATATATACATATATATATATATATTATATATATATATATTATATATGTATATATTATATATATATATATTAGATATTATATATATTATATATATTAGATATATATCATTTTATATTATATATATGTATATATTATATATATGTGTATATTATCTATATATATTATATATATTATATATATTTATATATTATATATATATATATGTTATATATATATATATATATTATATATATATGTTATATATATGTATATATATATGTTATATATATGTATATATATATGTATATATTATATGTGTTATATATATAAATATATATATGTTATATATATATGTATATATTATATATATATGCATATATTATATATATGTTATATATATGTATATATCTATGTTATATATGTGTATATATATATGTTATATATATGTATATATTATATATATGTATATATTATATATATTTATATATTATATATATATGTTTATATTATATATATATGTATATATTATATATATATATGTATATATTATATATATGTATATATTATATATATGTATATTATATATATATATATGTATATATTATATATATATGTATATATTATATATATATATGTATATTATATATGTATATGTACATATTATATATATATTATTTATTTTAGTTCAATCGACATCTCAGAAATTAAAAATCCGCTCCCTGGAGCTAAAACGTTATTATTCTATGAGATACATATATATTCGAATATTCATTAAAGTGTCTTCCGTTATCTCTAAAACGTTGAGTTAGTAAAGAAGTAAAGTACATAAGTTTCCTCTCCCCAGTTGGCCATTAATATGCTATAGTATATATGTCGTGTAGTCGATTGGTTAGACTGAATTCTAGGACAAGAATCCATCTAGTCTGGTGGACTATCCAGCTAAGTACTCTAACTTGAGTTAACACTATTTTGAGAAGATGCACAATTCTTCCTATGATCCCGTTCATAACCGTTCTTAGAGTATTTGGGGGGGGGGCTTCGAATACTATGCTGTGAGAATTTAGCGAAGTATATGCATATCACGCCATTCTGTAAAACTCTTGTACGGAGAGACTGAATGCACTCAAATATTGTTCATTAGGCCTTGAATATTTTTTACAGGTCTTCATCGCCGTCTTGATGAATCTGTAAATATAGATCGTCATGCTCTGTGTTTGTACGACACGTAGAGCACGCCGTCTTTCTAAAAGGTGTTGTTTTGAGTGACAAGCCGAAGCAAAATGACTGAAGGACGACGTAGAGTGCATGGTTTATATCGGGGTGTTCGTGTCCTAGATCGATGATGTCACAAAATCTACGGGTCAATCTCGCCGAGTGTGGTCGCATAGCGCCTGGATATTATACCAAGTATTTCTACGCCCCCGCTAATATATATATATATATATATATATATATATATATATATATATATATATATATATATATATATATATATATATATATATAAGTGGGTGTGTGTGTATTTTAATTTTTTTTCTATTGTTTTATGAATAATAATAAGGGTTAATCCTTTCGAAAAGTCAAGACGATAATGAATATTTACTGAACATTTATAAAATAAATACGGCTTATATGTTTCAAATACAAAATAAGTTTGTTTGTTTTGGTTGAGCTTCGCTTTCCTTTGATACTAGCTATACCTGTTCCCCGGCGTTGCCCAACAGGAATGTAAATTACTGAATTAAAGAGTGTAGAAATACTGGTCAAACGCAAATAGGTTGAGATTGTTTCAGGGTGAAAGGGGGACGAAAGGAATGTAGGAATGTAGGAAAGAGAAGACGCGGTTGTAGGAGTCTTCCTGCACATACCATGGTACCAGAAATTTTATTTTGGATTTAACACCTGCTCTATCTAAATATAATAGGCTTACAGAGCCCTATTAAATTCAATTCCCTCCCGTTGTTTAAAAATCTCCTTGTTTGAGCAAGGATAGACAAATGGAACATAGAGCACAAATATAATTAAGGAGCCTATAGAGTTGTAGTAAATCATGTTCGTCTTAAGAAAAAATGATGACATTTATAATAGGTAAAGTACAGTAGTTGTTTTCAAAATACAACATGGTAATTTTGAATATAAACAAATTAGGCTCATAGACCTCACTTGTCCCTCTCTCGAAGGTGGAAGTATAACAATGTTTAAAAAAAATGTGTGGGACGATTGGGATCGAACCATAAACCTCTCGGTCTTGGAGCTACGCTGTTAACCTTGAGGCATCGAACGCAAGTATATTATTTTAGCAAAATTAAGTGATGTAAACAAATACAGCCGGTAGCTGGCATGTGTTATAATTCATGGTACGCCATAATCCGATGAAATCTAGGGGCTATTATTCCCCCCTTTTGAAGCATTTCTATACCAATAAATCGAAGTTTTTTTCTAATCTTTGTACAGTATACATGTGAAAGGGGTAGGATTCAGGAGATGTCTACGTGATAGATTTATGTTGGGTATCTTGGTGTATATGGACTCAAGACGAAAGTCGAGTGGCTGTAGAAATTGTAGCCGCAATGTTGAGTGTCGAAGTACAGAAGGAACTATGTTCGTTAATTGCATTCTCTAAAAACTGGCATAAGTGTAAATGTTTACGTAATAAGTTGAAGTAATGTAATCGGATATTCTCAAAAAATCAACGAAATTAGCAGGAGCGTCCTTTAACTGAGTGCGTAATGGTTTTCTAGTATGTAGTAAATTAATAGCAGACACATTGTAAATACTAACGGACACTTTTTAAAAATATATGTTAAGTATTAGTTACCGGTGACGATTAGGGGATTGTCAGTACTTAAATGTCAGGGAGGGGAAAGATTGTGATACCAACTATATCAAGTATGTTTCGAGGAGAGTCGAAGATGGTTGTCTATAAGTAATATTTAGTGTTAGCTGAAGAAAAATAATAATAACTTTACTAATACACAATCGAGTGAATGAGCGTGATGTAGTGGTGAGTTTAGTAGCCTGTGATGCATGTGGTTGATTTTCTATTCTTCGAGAAGGTATATGAATCGTATTAATCTTATATATGAGATAATAATCAGGGTTCAAGTCCCTTCGAAAAGTAAGACGATCATGAATATTTACTGAAAATTCATAACAATGAATACTGTTAGAACAAACGCGTTCCAATACAACTATAATTTTGTTTGTCTTAGTTGTCATTTGCTTTAAAATAATGATCAGATTCCACCGCCTTGAAAAGTCAGAAGATAATGAAAAAATACTGAACATTTATCAATATTAATACGGTTGAAATAAACGAGTTTCAAATACAACAATAAGTGTACAGCAATTTGTGCTTTCCTTTTTTAAAATAATAATCAAGGTTCCACCCCCTGGAAAAATCAGACGATAATTATATATATATATATATATATATATATATATATACAAACATTCAATAAATTTAAACACTACAATTGTTCCAAGAATTAGAAAATTAAGTCCATACTGGGCGTGATGTTCTAATTCTTGAAACAATTGTAATGTAAATATAGGTATCAGCTCTATAGTTGATAGATAAGTCAACCAGAGCTGTAATAAGAACATCCAATAAATTAAAACATTACAATTGTTCCAAGAATTAGCACATCAAGTCGAGTATGGACTTCATGTTATAATTCTTGGAACAATTGTAATGTTTTAATTTATTGAATGTTTTTATTACAGCTCTGCTTGACTTATCTCTCATCCATCGAGCTCATATCTATATCTACAGTGCTCGGTTGTTGTAATGTCCGGTCTTGGGTGGTTTTACTTGATGCACCTCGGCCTTAGGTCATATACACTCCGTTAAAGTCAACATTACTTTTGATTTAAACTTATATATATATATATATATATATATATATATATATATATATACAGTCATGCATGCATACATACATACATACATAAATATATACATACATTAATACATACATACATACATACATACACACACACACACACATATATATATATATATATATATATATATTAATATATATATATATATATGTATATATGTTGCTGTTTTATAATATACTTAAATAATAGCTATGCCAGTACAGGTATATTCTATTTCCCGAAGAGTACAGTTATTCAGCAGTTTAATGGTCACCTAGAAATATATCAGGCTACTAAACTTCATGTCAACAAATATGGTTTTATATTCTCATTCTAGAACACGTATAAACTGTTAGGCTTAAGAATAAGCAGGGTTGAATAGAATTTGAAATTCAGGGACCAATGTTCATTATATGCCTAATGACTATTGGTCCCGTAGAATTTGATATATTCAGACTATTGTCCTCATCTTGGGTGTTTTTATCACAACGTTTCAGGTGTACCTTGTCGAACTCGGGAATCCTTCTGTCCATTTCGACAAAGTACACCTGAAGAAGGTAGGACGTTATATAAACCGTAACGGTGTGATAAAAACACCCAAGATGAAGACGGTAGTCCGAATATACTAAATTCTACGAATTATCAACTTTCATCTAAAAAATTCCAAAACATACTATAGGTCTAATTAAATATACATCTGAAACATATTCAAATCTAAGGTTGTGGTCATGTTATGTCCCCTTAAATCCTTTAAAATAAATGAAAGAAACTGAAATTTGGAGAAATATTTCAATTGCAGTCGAATAACTATAGGTTCACAAACATCAGATGTATCTGAATTATTTTAAATAAGCGTCCAGTAACTATTTTTCTTTTTGATATAAAACAATAGTAAAGTAAATATTTATCCTTACGATCGGTTAATAAGTGTAAAAGTTAATTATATAGAAATAATTATATTGACATGTACGCATACCTAACTTTATATTACTCGGAATATGATGTAAATATAAATAGAAATGATAGCAGTCGCACGAATAATCATAATTAACAGAAACATCTGATGTTTGTTAAATGTTTACAATAAGTATTAAATATCAGTTACTAAAATATCTTTAAAACTTATATTTTCAGCGTACCAAATTAGAGGTTTATCTCACGATGTGCGAATTTAAGAAGCTGAAAAAAATACATAACAAAAGTTAAATATATATTTATACAAGCTTTCCGAGTAAAAGTCATTTTCAATGAAAAATACAAGTACACCCGTGGTTAATTCAGATAGAAATGTTACTTAAAGTAAGCCGTGTTTTAATGATTGTGAAAGTAAAAAGTAATAGTTGCGTTACAGCATCAAGCTGATAACTACTTAGATATATAGAACAGGTAAATAGCAAATGAAGGGAAAATAATATGTAAAGTATAATTATTTCTGTTTTGTTTTGCTATTTAGAAAAAACTGCATTAATAAAATGCAAAACCAGAAAAAAGGCAAATTATTTTCTGTTGAAAACGTATGTCATAGATGTTCCCCGGTGGAACGAGAAAATGTTTACACTTTTATTTCACCATTATTCATTTCAAAGCAATGAACAAATGACGGAAATGGAAGCCTTTGGTAAAGTGCAAATGTGTTATCAGCATGCCAGATTCTGTAATAATTCTATCCAATGTACGGATGCACATATGCGTCAAGATTATTGTAATTAGTTATCTGTTGATCTTACTTAATGTGAGTGTTTGAGTTTTATTAAGTAAATAAACTTAATAAATACGACTAATACATAAACGATATTTGTTTATTAGCGAAACAATTTGCCGTCAATCTTTTAATACTATTTGTAACGCATAGCTAGAGAATGTTAGAGAATGTGAAATATCATTACGAAAATGCGCACGTATAGTGCATACCGGGATAATACGATAGAACAGGTTTATCTCTTTTCAAAGGACTGTTCCTCTATTCTCAGGAGGTCTGATTTGTCGTTAATGATAGAACAAGATAACTTCCAATTAATATTTTGATGATTTTATTTCTATTTGTGCGTAGGCTTTAAGCTAATTATATAGCTATTCTTAAGTATTCTTAAGACAAGATATGTTAATAATATTCACTTTCAGCAATATTAATAACACTGATATTAATTGTAATATCTTTATTAAAGTTAATTAATCAATAATATCGCCCGTCAGATCACTGAAGTTAAGCGTCGAGTAGCTTTGTCAGTAGCTATTCACTTATATCGGCATGTTTCAAGTTGCCCTTGACTTCTTGCTACTGGAATCAGGCAGTGCTGATTCATGAGAAGTGGCGTAGGGGGTTACACAATCATTGCTTAAAAATGACACGCGTAGCGAACCTTAAAGATGATATCTATTGTCTTAACCTTAAAGATGATATCTATTTTCTCTCAAGACTGAACTAAAGCCATGGTGGAATTCAATTCGAATTAACATCCTATTCAGGATTCCAATTTATACTGTGGAGACAGTAGACAGTTGTCATATCTTGTTGAACTTAATGTTTCTCAAACATACCACATTTTAATATGCCAGAAACATAATAACAACCATCGTATAGCGCTCAGTAATAATCAGGACTGAGACTATTTCATATAACTCCGCTGTGAGGTGAGGTCAAATGTACCTCAAGTCACAATCAATGGAAATACATTAACGTGTATACCATACCTTGCTGGCTATTCGTTCTGGCATGCGTTCCTTAACTTGATACTGCCCAACTGATGAACTCCTGCAAACAAGTTCGTTCATACACCGAAAACCCAAGCAAGAAGAGACAACAGTTTAAGACAAAAAGGGTTTATTCACCTGTAACCGTTTGTCTCAATTATCAACCAGTGACACAGGGAAGAGACAAAGATGGGCAGAGATAATCATTGGTAAATCACATTTTA
>OY744540.1:27745023-27782523 GCA_963556195.1 Sepiola atlantica | reverse complement strand
TATATATATATATATATATATATATATATATATATATATATATATATATATATATATATGGATAGAGAGAGAGAAAGAGAAAGAGGGAGTCAGAGGGAAGAAGAAAAAGAGAAAGATAGAGAAAAAGAGATAAAATATCAGAGAACAGAAGAGAGATATTAACTGATTCATATAATTATTCAATTTGATGAGTTTATGAATACGCTTCGAAAACATAATTAAATTAATTAATCCTCGTTACCAAAGGAAAATCCGGAAGTTCCGGTCGCCTGATTGTCTCAACGAGGTTACTCGTTTTTTTTTCTTAATCAGTCATCTTTTTCCATAATTTCTAAATATTTCCCTTTTTTTCATTACTTCTCTGAGATGTTTTTTTTTTTAAATATTATTACGAGTCTACAAGACGCCTACGGACGCCTTTTACGGTTCTGTGTCAGCAACATAATTAGTATTTCTAATTTTATTACATTCTCAATCTCAAGGGCTTTTATGTAAAGTATTATGAAAGTATTTGTATTACTTGTGGAGCCGACACGTTTCTATTCTTCTTCTTCTTCTTCTTCTTCTTCTTATTATTATTATTATTATTATTATTATTATTATTATTGGTAGTAGTTGTAGTAGTAGTAGTAGTGATACTAGTAGTAATAGTATTTTCAGTAGTAGTTGTAGTAGTGGTAGTAGTCGCTGTTTTTTCGTTAGTAATATTAGTAGTTTATTGTAATTACCACCACATTCGAAATTACATGCATTTAGTAGAAACAGCAATATCAATAGTAGTAGTATTAACAGTAGTAGCCACTGGTGTTTCATTAGTAGTAGTAGTAGTAGTAGTAGTAGTAGTAGTAGAAGAGGAAGTAGTAGTAGTAGGCTAATGTAATTCCTACCACATTCCAAATTACATACATGTTGAATTAATGTGAAAGTCGGCCGTATACATTTGAAAGCTCCAAGATGCTTCTCTAATTATTATTACTATTTGGGAATGTATAAATCCATGTATTCTTCCTCGGACTACGGATTGAATTATACGGTAACTGGGATGTTAAACATTGCTTGTGTAAATAGCATAGTAAAATAAACAACACTGGTTAGACGCGCATTATTTTCTAGTCGTCATTGATGTCTTTTTCCACAGGACTCAATGAATGTCGGTTCAAAAAAGGTTACGTTGAAGATAGCGCGTACTTTGTTTTCTATGATTTTCCCCAACACCGTTAGTGTAGATCCATTGATACTCGAGAATAAAAAGGTGCCTTTAAGCGAATAAAATATACTTATCCATATACGGTGGGTACTGTACGTAGTTTAAGAATATATATTTATGGGAGTTTTTTTCCAAACTATAAGGGCAATTCGTAAACAAGAAGACACACTGGAGTTAAACATAGTTATAGTGATATGAAATATAAATGTGTAAACAATACCTAAATACATTTAAACTATTTTCCTCACCCGGCGTTGACGGTGATTTATAGTCATGTGTTTTATGCCATATTATAAACTTATTCGATGTAAGAAAAAAACGTCAATTTTTAATGCATGCTTATTTGCAAAAAAGTGTTAAAACAAGGAAAAGTAACTTTTACGAAGTAATTAATAAAAGCTGTTAACTTATTTGAGAAGACACCGAAATGTATGTTGGCTGATTTAATTACTTTAAATGTGTGTTGTGTAATAAATACGATATTAACAAAGTATTTTTTATTTAAATAAAAGTGCTAGTCACGTAAATTTTATGGTTTGACTGGAAAACTGTTTATAAATTTAAAGGCGAGTTTCGAAAACTATAAATATGTTAATAAATGCAATAATTGGATTGACATTTAAACAAATATAGTTTAAAACAAATATGTAAAATTCCCAATATGTATCATTATAAATAGGGTGTGTTCCATGAACTTTATATTCTGTAAATAGTGTCGTTCATAATTTAAAAAAGTTATATTGTATTATGATTTAATAAGCAAGATCATGTGGAAATTAATCGGGTGCCAGCCTTGTCTATGTGTATAATGTATTATTTACTAGTAGAACCCGTGTCCCGGCGTTGCCCGGGGAGAATAGACAATAATAATTAATTAAGAATATAAATATCAGAATAACAATCTAACTTTTTTGTTTTATTTATGTTTTGATATCTTGAAATTCTAAGATATATTAAGACATTGTGTTTTTTCAGTCTAGAACAATTTCGTTATAACTGACCTAGGACAGAAACGATCAAGTATAATATACTACACTTTAAATGTAATTCTATTTCTTAAATGTAAAAAAAAATGCAAACAAAAAGCGTATTGCTAAATCGGCCAATATTTATATAGAATGAAGAGTTCGAGGCCGGCACTGGCGGGCATGAAAAGTGCTGGAGTTTATATAAATTCAGTGTTACGTTTAACATCTGAAGGAAAAAAGGAAATATTTCCTGTATTGTGACATGATTCGTTCGATCTGATCCGATGAAAATAATTAAAGTCTGTTAGTGACTTATATAAACATAATTTAAATAAGAATATTTATTGATAAAAGTATCGGTTAAAATGCATAATTCTTGTGTTTTCGCAACGCAAGTTTATTCTGGAAAATCATTTTAAAAGCTTTAATATAGTTTAGTATTTCTCTAAGGAGCCCGACAAAGGGTAACCGAATCGTACCACGTTATCACTTTCGCGTTATCACTTTTTGCTTTGAAATAATTGTTTTTATTTCATTGTGTTTTTAAATCTCATACATAAACATTTATATATATATATATATATATATATATATATACATATATTGGAAGTTGTTTAAAATAAATAATTTACTTCAAGATTAAAATATCAAACTTGGAAAAATACTCATCTTTATTGTGAGTATTAGTAGGAAAATACCTTTTTATCTACTACAGAAGCGGGGCATATTTAAACAAACATTAGCAAATGATGGAATATGTTAAATACCTATCGATGGTCAAATGTGAACGAAAATAGTTTTCTTGCTCGTTACATTGTTATTGTTGTTATTGTTATCGGACGAAAATATCGGCTTTCAACGATTTGTTTAAAAGTGTGTGTATCCCCTTTCTTAATGCTATAGATATTTGGAAAATACTTTGTACTATACAGGACGATACGATACAAATAAAGCACAGAAATATGTATGTAATCATCTAAATAATAACCACATTGACCCAGAACAGACAGCAAAAAAACACAAGGACCCACCTACACCCACGAGACTAAGGTAGGTGACAATATCTACTGCTCTCTCTCTCTTTCTCCTTCTCTCTCTTTATCTCTCTCTATCTCTCTTTTACTCATTTTGAAATTAGTTTGTTGAAATCATTTGTAAAAATTATTGTTGAATACGCTGGTTCATACTGTCTGCTACTTTAAAATAAAACAGAATCAAAACACAATGCCTAACATAAACCAAACCCGATTATGTAAAATACTATCAGGCTGATAAAATATACCAACCGTTACTAAAAGACCGTCGTATTTAAGGTCATAGCAAGCGTAGTTGAAAAAGAAAGAGCGGATTTACAGGCTGACAGTTCAAGACCTAGTAAATCTGGCGTACGATATTCTAAACGGCATGGCATCGGAGTGGATCGGAAAACATCTCGAGGATCATCCGAATGTCACGAATTGAAAGCTTCCAGATCAACTATAGAGACGAAAGCGAGCAATGGTCAGCTTCAACGCGTATTAGATGCTCCGCGTGTAGGACAACTGATTTTCAGATTAAACCGCAATACGGCGAATTCACTCATTTCACTGATAGCGCCAGTGCTTTAATTCAAATAAAGCAGGATCAATGTAAGGTGCTCGCCGACTAAACACACAGTATGAACTTACATGCAAGGTTAGCGTATACGGACGCAGGGATAATAAGGGGTTCAGCTGTACAAGTGCAGTTTGAGTAATGATTTAATGAGGAAATGATTAGATCCATAATTATGACAGCAAAGGCTCTATGATTAACTCTAAGGTAGCCCTTATTCCAATCATAACAGTGTAGGATCTGTCCTCGCAAATAAATCCAACAGAGACTGGGTCATTGTTACGATGGTGGCCTTTTACTGTTCTGTTCAAATATTAGAAGTAAACTCTTTAAGGCATTGACTACTCGCTTTCGGAAGGAGTTTCTCTCTCTCTCTCTCTCTCTATATATATATATATATATATATATATATATATATATATATGTGTATATATATATATATATATATATATATATATATGTATATATATACATATATATATATATATATATATATATATATATATATATATATATATATTTCTCTGAAGCGCCTTCACCGGGCAATGACAACGGGGCTTATTTGGCAATGTTTAAGGTGAGAACGTGCATCACATCTTGTAAGTTGGCTAATTTACACCTAATTTCAGTCTAATGCCACTAGTGGAAAGAAAGTAAATACCGTTAATGAAAATACCAAAAAGGTGTAACGCAACCAGACCTGGACTGCTAAAGTGCGGTTGATGGAATCTTAAGAAGTCTTAATGGCATTCAAATATAAGAATAAACAATCGGATGTTATCAGCAAAAATAAACTGGTCAACAACAGGTACGAGCACTTCAACTGAGTTTGAATAGGAATAGAGGGTACTAGAAATGTGGGTTGAAAACGCATTGCAATTAATAGTAATAATCTTTTACAGATGGAGATTTGGTATCTTTCTGACCGAAGCAGTGATTATACTGTTACTTCTATATCTAAAGCCGATATTGTACTATCTGTCAATGCTCAATCTACGAAGGTATTATAATATATGTTCTCTTGTCATCCGATCCTCCTTCGAGGCATTACCTCATCGTTTAAGATGTAGTGTAGTATATGTGCTGTTCTCATAAGAACGTCTTCCCGAGCATTACCTCTTACTTTGTATCCTGTCTGTATTATACTATCCTGCTAGGGATTACCTTCTATTTATAGGGAGAGCTTAGTTGTTTTGAGATCATCTTCTCAGGCATTATCTCCAAATTTCGTTTTATATTGTATAGGGGTAGTGTAAAATATGTTATATTGTCATGAGAGCACCTTCCAATCATTACATCCTAATTTGGGTAAGTTTATTTGTATCTACCTTTTGGGGAAACGTACTTTAACACTAAATTGTCCCAATCGGTTGTTCATTAGCATACTAACAATTACTTTGTACATAATAACAAAAATATGCGACTGGAAGTAGTATGTTATACATAATATAATAATAATAATAATAATAATAATAATAATAATAATAATAATAATAATAATAATAATAATAATAATAATAGGGCGTTACAAAAATAATTGCCGATTTTAGAAACATACATTCATTCATTTACTTGTTTTCACCTTTCCAATATTCTGTAAATGACGTTAAACTGTATCAGTGCTGACAGCAAGTGTATAAGACATTTCTTTGACAATTTTACGTTTATTTTGCTTAACAAGTGCTTGTAATTGTTTAATCTAAAAATTCCACGACCGTCCTATATCTTCTTCATTTTCAAAGCTCTAATCTCTACTACGGAATTTTAAGAACCTTATTTGTGATGTTCAATCCCTTGCGAATCCACCCTTCCAAAATTTAATACTAGCTGACTTGAAATGCATTTTGGTAGATTTAATTGTGTAATAAAATTATTTTAATATAGGATTTTCAATATTTCGTTTTATTTTATGCTATTGCATTTTTAATTTCAATAAATATTCTATCAATAGTAAATAAAAATGTGCAATTAACAAAGTTACGTTGACACGAGATATACACGCATACACAGATGTTTGCAGAAGTTTCGGATGCATTGTGACCAAGTTTGAACTTACGCAATTATGTTATTCATTGAGGGTATCCTATGCGTCAGCAATACTTTTTATCTGAAAAACGTTACAAATTATCATTGAGAACCCATTAATTATAACATATAACTAAACAAAACTAAAAAAGTATGCGTTAAAATGACTTCGGCGGTCATATGTTTTAACGGCAGAATAATAATAATAATAATAATAATAATAATAATAATAATAATAATAATAATAATAATAATAATAATAATAATAACTATTACTATTACTATTATCATTATTATAATTATTGGTATTATTATGATGATTATTATTAGTATTAGTGTTACAGGTTAGTAGATACACGGGCTTCGCAATGTTGCATAAAGAAAGGTCCTATGTCGAAAAAGAGTAATTCAACTAGTATGAATTCTGACAGCATAGTATAGATTAGTGCAAGTTAGGCTAACACAAACCTTAGGAAAGTCATCTATTCACAATGAGTTAATAATTAGATAGGATGACCCCTTGAATCAAATTACAAAGTAAGAGGGTAAAAAGGTTTAAGACAAATCGTATGTGTGGATATTAGATGACGTCATTTTTTGGTTGATGGATATAATGCAAGATTTTTTGCAGGTGCTGGATAGGAGTTTGATCTTGCCGAACGTGTAAATAGTTATGCTGTAAAACTTCGAGGCGTTTTAAAATCGCAGAAATCGATGACACTCCACCTACTCAAGATGTCTGTTTGTCGAGTCCCGTATTTGTACTCTAGAATTATAAGTAATATATCCCAGACTTCTGCAGGGTGTGGGACAGATTATAGCTAACATAAGTGGTCTATCCAGGAAAATGAAATTAAAATAAAAACTCAAGCTCAACGAATGTCTTAAGACTCCTTTTCTGGGCGAGGAGTTTATTTCAGCTAGCCAAACTGAAAAGGCCACTAGATTGATTATCATCATCACGCCGACGACCACACACAAATAAATACACAGCGAACCGAAACCAGCGATGAAAAAGAGAAAGAAAGGCGACAGTCAACAAACGTTAATTTACGCACTAATATTAATATCGACATTTCGAACTTCGCTAGTTTAAAAAAAAACGTAGACAGAATAAAAAGTTGCATAGACGCCCACACAAACATTACGCGTAAAATAGTTGAAGAATGCACATGTAGAATTATGTGAAAGTATACACGTATAAAGAACATTTCCACATCTGAATACAGAAGGTCCATCATAACAGCAAAACAGCTCAAAGAAATGTGGAGCATTGAAAACATGACTATAATACTAATAAGTTTTAAGAACGCTAAGAACAGTTTTTAAAAACCCGGAAAAGATTAAGAGAAATTGGAATCAAAGGGACGACTGACACCATACGACGAAGGGCATTGACAAAAACAGCTGAAATTCATAGGTTAATCCCCAAGTGCGAAACCAATTCACACTACCAGGTTACCAAACAACGTAAGCTGAAATAGAAATGAAACAAATAATAGAACATACACAAATACAAGGGAACTGAAATTGCCAGAACTCCTTTAATCTGGTAAACACCCTTTCAAATAATGGTGCGACCAGCCTCGGTTAGTACCATACAAAATACGAAGGGTTACGAAGGATGTAAAGACCGATGAGAGCACCACCCAGACCTCTACTGAAAAGTCGCGGAGGGTAATGGAATTTTTTGGCGGCATCTTCACGCTGAAATGCCAAAGAACTCACCGGTCGTTATCAGCGAGTAATCAATAGTGCACAGCTCTTTTGATAACGCAAAATAATTTGCAACAGCTATCGAAACCGTCACAGAAATATGGAAACACGTAGTGACATGTTAGTCAGACACCACTTGTTACTGCCAGTAAGCAATGATTGATGATGACTCGTGTGAAGATTTTACTGAGGAAATGATGGTGATGATGATGATGATGAAACAAAAACAAAAAACATCAAAAACAATAATAATAATAATAATAATAATAATAATAATAATAATAATAATAATAATAATAATAATAATAATAATAATAATAATAGTAATAATAATAATAATAATAATACCGCGCAAAATTAATACCTAGGAAGATACTACGCAAAATCGTCGTAAAGGGTTAAATAAGATAGAAAGACCTAGAGGGGAAAGCACGATCCTGACCTATACTAGAAGAGTGTATAGAGTACATGGGCATGGGTAGGCTTATTGCCACCTAAATTATAGTGTAGACTAATGGCCGTTTCCAGAGAGTAATCGATGGTAACCGTCTGTTTTAATAACGTAAAGTAATTTGCAATACTTATCGAAAAAGGTAAATAATAATGGAAATATAGAAAGGCATGTTGTCACTCAGACTCTAAGGAACCCACCAGATGATAATCAGTCAACAATCACTGATAATAACCTGTGTGAGAACTCCTCGTGAGTTCAAATAATAATAATAATAATTATACACAAAACACGGAATATCACTTCAATTTATGGATTGTTTTTGCAAAGAAAGAAGATGCAGATCGATTGTATCTACCTAGAAAAGAAGGCGGTCGAGGTTTACTTAGTATTGAAGATATCGTGAATATAGAAGACGGTTGTCTATATAAATATATTTCTGAAAGCAATGAGATTGTTCTTCTTGATGTGAAAAGAGACGAACTACAAAAAACTGGAGTGAAAAATAATTAAACGTTACAAGAAATAGGGTTGATATTATTTGGAAAGGCACTACACAGTGTATTCTTTAAGAATACTGACTTTAGAGATCATGAAACCAGGAATAGGTTGGCCAGGAGTGATCTCAAAATATCTTCTGAGAACAACTTAATGGCAGCCCAGGAGCAAGCCACCCGCACTAGGTCTATCACAAATTATATTAACAAATCTGCAATGAATGAAAGGGAGGAAACCTAAGCGCATATTGTATCTGAATGGTTAATGCTAGCACAACACCAGTATAAAAAATGGAGACACGACAAAGTCGCTCAGGTACTACACTGGACTATATGCAAACGTTATCAATTGGACCACAATGAGCAGTGGTATGAGCATAAGCCATAAGTGGTACAGGAGAACGACAATGTCAAAATTATTAGGGGCATGCGCATACAGACTGATAAGGTTCTTGAACATTCAACACCCAACATTATATTTCTAAACAAAAACAAAGGAACTTGCATAATCATTGATATAGCCTACCTCTTCAATACCAGAGTGCAGGAGAAAGAACACGAAAAATAAATACATATCATGATCTAAAATGGAAATAAGTAAGACTATGGAAATGTAAGGAAGTAAAGGTGTTTCTCCGTTGTAATTGCAACGCTTGGAACAATAGCGAAAAGCCACCACAAAAGGTTTAAACAGATTGACAAGATAATTTATTTACCAATTCTGCTAAAGGGTTGCATGTTAGGAACAGCAAACGTGTTAAGGTGCAGCTTGAATATCTAAGGTCAAGAAAATTGACTTGATGTTCAAAAAAATAAAACTTTAACTAAAAATATCCAAAAGTATACACTGCTATTAAGTAATAACAATTATTATAATAATAATAATAATAATAATAATAATAATAATAATAATAATAATAATAATAATAATAATAATAATAATAATAATACTTGGGAGACTTGTTCTCACTCAGACTCCAGAGAATACCACACGTTGTTGTGGGTGAGCAATCACTGATGATTACCTGTGTAAGAACCCCTTGTTAGTACAAACAAATAATAATAATAGATATGCATTGAGAATGTCCGGATTTATTAAAATAAAACATTCTAATAAATTCTAAGCATTCTCCCTGGTTCTTAGAGTAAATATGATGATTAGAGATGGCGTTTTGGCTCGTTCCACGTAAATCAAATTCCGTAATTCATGTTATAGCCAGCACGGATTATCAACAAACCAATGAACAAATATGACAATCGCATTTCAAGTATAATTATTTCTCCTACTTTGAAAATTGGTAGTCATTTTAAAGTGGCACATTTCGCTTGTGGGCGCTCTAAATCTATTGATGTAATTCTCACCCTCGCTGGGTTAAACATAATGTAAGATACTGTCATATATGTCCCCATCTCTGAAGTAATAAGATTTATGGCGATAACCTCGAAGTAAGGTTGACTGTACGCATGCCTATTTCTAGCGCCAAACGGAAGACTACCTGGTGAGCTGCACCTGTTCAACTCCGATGGAGGAGCTTCCCAGTTTGACCAGAAATAAATGAAAAGAAACAATTAATTCAGATTACATGTGCTGTCACTGTGGCCCCCGGTCACAAGGTGACGATGGCAATGTGACCCATCAACAGCTTAAATTACTTAGACCGCAATTGACAAAATCGAAGAAGCTATCGCAGAAGATCGGGCCGTTAACAGGATTAAATTAATTAACGGAAATGCTAATTACGACTTTGAGTATGTACAACTATACACATGTACACAGATACGCATACAAAAAGCAGCAACACTCCATAATTCTTCGTAATAAAATCGAAGAAGTCTATGTAGCGGATAATGGGTATATAAGAATTCCGGTATTGTTTTTGTGTAGTTTCACTGAATAGCGTAGTAGGTAAAAAGCTCGAATGATAACGAGTAGGTTTGGGTATTAGCTTGAAGTACTAGCTTTTCTAGCTAAATTAACGATCTGTCATAATCAAAACAGCCTGTACGTGACAGAACGCCCCCATGAATATATATATATATATATATATATATATATATATATATATATTTATATATATATATGGGTGTGTGTGTGTGTGTCTATATATATATATATATATATATATATATATATATATATATATATAGTTTATATGTATGTGTTTATTCATAGGAGTAGTTTCTATAAATCTATTGTGTTTATGTAATAGCGCTCAATAACAATTATATCTACATGTTGTGTATCGTTTATTTACACAACTATTTGGGTTTTATATGTGCAGATATGTTTCGGCTCAAGCCTATTTCAAAGTAAATGCAAAGAACCCCTTTGAAATTGTAATCACTAATATATATATATATATATATATATATATATATATATATATATATGTATGTATATATATATATATGTATGTATATATATATATATATATGTATGTATATATATATATATATATGTATGTATATATATATATATATATATATGTATATATATATATATATATATATGTATATATATATATATATATATATATATATATATATATAAATATATATAAATATATATAAATATTTAGTATATCAGTGATGCACCTTTTATCTACCTACATAACATTAGTCTCTATTATGTAGTCGACAAAAAAAACAAAATTGAACACAAAATTCCCTTTCACTTCCGAATAAGAAACTAATCACATCCTCAGCTTCCTTTATATCACTCTGTAGAACATCCCGAATAGCCTAAACCTGTCAGTGTATAGTAAACCAGTGAATACAAATGATGTTAAAACTCAATCTACACGCCTATATATTACATAAGGTGTTCAGTCCACAAATGATTATCGGTGTTTCGTTAATGGTTTTGTTCTCATTTCGATTATTTTAAACTAACTATTTTGATACAATAATTAAAAAAATAATTAAAGATGATCTGGCGTTCGAATTTATTTGATATTTATGTTTTTACCCGCGGGAAATAAAGAAATGTAATTTAATGTTTTCGATGGTATATAACATATAGTCATCCACGAACAGCAGTTCCGTAGTTTTACAACTCATGTGTGTGGCTAGACCTCTTTTATAGTCTCTTCATTTCTATATCAGAAGTATAAAGCATAATCATCTATATATACAAAACTTATTTTAATATACGTTCGTTCTTCACGATATCATTTTACCAGGATTACCATGTCTTTTCTTATAGAGGGGTAGTGTACAAAATAGTATGTTGTCATCATACCATGCTCCCAGGCATGAACTTCTACTTTTTAGGGTGAGGGGAGTGATCGTTCGCTTATTGCGTTAGATTTTCGCACACATTTTGGATGAAATTTATTAATTTGTCTTAAATTGTAATTTTTATCATCGAAATAACTTATTTTAAACACTTTAATATAAAACTTAATAGCAATGCCTCAATCGCTGGTTTCCATGTTGTAATTTCTTATAGCTTGATTGAATAAAGTCTGTTAACTATGTGTAGTGGATTTTCATTTTTAATGATACATTCCTCCCAGGCAGAAGGGCCTTACGCGGTAGACTAGCAAAAATATACGTGAGAGTATATTTTGCTAGTCTGTATGAATAAAACTCAATGTATGTGTGTATGTGTGTTTGTGTATTCTGTATAAAAAAGTTAGAGTAATCTACATAAAATGTAAAAGTGTATTCGTATGTCAAATCTACCGGTGGAGATAATGGAAGTGTTATCGAATCTCTAAGTGCATCACAAAGGGGTCTATGAGGCCATAAGCCTATTAAAATACAAAATATACATTATTTTCATAAAATTTAAATTCTATGTATAACATTTCTAGGTAAGCCTATAGAATCCGTCTTAAATCTGTAAGTGCACTTTTAATCTATGAGAACGAGGAAGGACGACATTCTTTGAAAATATAAAATATATTGTAGTTTGATTAAATTTATATTATATGCATAGCATTTTCCGGGGAACACAATGTAAGTAGTCCTCAACTTCTATGTTACTGTATTTTTGTCGAATATCTACGTGCTTCCATCTCTGAGAGACATATTGTAACATAACCCCTTTAAAACTTCAAAAAACCGATATGCGGTTGTTCTTGTGAGTGTTATTTTTAATGGCTACTAAGCAAATGTCCGAATTGTTTAGTTGTGAATCTATCAGACTGAACACCTAGAGTGAATGGTTTCGATTTTTTTTCTCGATTTTTTAAAGTAAAATGTTGTAAAATCAAATAATATATTTCCCCTTTCTTTAGTATGATAAAATAAGTGAATACTGTTAGTTTGTAACGCGTCTCTGTCTATATGTCCCTTGCTCTTTTGCTCCCTTGCTCTCTTTCTATCTTCATATTTCTTTATCAATCTCCATATACTGTCTGAGTGCATGCTGCCCATAAAAACAAATGTTAATCTAATTTAAATAAGTAGACATGGACAATTTGCATGTGAACATAATGGAAGTAGTTATGCGTCTCTAGTGGCCCCTTAAATGGTCTAATTACATTTGTAAACATGTTACACAATGGTCGTTATCTATTTATACGCATTAGGTAAAGAGTATTACATGTGAACCTCTCAGTTGGTAAGATATCTAACTGAAACATCAGAGGTGCTATTTAAGTAAACTCTCTTTAATATGGTGTTGCATATGATGCTATCTCTGCCTCTTACTTGGACAACGTCGGATTACACTGACATTACTTCCAGATAATAATAATAATAATAATAATAATAATAATAATAATAATAATAATAATAATAATAATAATGCACAATAATATAAATACAAGCCGTGGGACTCAGGAGAAAGACCTGAGTGTCACGATGGGCAGGTGCTCCCTCGTTAGCCAACATGGGGGACCCGGTCCGCATCCTGCGAATGTTGGCCCTTCTCATTTCAGAAACAAGACAACGGACAAGAACCAGGTAAGTAACCTCTCTGATTCCAGGTACGACAAGGACACAGACCAAAGACAGGAAAACCAGAGCGAAAACAACAAACTGAAAGGATATAGACAGAAATGGACCACGAAAGAGAACAGACTGGTGATGGAGTGCTATTATAAAAGCCGCTACCCTACAGAAAGAGGCTACCGAAAACGAATGAAACATCTCTGGGACATTGCTAGTGACTACCATACAACGGAACAAAGGATAGCAGATCAAGCAAGACAGATCCTCAAGCGAGGATGGTTCTCGGAGATGGAACTGACAGAAATCAGACAGAAGGCTAATGGCGAAACGGAGCAAGAAACACCACCAAAGGAGAGACCACAGATAGAGGACGAGCAAAACATACACACTGAAACTGAAGAGATTAAAGACTACGGAAACACAGAACCAGGGGAGATAGAAGACTGCAGAACCACAGAACCTGCTGAGATAGAACTCAACGAAAAAGAAGCAAGTGAAGTGGAGAACATTAGACGATACATGTTAGAAAACAAAACAAAACTCCCATCTCTTAGAAATGAAGTAGCGAAGAAGTTACAAGCAGAAACAGAAATAGTAAACAGACTCCTCACACACATCCCAACAGAAACTATTACAGATCTAAACAACCTGATATATGCTGGGGCAAAATCGGTAAGTATGAAACTAAGAAACGAAGAGAATGGACAAAAGAGAGGACCGAAAAAACCTGGATGGGAAATCAGACTGGAAACCCAGATCACCAAACTTCGGAAAGAAGCTAAAACCGTGAACAGAAGGAAGGAGGACATGAAACGATTAAGAAGCAAAAATCAGAAACGCAAGGAAAAACTAAATGAGAGACATGAAGAAATAAAACAAAGGATAGCAGCAATAGAAGGAAGACTGAGACGATACAGGTACAAATCAGAACAGAGCAAACAGAACAGGACCTTTGAAAACAATGAAAGCCAGTTCTACAAAAACGTAAATGGAGAAAAAACAACAACAGAGTTACCAAACCCAACAGAAACAAAACAATTCTGGAGCAAGATATGGGAAGAACCAAAAAAGCACAACAAGAATGCCCAATGGCTGAAAAACATGAGAGATGAACTGCAGGAAATCGAAGAAGGAACCGAAACAGAAATCAACAAAGAAACGATCAAGAAAACCCTAAAAAAAATGGCAAACTGGAGAGCACCAGGCCACGATGGAATACATGCATACTGGTTTAAAAAATTCACGACCCTGCATGAAAGAATAGCGCAGAAACTGAGCGGATGTATCCGCAAAACAGACGTACCAGAATGGATGACGGAAGGAAGAACAAGACTAATACAAAAAGACCCCAAAAAGGGAACGACCCCCAGCAACTACAGACCGATAACATGTCTACCAATAATGTGGAAAATTCTCACAGCACAACTGAGAGAACAAATCTACCAATCCCTGGACAATCGTGGACTGCTCCCCGAGGAACAAAAAGGATGCCGGAAAGGACAAAGAGGGGC
Source organism: Sepiola atlantica (assembly GCA_963556195.1). NCBI lineage: Eukaryota > Metazoa > Mollusca > Cephalopoda > Sepiida > Sepiolidae > Sepiola > Sepiola atlantica. The sequence continues at coordinate 27,767,653 of OY744540.1, read as the reverse complement.
ACATGATCTACTATACATTGATCAAAAGACCCTGAAGGAGGTGAAGAGCAGACAAAAGAACATAACCATGGCATGGATTGACTACAAGAAAGCCTACGACAGAATCCCCCAAACATGGATAATTGAATGCTTAAAGATATACAAGATACCAGACAGGATTATTAATCTCATCCAGAAAGCGATGGAAACATGGAGACTAAAACTGACAGCCGGAGGACAATACCTGTCTGAGATAAAAATACAGAGAGGCATTTTTCAAGGAGACTCTCTATCACCACTACTGTTTATAATAGCCATGATGCCACTCAACTTCATACTCAGAAAGTGTGATGCCGGATACAGGTTTACGGATACAGAACAAAGAATAAACCACCTGATGTACATGGATGACCTTAAACTGTTTGCAAAAAACAAAAAAGAACTGGAAAAGCTGATAAACACAACCAGGATATTCAGCCAGGATATCCAAATGGAGTTTGGAATAGAAAAATGTGCACTGCTAGAGATCAAAAAAAGAAAACTGGAGACGACAGAAGGTATAGAACTCCCCAACCAAGAGGAGATGAGGGCGCTAGGAGAACAAGATAGCTACAAATACCTGGGAGTTCTGGAAGCAGACACAATCAAATATACAGAAATGAAAGAGAAGATTGGAAAAGAATATCTACGAAGAACAAGGAAACTCTTAGAAACTAAACTATATAGCAGAAACCTAGTAAAAGGGATAAACACATGGGCTGTATCACTAATAAGATACTCTGGACCATTCATAGGCTGGACCAAAGAAGAACTCAGGCACCTTGACCAAAGAACTAGAAAACTAATGACTATGCACAATGCATTGCACCCAAAAGACGACACGGACAGACTCTACGTGAAAAGAAATGAAGGAGGTAGAGGACTGGTAAGTATAGAAGACTGTGTGGAAGACACCAAAAAAGAGATGGAGAAATATGTAATCCTGAACACGGAAAGACTGATCACCACAGCAAGAGACACCAGCCCAACAAACAACCCCGGAAGTACTGAACCCAGAAACAAAAAGACAAGAAAGGAAAAGTGGGAAGAAAAACAACTACATGGACGCTTTATAAGACTCACAAGCGATGAAGCCAATGAAAACAGCTGGGCATGGCTAAGAAAAGGACACCTGAACAGAGAAACAGAATCTCTGCTGACGGCCGCACAGAACAATGCGATTAGGACAAACTTTATTAAAGCAAAGATAGATAAAACCCAGGAAAACAGCAAATGCCGACTGTGTGGACAAAGAGACGAAACGATAAACCATATAATAAGTGAATGCAGCAAGCTAGCACAAAGGGAATACAAGAACAGACATGACAGCATGGGGAAAGAAGTACACCGGGAAATGTGCAAACAACTGAATTTCGAATATGCAAAAAAACGGTACAAACACAAACCAGAAACTGTACTAGAAAACGAAAAATACAAAATCATATGGGATATGAATGTACAAACAGACAAACCCATAACAGCAAGGAGACCGGATATGATAATAATCAACAAGAACGAAAAATCCTGCAAAATCGTGGACTTTGCCGTTCCAGCAGACCACAGATTGAAGATCAAAGAGACGGAAAAGAGAAGCAAATATACTGAACTTGCCAGAGAATTGAAAGGAATATGGAACATGAAGAAAGTCAGTATAACACCAATAATCATAGGAGCACTAGGAACAGTCCCGAAAAACATGGAGAAAAGACTAGGAGAAATAGGAATCAAAGGGATAACTGAGACCATACAAAGGACAGTAATGATCAAAACAGCTACAATCCTGAGAAATGTCCTCGAATGCGGAAACCAACCCACATAAGCAACGAATGGAGAACAAAACAACAGAACCGGGGAAAATACAACCGCACGAATGAGGCGCAAGCATAGGCTGACGCCACAAAAATTATGGACAGAGGGTCGAGGAGGGAAAGCGCAAAACCAGACCTCCACTGGAAGAGCGCGGACAGCTCTGGGACCTTGGGAAGGCTTGTTGCCACTCGGGCCCCAGAGGGGACCGATGGCCCTTATCAGCGGGAAATCGTTGGTAGGTGGCTGTTGCGATTACCGCAAGGTCATCAGCGGTGATGAACGAAAAGAGGTGGAGCATACTGGAGGCCTGAGGAGACTTGTTGTCACTCGGACTCCAGGGAATACCACAGGTTGTCGGCAGTGGGCGACCACTGACGATGACCAGTGTGATAACTCCTAGTGAGTAAATAATAATAATAATAATAATAAGAAGAAGAAGAAGAAGAAGAAGAAGAAGAAGAAGAAGTATATTGAAATCAAGCGACGTATTAATATTAATTATCTCCAACAAATGTGTTAACTGATATGTATAATTTTCGAATGAAAAGAAAACAAAGTAGAATAAGAATGTGTACTGAGTTTGACTGCACGGGTAAGAATTTTAACTTCTTTAAATTAATACAAAAGTTGGGGCAATAGCTCAATGGCGTATAAATACATAACTTGAGCTCAAAATATAATATAATAATTTAATTAATGCGCCATTTTTATTCATACAATTGTTTCTGGACATTTTCTAAACATAATTTTTTGATAATAAATGAAAGCTTTTTTTGATGACTTATTTTCTCCCAAATCAGAATTGTTAACATCCAAATCGTTCTTTTTTATTTTACTTACTTGCCCCGTTTTCCCGTTTACCCCGTATATAAGTGATGTTATTATGTGTGTGTGTAGATGAGTGTGTACGGACATGTGTGTGTGTATGTACGTGAATACAATTTTTATCATCTTTATATATAAAATCACTTTTTATATCTAAAATTATATGACGAAATTTAAAGGACACTTAGCAATATTTTTCTTCGATTTAAATCCTTGTCACTTTCGTACTTCAATATTTTTAAAAAGATTCCCAAGAAAAGATAGGCTGCCTTTTTTTATCCATCTGACAATTCAAACTTGTTTATTTATATTCTTTGCGTATATTATCATTTCATTATCTTTAAAATAAAATATTTGCTGTATTCTTGTTGCAGATATGTTCTAAATGCTGTCAAATCCATAATATATAACATTCCTATTCGAAGTATGTCGTTAAGAAATTAGTGTGCTGTTTATTTCGAAAGTTTCGAAGTATACTTTCCAGAAGAATGGCTATTTATATTGATATTGAATTTTCAAAATACATGTCTATAATTGTGTACAGTCTCACTGCAAGGGAGCCTAGCTATGTCAGGCTACTGATGTTACATATTTGAATTTCGTAGGTAAAGTATTGCATACAGTAGTTGACACATAACATGTCAGTCAGTCTAGGAGACACGGAACGTTGTGGAAAGTAGCCGCAGGGATCAACAAATGCTCAGTAAGACTATGATATGAAGGTTCGTGAGAAAGAAAGATGATAATACCTAGGCGGAGCTGATATTATAGATGCACAGTCCACGAAATTCTTTAGTGATATTATGTTTAGTTTTTGGTGGAATCGTTATAGATCAAAATGCATGTAAATGATCTAAGGGACCACTAATCTAATAAGCAATGGTTAACAAACTGACGCTCTCTTTTTTATCACATTTTTTTTATTATTTGTGATACAATAAAGATAACGTATGAGCAGTCATTTTCTGTGAAGGCAGAAATAAACATAGGCTCAAGAGAGTTTTAGTGAAAAGAACTTTATATCTTCCCTCTGTTAAGATTTGAAACCGGTGGTACAGATGTTTTTCTGATCTTCTGTAATACATACAGTCATTAATAAATAAATCTTGCGTTTTTTTTCACCTAATTATTAAGTATTCTACTTGGATTATTTCCCCACAATTTTGCACACAATATATATATATATATATATATATATATATATATATATATATATATATATATATATATATATATATATATAAAGTATTGTGTGTAAAATACGTGGAGCAATTACTCATTCATGCAAACAGAATGTTTTTCTGTGATGCCATCCAACGTTACTGAATTGAAAATGGTCAACGACTTCCTGGAACAATGCAGAAAACGTTCTATGCTGGTTTTCCACCTTCTTTTTAAAATTATCTTCTTTCTCCAGCTTTTTTGTTCATTTGCTTTTGACACCTGAGGATATTGACGAATGATCTAAAACGTCCGTGAAACCTGTGTAACCTAGGGAACATTTTTTAATTATTTTAATACAAAAAAGACCATCAGAAAAATTGAAAAAATAAAAAAGATATAATTAAACAGACGAATTCTGTTATTTTTAACAATGTATGCATATATATATATATATATATATATGTATATATATATATATATATATATATACATATACATATATATATACATATATATATACATAATATATATATATATATCATATATACCTATATATATATATACATAATATATATATATTATATATATATATATACATAATATATATATATTATATATGTCTATATATTTATATAAATATATATAATATATATTATATATATACATATATGTATATATATATATATACATAATATATATATACATAATATATATATATCATATATGTCTATATATTTATATAAATATATATAATATATATATTATATATATACATACATACATAATATATAGATATTATATATCCCTATCTATTTATATAAATATAGTATATTATATATGCTTATATATATATATATATATATATATATATATATATATATATATATATATATATAGGTCGACTGTTGCCGAGAAAATAGAGATAAAAATAAAATTTTTAAAATGCTGTCATTATAATTCTTCTAACGGTTATATTTTGTAAATCTATCAAATTTCAAATTATCAATAATGCTTCATAAAAAAACAAAACAATTGTTAATGGATTCTTCATCATCGCCGACACGCGCGACCGTTCTTTATTTGAGACTGTCGTCGCTCTACCGTGTAAAATATGCGGTATGGTGGGGGGGGGGGTGAAGCGTCATGTTTGTTGGCTTTTGTTGTATTAATCAGTTTAAGACAACCTTTTATACGTAGAATTGTCTCTCTACAAAATGTCACATAATTTGCATTATTAGTATAAATGAATAGGGTACTTTCTCAGTGTAATCTGGCAACGTATCCAAAACAGAATAAGACTTGCCACCATATAATGAATTTATCTTCGAGATACAGATCAGCATGTTGCAAAGGGCAGATAACTCCTGATTAAAATAGGGTTAAGCTGTAATTGTTGTCTGCATGGTTATATCTGGAAAGCCTTCAATTCAGTTTCACAGCATTTTGCTCAATGTCTCTCAAACACAGTGTTCTTTTAAAAATTCCCTGCGGATCCTGACGTATTTCTTATCCAATTGATGTAATTGGCTCACTTATCCCGAACGAGTGATTACACTATTCAACAATATTACCATTGTCTACAACTCAAAAGGTAACTTACAGAGATTTCATCAAGTTCTTGGGTTGCGATCTCCTTTATTTTAAACGTAACGACCGCAATGCTAATACAAGTCGATTTTATAACAATAGATGCAGTAGTGATTAAATTATACTTGGTAGATATTTAGACTAGAGAAAGATAGAAAGTACATGATTCCAACAGACACCAATAAAAATGTATTAATATACTACTATCAAACTGTTATATATAAATGATAAGTAGGGAAACCCGGTGTTGCCCCGGGGCATGGAGGCCTCATATAAAAGATTTTAAAAAGTATATAACACCTTTCTTTTAAAGGTTACACGTATATTTCTCCCTAGATAACACTCTCTCTCTCTTTCTCTCTCCCTCTCTCTTTCACTCTCTCTTTCTTTCTCACACTCACTCACTTTGATTTCCGTCTTTATGTATTCATCTCGCCCTGATAGTTGGTGTAATATTTTAGTGTTATCTGTAAAATAAGCAGAGTGTTTATATCAAAGTTATCTCTTTTTGATTCTACTGCGTACTGAAGAATGTATTCTCCTTTTGGAAACCAAAATGATAATTTCACTCACTTTTGGGAATTTAGAACTGGATATTATCCTTTATTCGGGAGTTGCCTTCTAAAGTATCGCGTACCCACTAACCGGGTGCTATCTTGACAAACAAAAATATACAATCAACAAATTGTAAGTCACATTTATCTATACAATGTCACTGCATTTATATATATATATATATATATATATATATATATATATATATATATATATATATATATATATATTAATACGATAGCATGTGTGTTCGTGTGTCACGCTTCCGGCAAAAGCTATGCGCATGCGTGTCGCACCTAGAATTTGAAAAACATTCAACTCGCCTAATTTTCGAGCTATTTTAAGTATTTCCCTTTGGCGCGACGGTTAGCGACGTAGTATTTTTTACTTCGGCCCGACTGGTTTATAGTTCGATCCTAACTAACCTCTAAGATGTGTTTCTACATTTCGAGAGGACGGAGAAGTCAGGTAGGGAGAGGACGACAGGAAAGACACATATTAATACAATAGTGTGTGTGATTTTGTGTGTCATGCTTACATCAAAAGCAACGAACTTCCGAATCATTGTATGCTACTCATGCATACTTGGCCTTTAGGCTAAGATCAAAGTGCAGTATCTGTTCCGATGGATACTGCACCCTATAGACCGGCATTGTCTTGGCCTTCGGGGCTTGATTCCGCCGGTTTATGGGTCTGTCCTGTGCAGTTCTAGAAGGTCCACCCTCCCAGGCTTCGCCTCCCCTCTTTGGGGAGGAGTAAGTTTATTGCTTACTGTCTGGGGCGCCCCTTCCGGGGAATGCCGACGAGGCTGCCCAGGCAATTTTTAATGGCCAGAGTGCTCACCTTCTCGGGCGCTGGCTTTTCAAACCCCACTTTCCCGACTCGAGCTTGGGTCACATCTTACTTGTTGGAGTATAATAACACTGGCCTTGTGCCTAACTCCTGTAGCGGAGTAAATAAAATGCTACTCATGAATTGGCTTGGCCTTTTGGTTAAGATTAAAGTGTAGTATCTGTTCCGATGGATACTGCACTCCATAGACTGGTATTGTATTGGCTTTCGAGGCTTGATTTACGCCGGTCTATGGGTCTGTCCTGTGCAGTTCAAGGAGGTCCACCCTCCCAGGCTTCGCCTCCCCTCTTTGGGGAGGAGTAAGTTTATTGCTTACTGCCTGGGGCGCCCCTACCGGAGAATGCCAACGGGGCTGTCCAGTCAATTTTTAATGGTAAGAGTGCTCACCTTCTCGAGCGCTGGCTTTTCAAACCCCACTTTCCCGACCCGACCTTGGGTCACATCTTACTTGTGGGAGTAAGATGAAACTGGCTTTTTTCTTAAATCCTGGAGAGGAGTAAATAAATATTCATGAATTGGAGCCAAATTTAATTTAATCGAAAACATTTACAAAGTAAGGTTCAGTCGTCGAAATATTACCATCATTATAAATATTGTATATAAAGAAGTTTTGTAAATTGTTTCATGTATTGTTCATTTTTAAAAAATAAATATACAAGTCACATCTTATCATATTTTATTACAAACATGTATAGGTTAGGAACAAGATAATTAGTATTAAAAACATCATTTCGTGTAATTTACACGGGTCCCGCTAGTATATATATATATATATATATATATATATATATATATATATATATATATATATTTATATAACTCGCAGTAACACAAGTGTTCTAATTTAATTTTGAATGTATGTATTGTTTTACCTTAATGACTCTGTGTTATCTCTTTTTTATCATATATAAAGTTCACCTTACATGTTTTTTATATTGCGTTTGAGTTAGTCTTTGATAAGCTATCTACATAATAATACATGTAAATCTAACTGTTCTATCATTATTGTTTGTTTTTCTCTCTCACTTGTGTGTGCACCTAAGATAAAACAAATACATACAAACTGACGATATCTTGTTGAGAAAAATAACAGAACATAAAGGTTACTGTATAAAATAAGTCTCATCTTACAATAGAAAGAAAACAGAAAGATATCAGAGCAATGAAAGAAAAAAAAGAAATAACTTATTTAATTGTTGTTTTTTTAAACCTACATACAATAACAAAAGAAAGTAGTATTATTGATCCCTATTGACCTAAACTTAAAAATGATATTGTACTATATCTTAGAAATAACCAGCTTTTCAGTCATACGGAATACGATAATGTAATGATTTTAAGTGAACATTTGATAGTTTGTAGCCGCACACAAAGACGAGAATACAACGTTACTTTATATAATACATATACCATCAATATATGTAGGATGCGTTCGAGAGAAAAGCTATTTCAAACGTAAACCTGGCAGACTTACAAAAGTAATATTTCAGATTTAAGCGTGTTAGACTGAAGTCTTGATTGACCTAAAGAGCCTCACATACATGTATGCCGACGCATCTATTAAAGACATCACACACTTAAGGATAACAGACCGACGAATTACAAATTCAAAGTTAAACATAACAACGCAACGAAAATAATATTTCCAACTTAAACATAACAGAGTAACGAAAATACTATTTAAAACATAAGCATGATAGACCAGCATAAACAAACTTGACACCTTGTAGCCTGATCTTATACCAGTAAAAGTAATAAAGAAATGCTCTGTTGAACTGGCCCCTGTCCTCTCATAACTCTACAACAAATGCCTTGCTGAATCCTGCTTCCCTGTTAGCTGGTGATAGAAGTAATCCACAGAACTACCGCCCAATCAGTTTACTTCCGATATTTGCTAACAACTGTGAATCCTTAATCAATCGAGCGATAGTCTGCTACTTAGTTAATGCTAAACTTCTTTCTGACCATCAACATAGATTTAGACAAGCACGCTTTACTGCGCATATCTTAATGGCCATCTTTGAACGCATATACAGGGTGACCCCAGAAAAACGGGCCCAAAATCTAATTAGGCCCCATTTCTTAGTGTCTCGTCCGAATGAAATTAATTTTGGGGCATAACTAGTTTATTATATTCACAAAATCATATCAAAACACTAGGGTATTTGGCCTTTTTTCTCCGTTCAACAGCATGTGTTCTAGATGGACTCCTTTTAGCTCCGTGCATTTCTTGAGGCGCAAAACGAAGTTGTCCATGACGTTCTAACAGACTGAATTGGGAATGGCTCTTATATCCTCCCTGATGGCTTCCTTGAGTTCAGTGATGGTTCTGGGTTTCCTTGCATACATTTTGTCCTTAAGATAGCCCCAAAGGAAATAATCTGGGGTGCTTAGGTCCGGGCTATGGGGTGGCAACTCAAAATTCGTCTTGAGACTGATCACTCGGCCTCCGAATTTCTCTTTCAGCCAATCTCAAGATAGGTTTGAGGTGTGAAAACTTGCTCCGTCTTGCTGGAACCAGAACTTGCTCATGAGCGACGGGTAGACAATCTGGAGCTCACTCTTGAAGGTTTTGAGGACCTCCAAATACCGCTCCTTGGTGACTGGCACTGCTGCGCCAGATTCTTCGATGAAGATTGCTCCGATGATGCCTCTGACCGAGATTGTAGCCCACACCGTGCAATTAGGAGAGTGCAGGGGCTTGGTGGCTACTTCATTGGATTTGGAGGACCCACAGAAGACATTTGTCTTGGAGTTCGCTTTTCCGTCAAGATGGAAGTGGGCCTCATCTGAGGTCCAAATGAGGTTAAGGAAACTTGGTGTCTCCTCGATCTTATCGAGCATCTTGGCTGCCATAGCGCTCCTCTGCTTCTTGTCTGAGGCTGTAAGGATCTGCAGCGTCTGTATTCTGTATGGGTAAGCCCTGATATTGTTCACCAGCACTCTCCTGCAAGTCTCACGGGAGATACCGAGGGACTGACCTCGCTTACTCACAGAGCATTTCCGACTCTCCTGGAGAGCCCCTCTCACACTTTCGACCAGCTCGGCTGTCCGCTTCTTGGGACGTGCCGGGTGGCTTGGACGGTTCTTACTGGCAGCGTTGACGTTCTCCACGATCCCATACTTCTCGAAGTGGTCCACCCAGTTCTGAATTCTGTTTTTGGGTGGAGCCTTTTCACATCCGAACTGATGCATGAAACTGTCCTGGGTTTTCTTAAACGAGCCTGTCTTGTAGTAAAATTTAACACAGTGTATTCTTTGTCCCAGCTGCCACTGAGGTCTTGGTGTACTCACGGTCGTTGATTTTGCCATGTCCTGTAAAATAAGGGCAATCGGTGAATAAATAAAGGAGATACCACATAAAGTGTTTTTTTTTAGTCACCCTGTATAACACACTGAATAAGACAGGTGAAGCAGGGGCAAAAGCGCTTGATATATTGAAAACCTTCGACAAGGTTTGGAACAAAGGGCTTCTTTTTAAAATTCACACATATTGTTCTACTGGACAAATATTTAATATAATTACATCCTTCCTAACCAAAATAAAGATCCAGGTTGGCATCGATGGCCGCTCATCTTAGTAACATGACATAAATGCTGATGTACCCCAAGGATCCATCCTTGGACATTTACTGTTCCTGATTTTCCTAAACGACCTCTCTGATGGCATTGAATCTGGGATAGGTATATTTGCTGACGACACCACGTTCTACTCTCGCCATGTGGGTAAAGCGGGCGCGGACATATCCGAGACACTTTCTTAATCCTTAGAAAATTACCTCCAGGCTTTATTAGAATGGGGTCATAAATGACTAGTAAGTTTTAATTATACGAAGACAAAGTTTGTTTCTTTCAATCACTACAAAAAAACTCCCCTGTACATGAAGGTATTGTGGCTTAATACCCAACAGCTGTATATGATAATCTGTTTGATGTCGGGCCCAGAATTTCTTGAATTAAAAAAAAACAAATCAGCGCGTATCTACACCAGAAATAAAAATATTATAGAATCCCCCACACACATTTATTTTAGTAGATACAATGAGGGGTTAGTTTCGCATACACCTTTAATGCAACATGTTGCTATTTTCATTTTATTTTGTTTTACTTATGATGTATTCCAGCACATATACATACATAGATCAATAGTAGCTGGAAACCCAACTATATCAATACTAGAATGAAGAGCCGACTTTTCTAAGGATTGAATGAAGACTAATGTATATTCCCTAACTTTTCTTTCTATAGGGAACACACACACACCTAAACACAGATAGTGGGTTATATATATATATATATATATATATATATATATTATCTTTATATATACATATATATATATATTTATATATATACATATATGTATATATATATATTTATATATTTATATATATATATATTTATATATATTCATATATATATATATATTTATATATATATATATGCATATATATATTTATATATTTATATCTATCTTTATGTATACATATATATATATATGTATATATATTTATATATTTATATATATCTTTATATATACATATATAAATATATATATATATTTATATATATATATATATATATGTATATATATATTTATATATTTATATATATCTTTATATATACATATATATATATATTCATTAATTTATATATATCTTTATATATACATATATATATATATATATATCTTTATATATACATATATATATATATATATATAAACATATATATATATATACATAGAGAGAGAGAGAGAGAGAGAGAGAGAGATTAATAATACATGTATTAATTATATATTCTTTCCTGGGCAACGGTGGTGCACGATCCCTGCTAGTAGTGTGTATACTATTAGTAGTTGTTAACATATTACCTCATAAGTAGCTTCACTCGTGTATTATCTTATAACTAATTGTATCATTGTAGGGGTTCTTTGAAATAGTAATATTTATTTTTCTTCTGGATGAAAGGAATGAAAGAGAAGAAAAATAAATATTGTTATTCACTAAATGTCCTTGTTCTGAACAACCGAAGATTTGTATTTGCTTCCATTTGGAGGTCTAATTATTTTCATTGACTTATCATATGTTTGCTCTATTCAGTATATTGAGTTTTCCTTACCTTACAACAGGTCCAACTCTCTAAAGGTTTACGTTTTAATTATAAATATTCATATATATATATATATATATATATATATATATATATATATATATATATATATATATATGAATACGTAATGGGCATTATCTTAGAACGGAAGATGTATTTCTGTGTATATGATTTTTTGTGTATTTTATATATTTTTTATTTTTGTTTAAGTTTTCCTAATGAGTCTTCATACATTTTGTTTACATAATGAAAATGCGTTTAGGGGTTTTGCAAAAATGGTCGTGTCTTCTGATTACACTTAGCAGGTTAGTGTCTTTTGAATGAATAAGGGCTCAGTCTTTCAGCCCTGTATCGCACATTATAATTGTAATTATTCGTTTTAATTTTTTTTTAATTTTCAATTTAAATTAAACTCAAATATCTGATTTGTTGTTTCTGGCTGTCGGACGCGAACGCTGACAGCGTGATATTGTCGTGATCTACGTAAAATCGTACGAAAATCGTTGTTTATTATATTGTTATAAGATTTCACGTAGCGTGACCCGAGATTGTACACACTTTTAAATCAGCCGTTTGCTTTTTAAGAAATTATTATTTCAAAATAACGTGTTGAAAGTTTAATCCAATTAATACACTTTCGTTTCTGAATTGTAAAATCTTGTCATGAAACTATAATTAATTTTGCTAAGTGAATGTATCACGTATCAATATTTATATAATTATTGGATTTGAAATACTTGTGAAATCCATTGAAATTTCGATCACGCTGTAATTTCTTTTATTTTTCTACAATTAACAAATTATCAAAATGGCTTCCGTTTTTACAAAAAAAAAACGCGAAATGCATTTCTGCTGTATTTATATTCTTAATTGAGTTATATTTTTATAGGATTAAAAAAATGTGCTTTTATTTTATTATGTGTTTGATTTTAATAAATATTGAATTAATCGTAAATAAAAGAAGTCAATGTAGATTGTTCAAGTTACAGTGATGGGCACATCAAGTAAACTTTATGTAAGGAGCTAAAAAATACTACTTCAAGGTAAATAACCATCCAACGATAAGTGTTAGATGTATAGATTCCTACCCAGAAAACAGCAATTCTTCCCCCTTTGTCCAAACATTCATGCATGGAATGTTATGACTAAATATCAAAATAAAGGAAAAGTGAATTACGAGACTGGCGAAACTGAACGCAAGTCTCACTTTCTTACTCTACTGTGCAAATTTCGAATCTTGTCAATTCTATAACATCACATTGCAACGTCCATGTGTCGTCTCATGATTCCAACAATAAATGGAGAAACAGATGCCAACACAAGAATCCAGTTGGTCAAACGTCGTACTATACTGATTCAGAAAAAAAAAACGTTTTTAATATAGAAAGTTCATCCCCAGACGGAGAGAGTATGAGAAAGAGAGACGGAAATATACATTGACGGAGAGAACAATCATATTATAGCCGCTTGAATAGAACCATGTTTGATAGTAAGCGTAACTGACACGCTAGTCAGCCTCGAATTGAATTCTTATTCGCTAGACTTTTTCCCTGCTATGTGTTTGTAACGCGATTTTAATGAATAGATTGCCAATCAATTGATCGGGTGCTGAAGTGGCCTGTGCTATTAAAACTAAGAGATTTCGAGTGGCTCTTCAACGGTCATCCATTAATTACACCACGGAACGCTTATACACAAAGGTTTTTATAAATGGCGAAGAGAGAAAAGACGACGTAAGGAAACAGAAATCAATAACATAACTGGTTCCCATCGCTGGCTTCTCTTCCGTCAAGGGAATATAATTGTCTTGGTACCTGAGAACACTTAGCGCCAAACAATATTTCAAAATCGGACGATGAGAGTAACTTTGCTTAAAGCGGAGGGGGGGGGGGGTAAATGGAGAACAATTATCTTCTTGCAAAATACCGAAATCCTTATCATAATTGTATCCTCGACACTTGGCAACGTTACTCTTTCTTAAAGTAGATGCGTTCATTAAAAACTACAAACACCTGCGTTTCCTCATAGACCTAAAATAATATGCAAATGGATACGTTGCTGTACTTGTACACCTGAATGCGTATATTAATAAAAATAGGAAATGTTATTTTGTTCAAAACCTTGTCAATACTTCTGATTACTATCATTTATTTATTAGACACTTCGTCCGTCGCTCGCACAATATTTTGCCCCGCTTAAGACGCAGATATATTTTATATACTAAACTAGTGGCGCAACAGGTCAGTAATAATCAGTTCTTATTAGCAGTGTTCATGAATTAGATAGTTCAATCCTGATCATAAATATAAGGTAATAGCACCACAAGTAGTAATAATATTCAACCTCAAACTGTAGAGAGGAGAGAGAAGGAATAGGATCAGACATCCATAAATACCCATCCCCCTATTTCTTTTGTCCCCACAAGAACGCCCACTCCCACCTAGGAGCTGACTCACTTGCTTTCGGTTTTTACCGGAAGACAGCGAACAGCTCATACCTTAGATAGGAGGGGGGGTCCTACTAACTTACCATAATTAGCATTTTATTTTATTCTTTATTTTTACGATCCCTTTTCTTTTTATTTATTTTGGTGGGATTATTTAAGACTTAGTGTTTGTTCTCCCACTCCCATCATTACACATTGTACATATTTTTGGTAAATAAAATTCATTTAAACACCTGGGGATATTTTAAGTAGCTTAAACACCTGGGGATATTTTAAGTAGCTTAAGTCAATATTGTGGTTATTGAAGCTAGTTTCTAGGGCATATACCATGTGGACGACACCCCGACTCACACTTTCCCCCATACCCCTTTTTTGGCCTTGTGCTACATCATAATTATATATATTATGCATAATTGTTTGATAAATAAAAGATCAGACATAGGGAGCAAAAATAAACTAATTTTGTATTTTGCTTTTATTTGTTACATAATAAACTGGCTTTGCAAACTCACTTTTTTCCTGATTCAAACAATTTGACACATGTCGAATGACTGCCCCCACGGAATAAATAGTTCTAGCAGTTAGTATTTTGTCTTCCACGCTTACATTTTAAATAACATTTGGCTATTTTTCTAGAATCAAAATGTAGTATCTGTTCGGATATTACCCTTCATCTTTCTGTCCTCGGTCAGTGACGAAGAAATCCTTTTAGACTAATGCAAATTTAATTTTTGTTCACTTCGTGAGTTCTTCTTTTTAAGATCTGGATTGTCCACACTTTAAACACCGAGAGTATGCCTAACTCTACCCTGGGGAGGGGGGAGGCAACTAAATAAGGGCATATTTGGCGTACTGTTATGCTTCACTTCGAAATACCATTAAGGTCCAAATAATATATCACGCTTATTACGTTTGAGAATTTAAAAAATCATGATTCACAATTTGTATTATTTGGATTATTCGGGCTACTACTCACAACGTTTCGACCGATGTAACCTTCGATTTTCTTCATGTGAGTCTTGTCGATCTCGGGAATCATGATGTAAAATTCGGGAATCAGGATGTACGGAATTTCGAACAGAACATTTTATTGAATCCACAGAAGTTGATTAGTATTGTTTCGTCAACTATGACCGAGTTATGTGTTAAGTAATTCAAAATTGTATGCATAGTATCTTCCGTATCGAGGATTAAAACTAAGTTATAATGATGCACGCACCCGTTGTGTAACGATGTAAGTGCAAAATTACAATCAGTTCTAAGTGAAAGTGAAAGGTGCAATCCTCAGTACTGACGATCTAAGAATACAATTACGAATTATGTAAGACTTCTACTTGGTAATGGCTGACAGAACAGGTGCAAGCTACACCCGTGGAGTATATAAAATCTTCCGTTTGAAATTCCGTACGTCGCGATAATAACATACAACATGAGAACTAAATAATACAAAATACCACACTTACTTTTAACAATGAAACTTATGTTTGACTAGCGGGGCTACCCGGCGTTGCTCGGGGTCATAAAAACATAATTGAAGAAAAATCGCGTGTGTAACATCTTTATATTAAAACTTCTATTTCTCTCCCTCTCTCTCTATAGCTGTCTCTTTATCTTTCTACTTTTATCTACCCTGGTCGCTACTTTTAAATTTTGCCTTTTGCGAAAGCTGTTTCTTCCCCACCATTTCATCCTACGTTTCACAGGGCAATAGTATGACTTATTTCTATAAAAAGTACCACCACTGTCTGCGCCTTCTATATAGGTACTTATAACCGCCCCGGTGTTCATACTATATATTTTGAATCCCCTCATGATATCCTTCATCATTTTAACTCCCCTCGTTGTATTCATCATTTTCGATCTCCTCATACTATTAATCATTTTCAATCCCCTCATAATATTCTTCATCATGTTCAATCTCCTCATACTATTAATCATTTTCAATCCCCTTATAATATTCTTCATCATTTTCAATCCTCTCGTAATATTCCTCATCATTTTCAATCCGCTCATGATATTCTTAATAATTTTCAATCCTCTCATGATATTCTTCATTTTTTCAATCCTCTCATGATATTCTTCATTATTTTCAATCCCCTCATGATATTCTTCATCATTTTCAATCCCCTCATGATATTCTTCATCATTTTCAATCCCCTCATGATATTATTCATCATTTTCAATCCTCTCATGGTATTCTTCATCATTTCCAATCCTGTCAGTCTATTCTTCATAATTTTCAATCCTCTCATGACATTCTTCATCATTTTCAATCCTCTCATGACATTCTTCATCATTTTCAATCCTCTCATGACATTCTTCATCATTTTCAATCCTCTCATGACATTCTTCATCATTTTCAATCCTCTCATGACATTCTTCATCATTTTCAATCCTCTCATGAAAGTCTTCATCATTTTTAATCCTCTCATGATAGTCTTCATCATGTTTAATCCTCTCATGATAGTCTTCATCATTTTCAATCCTCTCATGATAGTCTTCATCATTTTCAAACCTCTCATGATAGTCTTCATCATTTTCAATCCTCTCATGATATTCTTCATAATTTTCAATCCTCTCATGATATTATTCATCATTTTAAATCCCCTCATGGTATTCTTCATCATTTCCAATTCTGTCAGTCTATTCTTCCTCATTTTCAATCCTCTCATGAAATTCTTCATCATTTTCAATCCTCTCATGACATTCTTCATCATTTTCAATCCCCTTATGATAGTCTTCATCATTTTCAATCCCCTCATGATAGTCTTCTATCATTTTCAATCCCCTCATGATAGTCTTCATCATTTTCAATCCCCTCATGATAGTCTTCATCATTTTCAATCCCCTCATGATAGTGTACATCATTTTCAATCCCCTCATTATAGTCTTCATCATTTTCAATCCCCTCATGATAGTCTTCATCATTTTCAATCCTCTCATGATAGTCTTCATCATTTTCAATCCTCTCATGATAGTCTTCATCATTTTCAATCCTCTCATGATAGTCTTCATCATTTTCAATCCTCTCATGATAGTCTTTATCATAGCTCTATCTAGGATATTGAGCACTTTTCTCTCGGACAACGCCGAGTACTTTGAAAATCAAGGAGGCCTCATGAGCACTACTAAAATCACTTAGGTATCATCTCTCCTTCTGATCTGCTAAATAGTCCAAAGGGGAACAAAGATGGCGTTAAATTATTTTCCAAACCTATCACAACAGTAGCTCTATCTAGGACATTGAGCACTTTTCTCCCGGCCAACGCCGAGTACTTTGATAATAAAGGAGGCCTCCTGAGGACTACTGAAATCACTTAGGTATCCTCTCTCCTTCTGATCTGCGAAATAGTCCAAAGGGGAACGAAGATTGCGTTAAAATATTTTCCAAACCTATCACTACAGTAGCCTTATCTAAGACATTGAGCACTTTTCTCCCGGACAACGCCGAGTACTTTAATAATAAAGGAGGCCTCCTGAGGACTACTGAAATCACTTAGGTGTCCTCTCTCCTACTGATCTGCGAAATAGTCCAAAGGGGAACGAATATGGCGTTAAAATATTATCCAAACCTATCACTACAGTAGCTCTATATAGGACATTGAGCACTTTTTTTCCCGGACAACGCCGAGTACTTTGAAAATCAAAGAGGCCCCCTGGGGACAACTGAAATCACTTAGGTATCCTCCCTCCTTTTCATCTGCAAAATTGTCCAAAGGGGAACGAAGATGGCGTTAAAATATTTTCCAAACCTATCACTACAGTAGTTCTATCTAGGGCATTGAGCACTTTTCTCCCGGACAACGCCGAGTACTTTGATAATCGAAGAGGCCTCCTGGGGACTACTGAAATCACTTAGGTATCCTCTCACCTTCTGATCTGCGAAATAGTCCAAATGGGAACGAAGATCGCGTTAAAATATTTTCCAAACCTATCACTACAGTAGCTCTATCTAGGATATTGAGAACTTTTCTCCCGGACAACGCCGAGTATTTCAAAATCAAAGAGGCCTCCTGAGCACTACTGAAATAACTCTTATCGATTCCCCCATCCTTTTCAGCGTAGATACTGTTAAAATATTATCCAAACCTATCACTACAGTACCTCTATCTAGGACGTTGAGCACTTTTTTCCCGGACAACGCCGAGTACTTTGAAAATCAAAGAAGCCTCCTGGGGACTACTAAAATCACTTAGGTATCCTCCCTCCTTTTCATCTGCAAAATTGTCCAAAGGGGAACAAAGATGGCGTTAAAATATGTTCTAAACCTATCACTACAGTAGCTCTATCTAGGATATTGAGCACTTTTCTCCCGGACAATGCCGAGTACTTTGAAAATCGAGGAGGCTTCATGAGCACTCCTGAAATCCCTTAGGTATCCTCTCTCCTTCTGATCTGCAAAATAGTCCAAAGGGGAACGAAGATGGCGTTAAAATATTTTCCAAACCTATTACTACAGTAGCTCTATCTAGGATATTGAGCACTATTCTCCCGGACAACGCCGAGTATTTCAAAATCAAAGAGGCCTTCTGAGCACTACTGAAATAACTCTTATCGATTCCCCATTCTTTTCAGCGTAGATGCTGTTAAAATATTATCCAAACCTATCACTACAGTAGCTCTATCTAGGACGTTGAGCACTTTTTTCCCGGACAACGCCGAGTACTTTGAAAATCAAAGTAGGCCTCCTGGGGACTACTGAAATCACTTAGGTATCCTCTCTCCTTCTGATCTGCGAAATAGTCCAAAGAGGAACGAAGATGGCGTTTAAATATTTTCCAAACCTATCACTACAGTAGCTCTATCTAGGACATTGAGCACTTTTCTCCCGGACAACGCCGAGTACTTTGATAATCAAGGAGGCCTCCTGGGGACTACTGAAATCACTTAGGTATCCTCTCTCCTTCTGATCTGCGAAATAGTCCAAAGGGGAACGAAGATGGCGTTTAAATATTTTCCAAACCTATCACTACAGTAGCTCTATCTAGGACATTGAGCACTTTTCTCCCGGACAACGCCGAGTACTTTGATAATCAAGGAGGCCTCCTGGGGACTACTGAAATCACTTAGGTATCCTCTCTCCTTCTGATCTGCGAAATAGTCCAAAGAGGAACGAAGATGGCGTTAAAATATTTTCCAAACCTATTACTACAGTAGCTCTATCTAGGATATTGAGCACTTTTCTCCCGGACAACGCCGAGTATTTCAAAATCAAAGAGGCCTTCTGAGCACTACTGAAATAACTCTTATCGATTCCCCATCCTTTTCAGCGTAGACGCTGTTAACATATTATCCAAACCTATAACTACAGTAGCTCTATCTAGAACTT
Organism: Sepiola atlantica; assembly: GCA_963556195.1. Taxonomy (NCBI): domain Eukaryota; kingdom Metazoa; phylum Mollusca; class Cephalopoda; order Sepiida; family Sepiolidae; genus Sepiola; species Sepiola atlantica. The sequence goes on along the minus strand of OY744540.1, from coordinate 27,747,956 downwards.
TGAGCACTTTTTTCCCGGACAACGCCGAGTACTTTGAAAATCAAAGAGGCCTCCTGGGGACTACTGAAATCACTTAGGTATCATTCTCTCCTTTTCATCTGCAAAATTGTCCAAAGCGGAACGAAGATGGGGTTAAAATATGTTCTAAACCTATCACTACAGTAGCTCTATCTAGGATATTAAGCACTTTTCTCCCGGACAACGCCGAGTACTTTGAAAATCGAGGAGGCTTCATGAGCACCCCTGAAATCCCTTAGGTATCCTCTCTCCTTCTGATCTGCGAAATAGTCCAAAGGGGAACGAAGATGGCGTTAAAATATTTTCCAAACCTATCACTACAGTAGCTCTATCTAGGATATTGAGCACTTTTCTCCCGGACAACGCCGAGTATTGTAAAATCAAAGAGGCCTCCTGGGGACTACTGAAATAATTCTTATCCATTCCCCCATCCTTTTCAGCGTAGATGCTGTTAAAATATTATCCAAACCTATCACTACAGTAGCTCTATCTAGGACATTGAGAACTTTTTTTCCCGGACAACGCCGAGTACTTTGAAAATCAAAGAGGCCTCCTGAGGACTACTGAAATCAGTTAGGTATCCTCCCTCCTTTTCATCTGCAAAATTGTCCAAAGGGGAACGAAGAGGGCGTTAAAATATTTTCTAAACCTATCACTACAGTAGCTCTATCTAGGATATTGAGCACTTTTCTCCCGGACAACGCCGAGTACTTTGAAAATCGAGGAGGCTTCATGAGAACTCCTGAAATCCCTTAGGTATCCTCTCTCCTCTTCTGATCTGCGAAATAGTCCAAAGGGGAACGAAGATGGCGTTAAAATATTTTCCAAACCTATCACTACAGTAGCTCTATCTAGGATATTGAGCACTTTTCTCCCGGACAACGCCGAGTATTTCAAAATCAAAGAGGCCTCCTGGGGACTACTGAAATAATTCTTATCCATTCCCTCATCCTTTTCAGCGTAGATGCTGTTAAAATATTATCCAAACCTATCACTACAGTAGCTCTATCTAGGACATTGAGCACTTTTTTCCCGGACAACGCCGAGTACTTTGAAAATCAAAGAGGCCTCCTGGGGACAACTGAAATCACTTGGGTATCCTTCCGTCCTTTTCCTCTGCAAAATAGTCCAAAGGGGAACGAAGATGGCGTTAAAATATTTTCCAAACCTATCACTACAGTAGCTCTATCTAGGATATTGAGCACTTTTCTCCCGGACAACGCCGAGTACTTTGAAAATCAAGGAGGCCTTCTGAGCACTACTAAAATCACTTAGGTATCCTCCCTCCTTTTCATCTGCAAAATAGTCCAAAGGGGAACGAAGATGGCGTTAAAATATTTTCCAAACCTATCACTACAGTAGCTCTATCTAGGATATTGAGCAGTTTTCTCCCAGACAACGCCGAGTATTTAAAAAATCAAGGAGGCTTCTTGAGCACTAATGAAATCACTCTAACCGATTCCCCCCCCCCCGCTTTTCATTTGCAAAATAGTCCAAAGAGAAACGTAGATGCTGTTATTCGGCATTCCTCTGTAGGGGCGCCTCAGGCGCAGTAAGCAATAAACTTACTCCTCCCCAAAGAGGGGAGGCAAAGCCTGGGAGTGTGGACCTCCTAGAACTGCACATGACAAACTCATAGACCGGCGGAATGAAGCCCCGATGGCCAAGACGATTCCAGTTCATGGGGTGCAGTATCCATCGGAAGATACTACACCTTGATCTTAGCCAAAAGAAGTGAATTAATGTCATTTTCGGTAAAAAAAAAAATGGCGTCTAAAAGCTATGTTGAATTAGAGAAAAACGGTCTGGGGGAGTTTAAAATTATTTGTTGATATTCAAAACTCATGTAATAAGTTGTTAAATAGTATTATACAATGTTTGTTGAAAGAAAATCATAGTTATTATTACTTGTTAATTTAATAATGTAATTTAAACAGTGTCTAGTGGATAGACCGCTGTTCAGGTGTAGATTGGTTATGAATACCTCAGTAAAATTTTGGAATTTCGGATCCTTTGTTGGCCTTTTGGCTAAGATCAAAGTGTAGTATCTGTTCTCGGCATTTTTGCCTTGAGATAAAGTGTATTATCTAGTCCTATCCGATAGGTGTCGGTTTTACACTCTCGAATCAAAAATCAGATTATCATTTTATTTTTTAATCCCTTTTCCTTTTGGGCATTTATTCTCCCCTAAAGTACAGGCTAATACGCTCCCAAGGATCGGGCTATTTCGCCTGAGGCGCCCCACCGTCGAATACCGATACCCCCTCCTCCCCAAATGTTTCCTAAGGCGCCCCACCGGCGAATACCCCCAGATTTGGCCGGAGACGTTCATACCGGCGAATGCCGACTTTCCCCCATCCCCAAATTAGGCCTGAGGCGCTCATACCGGCGAATGCCGACACTCCCGCCCCCCTCAATTTGGCCTGAGGCGCTCACACCGGCGAATGTCGACACTCCCCCTCCCCAGATTTGGCCTGATGCGCCCCAACGGCGAATGTCGACACTCCTCTTCCCCTTAATTTCGCCTGAGGCGCTCATACCGGCGAATGCCGACACCCCCCCTCTCCAGATTTGGCCTGAGGCGCTCATACCGGAGAATGCTGACATTCCCCCTCCCCAGATTTGGCCTGATGCCGACACTCCCCCTCCCCAGATTTGGCCTGAAGAACCCCACCGCCGACATTTCCCCTCCCCAGATTTGGCCTGAGGCGCCCCACCACCGAATACCGACACTCCCCCTCTCCAAATTTGGCCTGAGGCGCTCATACCGGCGAATGCCGACACACCCCCTCCCCCAAATTTGGCCTGAGGAGCCCCGCCACCGAATACCGACACTCTCCCTCCCCCCAAATTTGGCGTGAGGCGCCCTATCGCCGAATGTCGACACTCCCCCATCCCCAGATTTGGCCTGAGGC
>OY744540.1:27727523-27740023 GCA_963556195.1 Sepiola atlantica | reverse complement strand
ATACGGACGTCCACCCAGCAGTGGCCATTATTTCATTCTAATTTCCCTCCCAATATGTCTACCCTACATGTATCTGTACTTGCATGACATTTTTCTCTATTTTATCATCCTGATGAAGTCTTATAAATAAAGACGAAACGTTGATGTACACATAAAAAACATCCATTTTTTGGTTTTCCTTTTTCATTTTCCCATCACGTCGGATTACCTTCATCCTTCTCTTCCCATATATATATATATATATATATATATACATATATATATATATATATATATATATATATATATATATATATATATATATATATGAGAGAGAGAAACAGAGAGAGATCACGTGATGATAACAGCGACTTATCTTCATATTTTGCTGCAGTTTAACTGCATCGATGTATTTATGTGTGTAAGTAATCACAAATCTGATGTAAGATGATGCTATAAAATTGCAATAAATACATTTTATTATTATTTATTATTAATATAAGTCTATCCAACCATCAATTCAGTCCATTATTGGTCTAATATGTGCTGTTACATTACGGTTCTCCTCTGATTTTTAGACGTAATTTTCAGTTTATATATATATATATATATATATATATATATATATATATACGTGTGTGTGTGTTGTGTAAATGCTAGATACATGTGGAGAAAGTTGTCAGAATAAATTGAAATTGAGAAAAATGACAATATTTAAAAATTAAATCAAATTTGTCATATTTCGTTAAATTGTTTATCTTTTCATTTTTTTAATCAAATACAAAATCAGGCGAAGACGTTTGACGAATGTTCAGCGTTTAAATTTGAAATACAACACGTGCTTTTTACGTGTGGAGAATATTTCATTTTCGCTTTTTCTCGTTTTAAATCATGAGGCTTTGGCCATTTGCGGAGAGGTTATGTTGGCATTAACTGAGTTCCCTGGTACTTTCAGAAATCGATCCATTTTTAGCTATTGCTAACCAAAAAGAGACATACTCCGTGGACTTTAGTTGGACTTGTCTAAATTAAATCGTGCTTTAAATTATAACTTCATGAATCTAAGACTGCGATATTTTATGTTATCTCCTTTTTAATTAGATTACTTTTAACAGAAACAATGTTGTGAACGCTTAAGGCATGCAAACGAGACGATTGTCGTAAAACGTTATCGCTGACAAAACAAACGCTTCATCTGCGATCGAAACAACAAAAAGAACAAATCAAACACTATGATGATATCCTGTAAGGTAGCCAAAGCTGGCGGTGATGAAACGTGTGACAGTACCGCATTAAATACTAACACTATGGCAGCATCCGTAGTTTCTGAAGAAATGATAAAGCACCGGCAATCCAACGTTATATGAAGAAAACAAATAGCTAAATAGACACGTGTAAAATCAAGATTGTTTAATAAACTATTACAATATTAACCAAATACTGCGCTATTATATGTTATCTCCTTGTTAATTAAAATAATACTAACTAGCTGGACACGTAAACTCTAGAGTATTTGAAAGTGTGTTGGTTATTACATTAACATCGACTTTGTCATCAATTCAAAAAAAGAAGGATATTTTTATTATAATCAACTTGACGTGTAGATTTTTAGGGGCTAACAGTGGCTAAGTGGTAAACGACGCGAACTGACAACCCGAGGGTGTCAACGTCGAATCCAGTTCGTTTCACAGTAAGACTTTCACTTCTGACAACCTTAACGTAGTCCCTCTTGTAACTGCCCGATGTCGTTCTAGAAAGAATTCGATTAGAAACATATTGAAGAAACTCATTCCATCAATAGAATCATCTCATTCATACGAAATATATGAATGAATGAATTATTATTTTCTGAGGATATTGTTATTTATTGTTAATGTGGATATATCTTCTGTTAAATAAATACCAGCTAAAAATGATTTTTGAATGAAAATCTGTGTACTATAGTTTAGAAAACTAGTGATGAGATGACGTTGCATATTTTCAGATTTCAACTATGGGGAATATGTACTTGTAACTAAATTATTAGTAATATGAGGTTGTTTGTTTGGTTCCAGGTCCACATATACTCCTACCTCTTTCTATAAGACTGACCGTTTTACGTCTCCTCCTTCACAGCAATCCCTCATGCCATGTTGTAGTTTGCAGGGAAGTAGACGCATGATAATGTGTTTCGCGGAGTCGAAGTTTATGAAAATGACTTAGTTCCTGGAAATACCGGTTTGTCTAAGGTACATAGAAGACGAAATACAAGTTATTTACAGTGGTGGTAGCACACGAGTTTTTGTTGTGAATGTTTTACAGCGAAGAATGAGAGATTAGATCTCTATCGAACAACGTCCATAAAAAAAGCGACAGAATAGAGAAAGGCGAGCAACGTCTCTTCTCTGAGAAATCAGCTGTATTCACTTTAAGAACTATTTAATTATATATAAATTAATATCGGTAGTTATTATTTGTAAAATTGTCGGCAGTTTATTAGAAATTGTTAATTGACTTAACTAACGGTTAGGATGGTTCGTACGTAGACCCTATTTATTTACGTAGCAATGAACAGGAAAAGAACATTAATCACCTGTCAAGTGTACAAGTGTTACATTGGCTTATCTTTGAGAGCAGGTCAAATGTCTTAAAAGTCACAATCAATTAAAATATATTAACGTTTATAATATAACTTGCTTTTCGTTTGCTATTGCACGCGTTCTTTACAGTGAACTTGCATGGTCGAAGAAACGTCGACTGTAAAAAAAGTCAGGTCTATAGTTAGCAAACAGCACGTCAAGAACACATCCGAGTACACTTATCTGACCTCGACTAAAGCATATTTCAGGATATTCTTAACTAACAAAATTATACTCGCCCAATATTCAACATAAGATACGTCGCGAGTAGGACAAAAGTTTTCCCGAGAAAAACGTACAGATGTTTATAATGGCAGATTTTTATAGTAAGACTTAATGTGAACACATGATCAATTAATTCGCACGTGTCGAGAACAACTGACGTAGAAAAAGACGAATAAAACAGGCGGTGAGTCGACTGTTGGACAACTGAGAGAAGGTATCGATGTTGAAATTCTTGGCCTTTCGGCTAAGATCAAAGTGTGGTATCTGTTCCGATGGATACTGTACCTCAAATACTGGTATTGTCTTGACCTTCGGGACTTGATTTACGCCGGTCTATGGGTCTGTCCTGTGCAGTTCAAGGAGGTCCACCCTCTCAGACTTCGGCTCTCCTCTTTGGAAAGGAGTAAGTTTATTGCTTGCTGCCTGAGGCGCCCCTACCAGGGAATGCTGACGGGGCTGCCCAGGAAATGTTTAAACCCCACTTTTCCGACCCGACCTTGGGTCACATCTTACTTGTGGGAGTTAGATAAAAACTGGCCTTGTGCCTAACTCCTGGAGAGGAGTAAATCAATACAGGAAATCTACATAGACCTATTTTCTTACACATAAAAAATTTAAAAACACTTAGTTAAAATATAAGTAGAGATGAAACAAAACCTTACTCCTGAACTTACAATGAATGTTTAACATTTTCATATTTACAATAGTTTTATTAAATAAACTGAAATATAAGAAGTGGTAGTTTATACGTATTATTCTCTATTTTTATTGCGTTGTATTATTTTCTATTTGAACATACAATATTATCTTACTGGCTAATGCGAATGAACACTTTATTTTAGCCTAGTTGTATGAGGTCACATATGACTACGTTTCTTTAATTTAATTCGTTTCTCGATTAGCCATATTAGGATATTCAGGAGTAAATAAGTCTTAGATGCATTGACCTTCATTTCCTTTACAATATATTTAGAAATATGTCTCTATTCATAATTATTAAAATTGATTTTGGATATTTCTTAGCGATCCGAATAGTCGGATAATATCGAATGAGATTGAACAAAGTTGAAAATCTAAGACGAGTTGCGTGAATAAGTAATTATTTTCTCGACGCGTGAACACATATTGGGTTTCAATTTTATATATGAACAATTGTTGAATGGCCCAATTTACGATGTATATTAATATTGGATTTCATTTTAATGACTTTCTGAAAAACTAACAAATCTAAATGAAATGTTAACATTTTCATTACAGGATATATATATATATATATATATATATATATATATATATATATATATATATATATATGCTAGTAAAACTTAGTTAATAAACGTTTGCTTCGTAAAGTATTTTTTCTATATATTTAATCACATGTTTATCATTAATGTTTATCATTAATGTTTATCATATTTAAATACATGTTAAATATTCCTTTGTTTTTGGGATTTACTTTCATTTGAAACGCAATCCTTAATTTACAATGCACTCCCCTAGCCACGATACACTTCCACTATTAATTGATCCTGTTTGACTGCCGCTTTTATTTCATAAACTATATCCCCCTCTTCTCTGGCTCCATCAATAGGGAATATCTAAAAATATATATTATTACACTCCTAGTTGGAAAAAATACAAACAAGGAAAGAAAAAAAGAGAGACAACGAACAAAAGGAATGATTTTGAAAAAATAGAAGACTTCTTGAACCAAAGTTCAACGGTTACCAAACAGGTATTTGTAAATATTGTTATAAGGCCCCTTTAAGAAACTAAAGTGTAACACTGTTTGGAGACTGTCACTAAGCTATAAGCAAGATTCGTCGACCCCTCTAGACTGTGTTCTGTTTACTGCCCGCTGTATGTAGCCATGAATATAACTTACTTTCTCCTGTATGACATTATAATGTCCGATGGCCGTGGGGATATAGCGAACGCGTACGAAGTGTTAGTTGATTCCGTCAACCGGGTTCGCACCATGTGACCGTCTCAAATTGTCACTTCATATACTGATGAGGGCGTAATCGTGAAACACCGGCTTATATATGTATACATAACTTATTATTAATTTGTTAACACTGTTATAGAGGCTCCTTTTAGAAATAACAGGTGAGAACTATTCGGAGATATTCAAAACAGGCAGTCACATTGCTATAAGCAAGGTTCCGATAAAGTTCGTCGAACCCTCTAGACTGGCTGCTGTTTACTTCAGGCTGTTTTTAAGCATGGATACAACTTGATTTCTCCTGTATCACGTCATAATTTCCGATGGGCGTGCAGATAGAGCGAAGTCGTGCGGAGTCTAGGTTGACTCTGTGAACCGGGTTAGCTCCCTGTGGCCGTCTGAAATTGTCACTTCCTGCATTGATGGGAGCGTAAGCTTAAACCGCCGGCTTATGTAATTATAAATAATGTAATGTTTGCTTTGTAAATATATATATATATATATATATATATATATATATATATATATATATATATATATATATATATGGACAATGAATAAAAGAAAAAAGTTAATTATTTATATAGGCATCAAGTTTCGTCTTTATTTCAAGACTTTCTAAGGATGACTGGTTTGAAGAAATAGATTAAAAATCACATATTATATTTCAAACTATCTGGTGCATCTATGACATGAAAAGACCATGTTTTGTTTCGACCTGAACAAACGTTAACATTCGGAATATGTGGTGGGTTCATGACGTATAATAATGAATAACAATTGAAGTACCACAATAAAACCGCGTTAATTTTTATTAATAGTTATACATATTTATAATTAAAATAATAATAGTAATAATACTAATAATAATATAAAAATTAACAAATTATACGTCGATAATTAAAATAAAAAGTAACAAGCATTCGAACAAACACAGAAGTGTATAAGCTTAAGTAATGTATCACAGTAAAACTTGGGACAAAATGGCGGGTGAATAATCTTTCGTGGCGGTCGAAGGATTGCTCTAGATATCTAAGTAGATATGTAAAGCATGTTATATAATTAGTACATAGATAATTCTAGCTAGTGTAACACCTGACATAGTTAATGAGACTTTAAGTAATACGTTCTTTAGAGAACGTTTTTTATTGTTCGGAAGCAGATACGGACAGCGTGTTATGTGTTTTTAAAGTATGAATCAAAGTAAATAAAGTCGATTTTTACGATTTGTAAATAGTTTGAAAAGACTATTTTAATAGGATGACACGCTAAATCGCACGGTTAGTGACCTTGTGTCTTACTATCGCTCGTGATGAGACAAGTAGATATAGAGAGCGAGTTTTTTATTAGTAAAAAGGTGATAAGGTATGTAGAGATAACCCGAAAAACGCATTCAGTCACAGAAACTAGATAATCATGATTTCTAGAAAGTCTACAATAGTTCGATGAACAATGGACAATCAACAATTCCTTCGCTATCAAACCACAATGATGTCGTTTGCATGGCAACTCGTGACGCTTAACTACCTGCCTAGCGTTTCCCCTACATTCCACTTTGGACCCAGCAAACCAGCCCTTCCCTAAATTTCCATTGCGGACCGAAGCCACACTTGAAAACTTGGTCATCACCCCCTCTCAGGCTAGAGTCATAGTATTATACCTGTAATAGTAATAAGGAAACGCTCTACAGAACTGGCCCTTGACCTGTTAAAACTCTACAGCAAATGCCTTGCTGAATCTTACTTCTCTGATAGCTGGATAATTGCCTCTGGTATCAGTCTGGTCAGCAGAACTACCGCCCAATCAGTCTATTACCGATATTTGCTAAAATATTTGAATCTTTAATCAATCTTGCTATAGACCGGCACTTCATTTATGCTAAACGTCTTACTGACCGTCAGTATGGATTCAGGCAAGCACGATCTACTGCGGATATCCTAACGGTCATCTCTGAATGCATATATCATACTCTGGACATAGCAGGTGAAGCTAAGGCGGTAGTGCATGAAATATCCAAAGCCTTTGACAAGGTATGCCATAAAATGTTTCTCATAAGAAATCACTCATATGGTATTACTAGACGAATATTTAATATCATTAGATATTTCCTAACCATAAGAAAGGTCAAGGTTGACCTCGATGGCCGTTCATCCAAGCATCCTGAAATGAATGCTGGTGTACCCCAGGGATCCATCCGTAGACCTCTACTGTTCCTGACTTTCATATACAACCTCCTTGATGACATTGAGTCTGAGATGGGTATATTGGCTGACGACACCACGCTCTACGCTCGCCATGTGGGAAAAACAGACGAGCACATGTTCGAGGCAGTGGCTGGATCCTTAAAATATGAACTCTAGGCTCTAATGGAATTGGGTCATGAACGCATGGTAACATTTAATGTTGTAAAGGCAATAGTCTATTCCTCCTTTAACTACAAGACACCTCTTGAACCACCAATTGATATGGTAAATTATACCCTACAAACTCCTCGACCTCACATTCACAAGTAACACGAATTGGAACAAATACATTGAACACATTGGAAATGCTGCAGCAAAGCTGGTGGGCTCTATCTTCAGGGCTAGTAAAGTTCTCACACTGTACATAATCTTATATCTCGACAAAGCCACCATCTGCCCATGCATGGAGTATTGTTGCCACATCTAGGCTGGTGCATGATCCACAAGGTAAAAAAAAGAGTTGTCAACTAAATAGGTCAAGCACTATCCACCAAGCTCCATCCCTTGTCACATCGCCGCAATGTTGCATCTTTGTGCCTGTTTTACAAGTACTTCAATGGAATGTGATCCGATGACCCTCCTGCTCTTGTTGACCCTCGACGTAAATACACTAGACTAACCCGACAATCATCTAAGTCCCATCAATTTACTGTGGAGGTCCCCAGATGTCGGAGAACCATTCTATTCCAATAGCTTTTTTCATCGTGCTGCTAACCTATGGAACTCTCTTTCTATACCCTGTTTCCCCGACTGTACTGACATGCAGAAATGTAAAACTAATGTAAACAGACATCTCGTTGCACAGCTCACAACTTAGGATGACCCCCAAAACTTACACCCTAACTCGCAGTAGCCATTTAAGTCAACAGTAGCGACCTGCCTTGTTTGGAGTGAACTATGATAATAATAGAGTTTTGACCGATATACGTTCACCACATATTTAAAGTAATATAGATTTTTTTACGAGCACGTATTTCTGTTGTTTAAATTAATTTTAAGATAAAAGAAAATGTTGCAATTATTTGTGGAAAATACATAATAATAAGCTCCCCATGAAATGAACACATTAATCAGAGCTAATAAGTCGTGTAATGAAAGATAAAACAGTTCACCACAGCCGCTTATATATTTTATAACCGAAATATCTCATTTGAAGCAACTGATTGAAAATACATTTTTTTTATTAAGTATTAAAATACAATGAAAAAATGATAGCCAACATTAAAAGAAAAAATGATTTTTATCAGATGAAAAGTGTCAAAAAGTGTATGTTTCTATTTTATTACAAGCTGACCCGTGCCCCGCCGTGTCTCGGGAAATTACATGAACTTAAGAAACTGCATGTAACCCGAAACGATACGGCGCGAACACAGACCCGACGATGTTAAAAGCAGATTTTAATTGTTTAATAGTCTGCCTTTTTGAGTCGATGTTATCTATTATCCGCTACCAAATTCAATGGTAGTTAATCAGCCAAAACAATTGTCCTGTAGATAACTATCCCGTGTATGCACGCCGAAGCTCAGCTATTAGGTTTACTGAAACAAGCAGCCAAACCAAAAAGTCGTTAAAAGTAAGTGATGTTGTGTTTGAAGTTTTAATCAATTACTGCCGGGCAAAACATTTAAATACGGTATTCGTACGTTTATTAGTAAAAAACAGTCGGTAAAGGTTGAAACATTTTTATACAGTATTGGGGTGTTTATTAGTAAAAAATGTCGTTAAAAATTGAAACATCTAAATACGCTTTGGAGATGCTTATTAGTGAAAAGAATAATTCATAAGAGTTAGTAACGCATTTTCTGTTTTGTTTTAATCAATTTATGACAGGCGACAATGTAAATACGGTATGTACGTTAAAACTTAATAAACGAATATTTGGTTGAATCAATGAATGCCAGACACAACATGTAAATACGGTATGGAGACTGTCTGTTTGTAAAAAAAGGTCGTTAGAGTAAGTAACAGATTTACTGGTGTGTGTTAATCAATTAATGCCGGTCAAAACATTGAAATACGATATAATAATGTGTTTTAGTTTTAAAACAACAAAAAACAGTCTTTACAACTTAATAAATTATTTTCTAGTTCAGTAAAAAGAAAACAGTCGGTGCTTCTGTTTTGTTTAAGTGTAACCAAACTTAATAACATTTGCTTTTAATACAGTAACTCACGAATATCATATGTAAGGTATTCGTTAATGTATTCAACATTCTTAATAGTGAATAAACTTATGAATAAAGAGACAGCACTGCTACTATACAAGCGTTCCGATATTACGTTATTCTCCGAATACAGTCAAACCGGCAGGTAGAATTTAAGTGCATTAGAGGGAGCGTTTGTTGTGCATATTCCACATCTAGTGTAGTATGTTAGAAATAGTCTGAGTTTTACAAATGAAATAGCAAACGGTGTGTAATATTTATTAATGAAAAAAAACGATGAATGTGAGTAACGTGCGAAAAGATAATTGTAGGAGAGTGAAATCGTATACCACCTTTTGTGTGCGGTACGTATTAGGGATAAGCAGATTAGTCGGAATACAAGTACTGAATTGTAAAATGAGACAAAATGTACGCATATTTGATGAAAGCACAAATAAGGAAGTTATGTAAGTGGTTTGTTGAAAAGGTTATCATATGAAGTAGTCGTTTATATCTCTTTAATGTCTATGGTCGGAAGGGAAAATACGACATCATTTTATATATATATATATATACATATATATATATATATATATATATATATATATATATATAGAGAGAGAGAGAGAGAGAGAGAGAGAGAGAGAGACAGCCAGAGGGAGAGAGAGATATGAATGTATATATATGTATACATATATATATACATATATATATACATATATATATATATATATATATATATATATATTCATTATATAATTATATATAATAATATGTATTAAGAAAACATTAAATATTTCATCCTAACTTTATTATGGAAACATTGTTTGTCGCATTCGAAACTATACATTTTCATGACATAGAAAATAATATATTATATTAACCAACAGGTTTATAAATGTACATTCACCTCAATCAAGCTAAAAAAAAACTCATTCAAATTCAATTAATGTATATATTCCTTTGTGATTACATTATTTTTCATTTAAACCAAAAGCAGATCTTTATAAAAATCGTTTTAGTTATATTGAAAAGTTCATGATATATTATGTCCATTTCCCTTTTCCGTTAAGAATATTCATATTAAGTCAACCAACAAAAAACACGCTAATGGGCCCACATAAATAATGAATTAGTATCAACTACAATATTCCACATTTTTCTCATAGTTTTTCTTCTTTGCCTTCATTCTTTCTATTTTTCATGTTGACCTTTGTCATAAATGTACAGCAACTATATCGTTATCAATCAGTCTGTATACATCACGTTTAGTCAGTTGTAATCCGATTAAACTTCTATATTTACTATTTTTGAATTATCATTCTATCCTATTACGCAATTAATAAATGTATAATGTAAACATACAAAAACACAGTTAATTTCAAAAATACTTGATTATTCCTCTCGTTAAAACTTAAGGCATCCTATCAATTATTTATTACACGATGTATAATTAATACACACGCACATATATATATGTATATTTATATATATATAATTATTTCATAATAAATATCTTTAAATTATTATCCCCATATGTATACGTTTCATCCTAATCAATCATCAATGTGGAAGATAATTGTTCAGCCGATCGTAACATTCGAACCACTGCACACGAGTCACTTTTAACCCAAACCCGAGCACTCTAACCAATTGGTCGACATCAACAACTACGAGAAAAGCTGTGAAATACACTCTATTGATGTCATGTCAAGCGGACTATATAGTAAGCTGTTTTAACAGTGTTCAACAGATCACATGAATAGAAACTTCAAAGTTAGTTTAGATTAGATAGCTTACATCATTTCTCTAAAAGGTGCCCATATATATATATAACGAGAAATAATTAGTGAGTTGCGATTGAATGAAGAATGTGTAAAGCGAGATGATAACTCATGCGTATTTGGTTCATATTTGTAATTATAAATCAACAGCAGATCTCATTCCAGATACGGAATATCAGATTTTTATATAAGTTTTATTTCATTTGCTTCTTTCGTTTTGAAAATTATTTATAAAAGATGTGTCGTATTAATTCTATTTTTTAGATAAATCTATTATTTTTTCCTGCGTCTTTACATTCCGTGAGCGATATTTTATATAAAGGGGAAATAATTGCTGTCTTCTGGGTTGAAATCTATCCACCTAACAGTTATTGTTGGCTAGTGTTTAACCTTTAAGTAGTATGTTTTACCTTCTTACATCAAGTGGCTTCATGATTTGTCTGGACCGATTTGCATGAATATATATATATATATATATATATATATATATATATATATATATATATATATATATATATATATACATATATATATATATATATAAAGTGGTGTACTAAAAGCGAACTTTTAGGAAAAGTAAAACCTATTGTGAAGAGTATACAGCTCAATATCCAGGATAGAGCCTTTTTTGCGGAATATACCTTGCTCTGAGCAATTGATTTGAATTATGATTTGGCTTTTGCTTCTCTAATTCCTTTCCATTCTTCTTCATATATATATATATATATATATATATATATATATATATATATATATATATATGTATCACTGTAATTTTATTAGTTGTGTATTACGTGTAAGGACACAGTGCTCAATGTTTATTATAGAACGTATGCCGATTAATGCTGTTTTCTCCTGCCATTCAGACAGTATCCTTCAATTTGAACAACCCAAAATATCAAATAAAACTGTATTTATTTTACGAGCGATTGATCGAATGCACTCTAAAAATAGTTTTACAAGAGCTAAAGTTGACTTTAATAGTTCAAAGTTATAACATAAGGTAATTGTCTTGTCTTTCCTTTTTTATATCGGCCGTCTGTTTGCAGACATCTCAGTCTAGGCAATTCACTGTTTAATTTAACTGGTTACCTTGAATGTTTTGACAGCTGTCCAAAATGAAATTCTTGGGAGACATCTATATAAATCCTATGCAATCTTCTGGCGATAATCGAATTATATTCAGGAAAAATTCAGTTTGAGATGTTTTGAAAGAAAGAAATGTATACTGATACTTATTAAGAAATAGAACACTTTTAAATAGTACGTATTAAAATAGTAATACAAGTATTTCATGCAGCAATATTTAGATAGTGTAAGTTAAGATAAGTTTAGAATTGGAAATGTCCAAACCAGTTGAAAAGCAAGTAAGAGATGGAACATTTATCAAATGTTAAGAGTATTTGACTTCTGCATAGTCAGCTCTATAGGCAGACACAGTGTATTTATTGGCCTCCCTCACTTCTATTTTGTTGACATGGTACCAATTGTAATACCATCAGTTTCGATACAACGCAGAGAAATTGAAAATCTTGTGCTTCCATTTTTATCGTAGCCTCCCC
>OY744540.1:27690023-27722523 GCA_963556195.1 Sepiola atlantica | reverse complement strand
GTATATATATATGTATATATGTATATATATGTATATGTATTATATATATGTATATATATACACATATATAAGTATATATATATATATATATATATATATATATATATAGTGAGAGAGAGAGATCAAACGGTCACCCGTATTAAATCCCTGTGTAGAAGTTTGAAATAAGATATACTATTAAAATATCATTTTTTAAATCACTTCGCCTTCTACATTGTTCTCAACATCGACATATTTACAATTTTGTGCATCGTGATAGCGTTCTATGACTCCTCTTTCTTTTCTCTCTCTCGCTCTCTCTCTCGCTCTCTCTCTTTCTCTTCCTCTCCCTCTCTCTCTCTCCCTCTCTCTCTCTCTCTCTCGTTATATATATATATACATACATATATATATATATATATATATATATATATATATATATATATGTATATATATATGTATATATATATATATATATATATATATATATATATATATATATATATATATATATATATATATCCATTAGGTAGGAATGTAGAATAAATATTTCAGACAAAATAGAAAATGAATTCATGGAATATTTGATAAGCACGGTTACATTATAGTCAAAACATGGAGCAACACGCATACTTAAAACTCTACAAATATCATTCGGCCGATTTGTTCGACCATATATATTGGTTAAAATGATATTTATTAAAGAGAACTACTATATTTTGTGTGTGTGTGTCTTTGATTTGTACTAAGGTGTTGTTTTGCTAATCCATTATTCTATGAACTATTTGTCAATAATGTTTACATTGTGATATATCTTACATTTAGTCAGTGTCGCATGATAGCGTAGGGGTTAGAAGCGCCGACTCTCACGGTCGAGTTTCAATCCAGGCTTGAGGCACTGATGAGCTGTCAAAAAACAGCGAAACAGTCTGTGGATGACTATATTTATATATATATATATATATATATATATATATATATATATATATATATATATATATAACACTTCTCTCAGCCCGGACCTTGGTGCTACGCTTCCAGTAGTGGCTACTACTTCTCATTAACCCATCCTGTCAACCCAATATTTCTATATACTTGCATGACATTTTTCTTAAAATTATCATCCTGAGGAAGTCTTACAAATTAAGACGAAACGTTGATGAATGCATAAAAAAACGTATTTTGGTTTTTCCTTTTTCATTTCCCATATATGTATATATACGTGCGTAAGATTGGTAGAAATACATTTAACAGAGTGCTCAATTATTAAGATACACCTTTTACAAAATGTTTCATTTAAGAATTCTTCAATTAATATGTATATATATATATATACATATATACGACTCTTTAAGTGCAATTAAAGACTCTGAGTAAGTTCGTTGAGTTCTAGAGTATGTCTTGATGTTTATATTGTAATTGGCATAAATATAAGTTACGTTCTGAAAATCACGCAGTAGTTTGATATGGCCGTGAGAATAGGGTGAAAGCATGCACATCCAGTAGTGGGTGTGTGAACCGGGTTCGCGCCGTCGTAAATTATTCCTTCCCTACAATGAAGAGAGCAATACGCTCGTAACGATGCTGTCTGTAAGTAATATATATATATATATATATATATATATATATATATATATATATATATATATATATATATATATATATATATATATATGCTGTTACAGAATATCAAGTAAAAACAGCATTATACTCTGAGTTTCAACTCACCAATCTTTCAAAAATCGCCAACTATCTTTACTCGAACTGTGTCATAAAATTGAAATGAACCCGTCGTGATTCATTTTTTCGTTACGTTTATTAGTTGTTGCTTTTTTAATTATTTTAAGTGGTTTAATTTAGTGAATTTCTCACATAGATAAGAATGGTTATGAAATCAAATACAATTTCTGATGAAAATAAAAAAATAATAACTAGTACAGATATAATAATAATATTAACTTCATCAACAACAATATAAATGAATTAATATTAATAATACTCCGCTACAAATAATCAGGATAATAATAATCAACACGATAGTAATGTTATAAATATATTGATAATGGCATTAATAAGTATTAATTAATATGATAATTAATTTATTAAGCGAAATCATTTTAATAAAATATGAAAATATCTGTCCGTTATTATTGTTTGTAATGCTAGCGTTTCAAATCTATTTGTGTATCTATCTGTCACATCTAAGTACGAAATAAGTTCATTTGTCAGTCTCGCGGACGTTTGAAATCGTATATGTTTATCTATTTGTCACATCTAAGTACGAAATAAGTTCGTTGGTCTGTCCTGCTGACGTTTGAAATTGTATTTGTTTATCTATCCGTCACATCTAAGTACGAAATAAGTTTGTTGGTCTGTCCTGCTGACGTATGAAATTGTATTTGTTTATCTATCTGTCACATCTAAGTACAAAATAAGTTCGTTGGTCTGTCCTGCTGACGTTTGAAATTGCATTTGTTTATCTATCTGTCAGATCTAAGTACGAAATAAGTTCTTTGGTCTGTCCTGCTAACGTTTGAAATTGTATTTGTTTATCTATCTGTCACATCTAAGTACGAAATAAGTTCGTTGGTCCGTCCTGCTGACGTTTGAAATTGTATTTGTTTATCTATCTGTCACATCTAAGTACGAAATAAGTTCGTTGGTCTGTCTTGCTGACGTTTGAAATTGTATTTGTTTATCTATCTGTCAGATCTAAGTACTAAACAGTTCGTTGTTCAGTCTCGCTGACGTTTGAAATCGTTTTAGTTTATCTATCTGTCACATCTAAGTAGGATATAAGTGCGTTAGTCAGTCTCGCTGACGTTTGAAATCGCAATTTCCTTATTCTGTCATTTTCAATTTTGCGGTAACATCTTTATTTGGCTTAAAATAGTATAGTACAAACGTTTTTCTACCCCGGTGAAGTTTGAAATCGTCGAGTCGTTCGTGTGTCAGGTTTGAAATATTATTTTCATCTCTAAACGTGCAAATTGGATGAGCATATTGAATCAAACCTTTGTTAACGAATTTCTCTTATTCTCAGTAAATCGGTTCGCGAAGACAGTTGTCACAAAAAACATACCTAGGATTTATGACGATATGTTAATAAACAAATAAATAAAGCGTTAACGAGTTTTTAGTTACTTTTTCAAAGTAAGTAAAGTAAGTTCGCTTTTTTAACTTCGGAGCTCTCATCATTCACTGCCACGTACGCAACTCCATTTATAAATACAATAACTTAATGATACTAATAATATTCTTTAACGCACTTTTATACTTTAAACTCGGAATTTACTTAAACATTTCGTGATTGAAATTTATAACGATAAATATAATAGATGTCACTATTTATAATGTGTTGTTTTTGTGTGGAAGTTTAGAAGCATAATAATAGAAAAGAAGGGAAATGTAGACTAACTTCAAGACAAAACATGCATGAAAGAGACACCACATTCAATCATCTAAACTCCAAACACGCTAGCTTAAAAAAACCCTTTAAGTGCTAAATAGGGAAGGAAGGAGTAACTAGGCCGACTCACAGAAGAAGTGTGCCCCCAAACTGGTTACGTTGCTAATCAGATACCAGTGTTTATAGTGTGACACCATCACGCTCAAACAAAGGCTAAATGGTGCCTTAGAGTATCGTTATCAAGATTGGCCAGAAACTATGCAAGCTTGTGGAGCTCTCTTCCTGCTTACTGTTTTCCTCCTACCCATAACCTTTGGCCATTTCGAGATTAAGGCCAATTGACATTTTCTGTCTTTGCGATAATCATATTTGTTCTCGTTAGCTCCTTACATTAAGTAGTTTCATGCCTTGTCTGAAGCGATTTCTATTAAAAAATAATCATTAATAACATGTTTTTTGTAAATAAGTATTTATATTCATATATGTGATGTAAATTTTTTGCGTGCAATACTGTTAAAAATTAAACCTTTATTTGGACCGAATTAATTACTTTTTTTGTAACAGGTAAGTCGGATGACATACCGTTCAGTATTAACAACTGACAAAGACTCGAAATCTCGAAACCATATAATAAGAAAATACAATTTCGAAAGACTATTTAAACCCAATATGTGAGTGAATTTGCAAAACGCAATTTTGCGTTAGTATTTTTTGGTATGAGACCAGTCAAGAGACAATGGACTATCTAAATTTTTTATTTCAATGACTCTTTAAAATGTGTGAAGTAATTCATCAGAAATGTCAAAAAATAATGATATAAGCAAAAAAGCGTATCGAAATTGGCAGAAAAGAAACAATGATTTAGGCCTGACGGATACGAGTTGTTTTAAAACCACGTACAGAAAAGACACTTGAAGGCCAGAATAGACCGGACTGATACTGTGAGATACGATTTTTTTCACGATATCCAAAGGGGAATGACCGACATAAACACGGATGTACATGAGCCGGTTTTCAGCATTAAATGTATTTTTAGCGAATATTTAAAGAAAATGCTTTTTTATTTTACAAAAAAATAAATAAACATAAGTAAGATGTTTCTACAACTAATAAAGTGACTGTGCGCGTTTGTTTTCTCCGTATCTAGGAATCCACAACAACAGAGTCGGGCAAAAAGGAACCCACTCATCAAACAGTATAATTTACTGTTCGCAATTTGAACTCTTAATCATCGCCATTGTACCGTTTTAATTTTATATGTGGTGACGATTATACATGATATTTTGAAAAGGTGGTTTCCCTTTAAGAACAAATATGGTTCTTAACAAAATCAAGGAACAAATACATTTAATAACGTATAGGCGTCCCTTTAAGCTGGTTGCCATTTTGTCAGTCTGTTTCGCTTTTAAGTGTCATTTTCATCGTGTAAGTGTATCCATTCTGGTTTAACCCTCTTATCGCGGCTGTCGAACAATTTCGACAAGTCTACTACCTCAACTAGCAGACGATGCTACATACAAAACTGGTTTTATTTGCAATATAAGACACAAAAGCACAAATATACACAATAAATACAGCAATTGATTAATATATGCACAGTAAATTGACAATTTTTATGAACGGGTGGACAACCTTATTATAAATTCAAGATGGCTGCAATCATAATATGCAAATTAGTAAAGTTTTACAATTTATTTTTATAGTCTAGCTTTTATGCTACAAATGTTATATACATTGTTTGAGCTTAAAATGAACAGTTTAACTTACAGTAATCTAATGATAGGTGTAAAAAATTATTTTTCTACAAAAATATCACCGCTCAAAACAATCACCGTAAATGTCTCGTTCATCATTTAGATTTCAAAGCGATTATATTATACAAGTTGTATACATTGTACAAGTATTTTTGGCACACATTTGATGACCGAGACTAACAAATGTCTTATTGTTTTATAATTGAATTCTCAAAGTCCAATGTGTTGGTCATCAATAGACTTATCATATTCTTTGTTTCCATCCCTGTCAGAACTGATCTGAAACATGTCAGTGTTTATGCGTTGTATCCTTTAGACAAATGCTGCAGGATGATCTTTATTTTCCACGTCAGAATGAAAAAATGTTTGATTGTTGGTTATGAAATATTGAAAAAAAGTAGTAAACAATAGAAGCACGATAAACCTTCTGCGATTTATATCACGCCATATGATAACGGTGTTAAATATACGGTTCTAATTAGAGGTTTGCAATGGAAGTGAAAGTAAGTTGTGTTTAACCAAAAAATCAATACCGTCGATGTAAAAACACTTCCAAAAATCAGAGAATTATTTAATCCTAATGAAAATTCATAATTTATTAATTAATAAATGTATTTATTTTATTAAGAAAATAGTAATTGCATGCTTAGTGATTTAAATTGGGTTACCCTCTATATTGCAAGGACAACATACACCTAATCATATGCATACTCTTGAATACTGTAAATAATAAAGAAGGCAGGTAGTCTACCTTTCGACGTGGAGAATGTGATGTAAGAGACGGAAGAGGGTGAGGTTATTCCGTATTCGTTTACTCTCTCTTTTTATCTATCTCTCTCTTTCTCTCTTCTTTGGCATTTCACTGGAGAAATGCGATAATCTGGAATTTTATAGATGGAAACTGCGTTTCTGAGTTGTTTTTTAATCTTTTAAGATTTAATAGATGCAATAGAAAAACACCTTCAATTTAAATATCATGGTTATTATGTTAAGTTAGGTATGTGTATATTTTAATATATTCCTTTGTATATGATTCATTCTTTAAATAATTAACTGAAAATTGCATTTTTTTAGAAATTGAGTTACTAAGTGTAAGACGCGGTAATGTTAGTTCTATTCAGTTGAATTTACGTTTCCGCAAAGGGGCGAAGAGAGGTGGACGTCTTTCTAGAGAATCCAGACGGTATCAATGTGCATACAATTTTTAAAATAAGAATTCAATATCAAATAATAAATGTTCCCAAATAAAATTGTATTTTAGGTATTATAAATGGTTTTCACGAGGCATAATATAGTATACTTTCTTCGCATCAAAGTCAATCGGTGGTCATTTGACATCAACTCAGTAAGATATATTGAATTTTAATTCATTCTTAAAACCCCTTAAGCTTCAGCGAGTTTTAGAATCACATTATGTAATATATTTTGATCAAAAGGATGGTCGGCATAAGGTTAAGTAAAATAGTATCTTGATTTTTATCTTTGGAAAGGGACACAACAGTGTTCGGGGAATTGAGTTTACTGGTCTTTGAAAGGGTATGCCCATGATATATATATATATATATATATATATATATATATATATATATATATATATATATATATATATATATGTGTGTGTAATGTGTGTATGGTTTATAGATGTTAATCAAATGAAGCTACAATGTTCATAAAATAGTGCTCAATAACAAGTCGAGTTGTATTTTGTATAAACATTTTTTATATAAGCATTCTCCCGGTACATATGTACACACATTTTTCAGTTGTGACTTTGTTTAAGTCCAGCTTCCTCAGACCTCAGAACATATACTTACGTCTGAGAAAGCTGATAAAGTTACAGTTGAAACATGTACGCAGATATATATATTATATAAAAAATCATACTATATATAGGGGTGTATATATATATATATATATATATATATATATACATATACATATATATATATATATATATATATATATATATATATATATATATATATATAGTCTAAAGAAGCTTTGAGTTATTTTAAACAAAAAGACAAAAAATAGGAAAATGCAGTTTAAATTCCCAGAGAAACTAACTAAATCCAAAAATAGTGTAAACTTAACATTCGTTGGAAAATTCATAAATAAATAATATATAATAGTAAGTAAATAAAATAAAAAGGGGGATTAAGTATCTAACAGTGAAACAAAAGCAGGAGACCTTAACGTAAGCATCTAATATTAACACGGGGATCTTCAGCTGTTTACCATGAAACTGTTTCGGAGATTTAAAAACAGGACAGTTATATGCATGGCTCTCCAATGGTACAAATAAAACTACCATTTCCCCAATAATCAAGTGTCGAAATAATTCAGCTTAAAATGTTACTTATATATACATAAATAAATAATAATAAAATAATAATAATAATAATAATAATAATAATAATATACTATCCTTAAGACTACCGTGTGATATGGTAATTTGCATATCAAATAAAATTCTTTATAACAATAGTAATACTAGTAATAATAATAATAAAAAAATAATAATAATAATAATAATAATAATAATAATAATACTAATAATAATAATAAAATACTATCTAAACACTACACCTACGAACCATTCTACGATATGGTAGCTAGAAATAAAATTATATAGGAATTAAGGTTGCATTGAAAAAAAAAAAAAAAAAAAAAAAAAAAAAGCTTTAGTACCTTTGGTACCAGAAAGGCAAATAGATAAGAGGAAGGAAACCTAGCCATACAGATCTAAATACCCAATATATAGTCTAAAGAAGCTTTGAGTTATTTTAAACAAAAAGACAAAAAATAGGAAAATGCAGTTTAAATTCCCAGAGAAACTAACTAAATCCAAAAATTGTGTAAACTTAACATTCGTTGGAAAATTCATAAATAAATAATATATAATAGTAAGTAAATAAAATAAAAAGGGGGATTAAGTATCTAACAGTGAAACAAAAGCAGGAGACCTTAACGTAAGCATCTAATATTAACACGGGGATCTTCAGCTGTTTACCATGAAACTGTTTCGGAGATTTAAAAACAGGACAGTTATATGCATGGCTCTCCAATGGTACAAATAAAACTACCATTTCCCCAATAATCAAGTGTCGAAATAATTCAGCTTAAAATGTTACTTATATATACATAAATAAATAATAATAAAATAATAATAATAATAATAATAATAATAATAATAATAATAATAATAATAATAATAATAATAATAATAATAATAATAATAATATATGGGGTAAGGTACACGATAATTCATGAAAATGAAATGTCGTGATGGACAAAATCAGTGAAAAAACATGATAAACGGAAAACAATTTAAAGTGCAGGAGTAAAACAAAAACAAGACATTTTTTGACCGGTTTCGTTCGTGGCGAACTTCTTCAGAAAACGAACATATGGAAATAATTTTATTTTAAAGGCACACACATTGGATGAGGGAAGAATGATCTGATTGGGCCATAATGTCTTCTCATATGGTCCAATCAGATCATCCTTCCCTCATCCCATGTGTGTGCCTTTAAAATAAAATTATTTCCATATCTTCATTTTTTGAAGACGTTCGCCACTACGAAACCGGTCAAAAAATGCCGTGTTTTTGTTTTACTCCTGCACTTGTTTTCCGTTTCTCATTTTTTTCATATATATATATATATATATATATATATATATATATATATATATATATATATATATAT
Source organism: Sepiola atlantica (assembly GCA_963556195.1). NCBI lineage: Eukaryota > Metazoa > Mollusca > Cephalopoda > Sepiida > Sepiolidae > Sepiola > Sepiola atlantica. The sequence goes on along the minus strand of OY744540.1, from coordinate 27,713,671 downwards.
ACATTGTTGATATTAACGTTAAACTTAGTGTTGTTGATACTACCCTGGCATGATGGATGCTTTAATTTTATTTAACTATATTGCTGGTGTTTGGATTCAACATATGAACATAATCTCATTGAATATTTTTTATCAAATCAATGATTTTCTTTGTATAGAAAAGCAAAGGATTAGAAGGTTGACAATAATCAGTTCATGGGCTTCAAGAAAACAACGAAAAACTCTACCGCTCATCGATTTATTTAAGGACAGACATCAAAGGTACAATGGCAAAACAAATGGTTTCTTCATTAAAGAGAAACTATCCGACAATCGAAATTGGTTGTTATATTGCGAAGTTTAAAGTTACTTCTTCTCGATCAAGATGAGCACTTATGGCGATTTCTTTTTGTTAAACCAAAAGTAACATTTAAAGACACTTTATTTTCGAACTTTTTCATTTGGTAAGTTCGGTTGTTTGTGTCTTATTTTCATCTATGATATTTAAACCAATTTATAACCAATACAATATATGCATATAAACCACAAATTAATAGAGTGCATACTCAGTGTTATGCTGACAAACAAACAAACAAAACATAAATTTATATATGAAGAAAATTATATATATTAGGGGTTCTCTAGCCTCCCTTGAAATAAGACTAACAACACTGATGAGTCCGTTAGTCACGATAGTACTACAATTGATTGGAAGGCGACATATATATATATATATATATATATATATATATTTCCCCCCTTATATCTCATTCGATGTTCTTAGTTTTTAATTTATCATTCTGAGGTTTCCTCTTTGAGGGTCAGACGATAAGGCCTTAAGAAGAATTTTTGCAATTTTCTTCTTTCCCCCCCCCCCCGTTTCATTGATTAAAAAAATGTTTCCTCTGAAATTTACCTTACGATTTTGTTGTACGGGAAATTTACGTTAAAAAAAAAAGTAAGAGCGATTTTCTTTTTCTTGCTCTTTCTCTTTCTGTCATGTTCTCTCATCCTCATACATTTCTGCTGGATCTTGTCAGTAAGACGTTCTTCGACTGTCGGAAGGCACGCTCATTCATAACTCCATCGAGTTCAAACTTCTGCTATTCTAACAGTCACGGCTCATTTTTCGAAAATTAAAATTATCTATGAACTATACAAAAGTGCCGTTAACTATTTTATCTGTGTTTGCCCCAGATCAGACTATGTGCTATTACGGTAAATATGCGCTTCAGTTATATGACGAAGTCAACGAGTGTATGCAGCGACTCTAATATGAGGTGTATAGTGGTACAACCAGGCATATATGAACGCGTACGACGCGGTGACACAGAAAAATCACAGACTTCTGCAGAACAGGCGAAGGTCACAATCATCGTCGTCCTGAGGAGATGAGAGTCAGATTAAAGCATGTAGATAGCATGTGTTCCATCTTCACATATACACCTGATCTTAACATATACACCCGTAAAGTCGATGTATTTTATTAATAGGACATACACTTATTTCAGGTGGAAAATTAACTACTACTGCTTGGATAAAGTGTGTAATGAAAAAGTTTGAATTACAGGTTGGTATAACGATGGGTTTGAATCACACTGATACAACGCTTTTAGACCTGTTTACTGCGGATTTCTTTCTGTGCCTATATTCCCTATTTAATAGATAGGACAGAACCACCCATTGCATGATCTTGTATGCACTCTCCTGATATGCTTATTTAGATTTATTGAAATAACTTCATAAATACACAATAACAAAGGAAACATATTAATCATTCAAAAACAGATAAACACCGGAGTCAAGTGTGTTGTTTTGTATCTGATTGAAACAAGACATTTAAAATTGAAAATACTTCGATAGAAAAAAGGTGAACATGTACCAATATAAAATAATGTCCAAAAACGTATCATCTACAAAACAAAATGTTTATTTTACTCAAAACAATCACCGGGAATATATAATTGTATTTCTAAGCTGTCATATTATACAAAGTTTATACATTGTAGAAGGTTTCCTCGGCATAGATTTGATGACCGAGATTAATAAATATCTTACTTATTCGTTATCTTGTGAGAAGTTCTCAAAGTCCGCGTTGTTGATAATCATTAGACTAATAATGATTGCTATGTTGTCATCGCTGTCACAACTGATCTGTAAAAAACATCTCTGTTTCTTAGTTGTAAACTTCAGACGAAGTTGACAGGATTATATTTAGTTTATCTTTGTCAGAATGAAAAAAACACGTCTCATCATTGGCTATGAAATATTGATAAGAAAAACAGAAGTCATAAAAACCATGAACAAATCTCAGATTTATATCACGTTTGCCGACAGCGGTTTGAAATAAACCGTTCTAATTAGGTGCTGGAAATGATAACGACAGTAATGCGTAATTTAACAAAAAAATGAATCCCCCTCATTGAACAAATCCACCAACAATCTAATAATTATCCAATCTTAAGGAATCTTCAGCATTAATTGATAAATACAAGGTATTTATCTCCTTATATAAATAGCAATTTTGCCCGTCCGTCTGTCTGTCCGTTTGTGTGTTTGTTTGCCGTCAGTACCAATGTGTGTGGTTTAAACGTACCAAATGCGTTATGGAATGTGTTTAATTTTGAAATAACATATATCTTAACAACTTTTAGAAATGGAAAATATTGCATCAATACTAAATAAAGCTGATGCCATGGCCGGAAATCGAAACCAAACCGTGAGTACTTCAGCCAGATGTTTTACCAACTGTGCTATGGGCAATTCCTCGTAAATAGATATTAAAACATACCCTTAACAAGATAATTATAGCTTTGGCGTAATGTCATAAATGTATGATTCAAGTTATGTTTCAAAACATGAATTCAAACAGAAGCGATTATAAAAAAGTGTAAACTTAAATTAAATTATGTTAATAGCCCACAACTATTTATTGAGCATAAAATATATATTGTATGTAGTTTTTTCACAATTATATAATTCTAGACTAGTAAATAAGAACACACTCTGGCAGACAGCGGAAGAGATAAGGTGTGGAGCATAGCCTAGCAAAAAATATGCAACAGTATGGAGCATAAGTTTGCTTTTTTATTTAAAAATAAACTTATATAACACTTGAAATATGCATTACCTATTTTATTACAAGACTGAAATACGCCTTATCATATTTGTATTATTGAATACTGTAATTGAGTAGGAATACGAGTAGGTTGCCTTTTCACGACAATGAAGTGGAGCCTACGCAAGAGCAAGAAAAAGGTGAGGTTACGTCGGAGTACTTTCGTATATTTTTATAATTCGAAAATAGTAGAAAGTACCCATTGGTAAAGTCAAAAATCATAGGCCATATGAAGAAGACATTGCTTTTTTCCATGAGTGCTACAACAGCAACATTTTATTTGTAAACCGTCGTCAGGGTTTCGCAGGTATTAATCATTCTATATTATTATCGTCAATCATTTCATAATATTCATCATCATTCAATTGTCAATCTATTCATCTCATTAACCGTTCTCAGCAGCACCTCTCCACATGAGGTTCTAGTATTCCGTCATAGGACGTATTTGACTTTTATATTGTAATATGTCATATGGGTTTATAAGTTCTCAGAAAGAGACACTGGTGAAGGAGAATCTGTTAGACACATGGAAGAAGACACCGAAGTCCTACATAAGGACGGTTTATGCCAAGTATTTATAGACAGTAGAGTTGACGATGACAACGTTGTAGCTTGACGGGAACCAATTCAGTGCTCAATTGTTCGACAGTTAAGAATCTATTAAAAAAAAACACTATTCATGGAAAATTCATTTGGTACACGGAAGAAGAACATAAAAGTATTTGCAGTTGCGTTAGAGAAACGAGTTATTTTATCAATCAAACGAATGCCACTTTTTAATGTATTTAGTAACACTTGCACTGTTGTAGCCGACTGTGAGACATAATCTGATTTTGAAAAAATCCGTTCTTAAAATAGGTAATGTCGGGAGTTTTTACCTTTGCGATCTCCGATTAATCGTCAATCACAATCTTTGAAAAAAGGTATGACGTTGATAACGTCCATAGGAACATGAATTTGGCCTAGCGTATTATTATAAAGATTCTGATAGAAATAAGAAATTAAAAATCAAATTATCTAAAAATAATGCATGACGTTTAGTCATATGACAAATGGATTCAGAAAAGGTAAATTTAGTTCGTTTTTGTTGTCTAAAAAAGATTCACGTAATACTTGACAAAGAAAATGTGTATTAGGAATGAGATTCGTGTGATTTATTACATAACAACAATAGGTAAGTTATTTTTTTTTGCCTTTACAGTGTTTAAAATCTTCTTCGCAATCTAGTGGAATATTTTCTCTTCTGTTCCGTGCGTTCGTTATAACAAAGAAGAGATGAAGCTAGTCTTTCTCTATTCTATCATTATTTCCATGGAAAATGCGCGACTAAAATTGAATTTACGATTTACTTTCGGAAAACATACAAAGTTTAACCCAATATGTGAAACACGATGCTACTATATTGCTTCACTGATGGTTACACCATAATAATTTGAATTGTAAACCGTGGTCAGAGTTTTGCCAATATTACTCACTCTATTCAGAATTCCTAATCATTTATTAATAGGGTTCATCATTAAATTCTCAATCTATCCATCTCGTGAGCCCTTATCGTCGGGTGACTTCTTAGTATGACAAAGAACGTTACAGAACAAGTAAAGAAAGACTGACTAACGAACAAAGACAGTACTTAGGTGCGATGTCAGCATCTAAATGTATTACTTTACATCCAACAAGAATTTGTCTCTCTAACACGACTGCAAAAAAATTCGCTTACCTCCATCCGTGTCTCCAAAAAAATTTCAATCAACAGTGTTTCTTTCCAATTAATTCTTATTTGTGGAACAGTTTATTACTGAATGACTTCCCTTCAAACTACAACATGGTCATCGTCAAATCGACTGTCAATAAATAATTATCATAAACCGTACTCATAATTAATAAAATGTTATACATTCTATTCTCCGAGATAAGTGGTGATTTTTTAGTAATTAAAAAGACAACAATTTCCATCGTTAAAAAATGGTAATTTCTTATAGATCCGAATGATACGACCTTTTAAACGGCTCGATTTGATTATTAGCTTGTTTGTTTCTGCAATTTCTTTTTAGAATCAGCTCCTTATATGAGGGGGTCACATGAAAGTTGACAAGATCAACAAGTAAGATTGGTGCATTGGAAGCCACAAGATTCGAACTTGGCACCCCCAGATCTCCAGCCCATGTCGTATGCTCTTCACCGCTAAACCTCCCATAAAATACTCGAACACTTTAACTCGATCACTAGACTAGAGACACATTAGTCAACTTTCCTGACACGTGAAATAATTAGCAACACACATTTTATGAAGTAATTTTCTATGGAACTGCTAAACGACTAAAAGACTTCTGGATACGACCTGTTGAACGCTTTTCTGTCTTTGTTTTTCCAGTCGCATTCTTTAGGGAAGCTGGGAATTTGATTTCGGAAAGAAGCATTTGAATGAAGACTGATTTCCCCTCGGAAATAACGCGGAAATTCTTACGAACACAGGGTTAATTGCGAATGCGCTGCAAATATGTTAAAATAGTTCTATTTTGAATTTCTTTCTGTCTACTAATGTTTGCCGTTAGAAGGCTGACTTGAAGCTGTAAGGGGTTATGCATGCGGAAGAGGAAACTTACCAGGTACTGTGAAGATGCGTCCATTAAACTTGCGCGGTTAATCATTTAAATACTATTTCAAACTTAAGTGTTATCCAACAATTCAGAGGACGCATTTAAAACACATTTTTTACTGTTTTAGAATTTTTTAGATGAGGATTGATAATTGTATGGTTTGGATTGTTGTAGTGAGAATAACACTCAAGATGAGAACAGTAGTCCGAATAATCTAAATTATAAATATTATTTCATGTTATGATGGTATGCCTTATTTCATCCATACATGGACTCTTCCCAACGCTATAAATAGTGGTAATGGGGGTAACAGGCATAGTCGATAAGACCAAGCTAGACACAGTCACTGACAACGCATTACCTAGTACGTTCTGTAAATACATACTTTTGCTAAATCTACCTTTGTGTTGTCCTATTTCCTTTCGGCCCTTTAAAGCCACACATTTAACAACGTGTATTCGGACTTATGTCGGATAACCATATAAGTGTAACTTAAATGGTTACGAAATGTAGGTAACGGGTGTAACAGGAAGTTAAGTTTGGAATACGACTGTGATTGCTTTGATATATTTGCAAAGCTAAGACGAGAATATAAACTATAAAGATTTTATTGTTTGTATTTTGGCGTATGCGGTTTTAAGTTCATATTTACTTGCATCTCCACGAGTGCAGATTAAGATACACGGTCAGTTTTTAATGTAGGGGGTAATCCAGCTCCCCCCCCAAAAAAAGGGGCACTCTGGAATTGAATAAAAATTAAAATTGCCTCAGACTAGAAGGATTTCTCCTTCACCGACATAGGAATAAAAAATGTAGTGTAAAATCAGAACAGATACTACACTTTTCCTCTAGCCAAAAAGCCTAAGGTGGTTTTAGAGATGTGTTAAAAACAAATGTTAAAATTAGGTATATGATGTATAAAACGATAGAGCGGATGGTCCGTATTCTGATCCCTCCAGTTAGGACCGGGGAGTTGACTCTATGTAGAAGTGGAGTGTACCAGGAGAATGACGACATTCTACTACCCATTATTTGTAAGCTAAAATAACTGTTCTTGTTTTAATTCTTTATTTTTGCTTTAACAGATTTATAGCAGTTTAAGATCATAAGGAAGAATGGAAGAACCGTGATGTTCAGGAATACACTTGATAGAACAAATAAAATAATAGTTTTACTTGTACTGTGACAGACCAACCGACGGAAAGATTATATTATGCGGATGAGAGGACGAATCTGAGTTGAGTCAGTCTGTTAAACTCCTCGGCCTAACCTTCACAGGTAACATGAATTGGAACAAATACATTGAAGACATTACCAAGGCTGCAGCAAAGAAGGTTGGCTCCCTCTACCGTGCTAGTAAACTCCTCACACCTGACATTATTCTGTATCTCTACAAAGCCACCATTCGCCCATGCATGGAGTATTGTTGTCACATCTGTGCTGGTGCATCATCTACTAGTATCTCCCTCCTTGACAAGGTCCAAAAAAGAGTCGCCAACCTAATTGGACCCTCACTGTCAACCAAGCTTCAGCCACTGTCCCATCGCCGCAATGTTGCATCCTTATGTTTGTTTTATAAGTACTTCAATGAATTATGCTCTGATGAATTGGCTACTCTGGTGCCCCCTCGACGTAAATTCCCTAGACTAACTCGACAATCAACTAAATCTCATTCATTCACTGTGGAGGTTCCCAGATGTCGGAGAGCCTTCTACTCAAATAGCTTCGTTCCTCGTACTGCTGGCCTCTGGAACTCTCTCCCTGCCCCCCTGTTTCCCCGACAGAACAGACATGCAGAAATCTAAAACTAATGTAAACAGACATCTCGCTGCGCAGATCCCAAGTTAGGATGACCCCCCTTCTTTCTCCCCTTTTCTTTTCTCAGTAGCCCATTACGTCTACAGTGGCAGCTTGCCTTGTTTGCGGTGAACTATGTTAAAAAAATTTAAAAAGTAGATGCAGTAAGTATCTTCTGTGAGATGGGCATTGCAGGAAAGAAAAGAAATCAACCCAACAAGATTTTGAAGTCGATGTTGTACTCTGCCTATTCAGGAACGAGTGATATGTTAGGCACCTCCCCAGATGTGGCAGCAGTATTCCAGATTTGAATGTAGTTGACTATTAGCGTTTCAAACAGATAAAACAATGCTTATTGTACGTTTTCTCTATCACCGAAGATAATGTTCCGTGACACATAACGATATGAAACAACGTCATCCATAACCTTCAGGAGAACTTGATTTTGTAATTTCAAAGTTCTATCAGAACCTTTATAATAATACGCTAACAGACATTCCTGTTGGTACATATGTTATCACCTTTCACCACTTTTTAAAAAGCAAAGATTGTGTTTAGTGGTTAATCCGATGTCGCTAAGGTAAACCATTCCGACTTTACCAATTTAAAAATCAATTGTTTCAAAATGAGATTATGTCCTCTTGTCGACACTACAATTTAAGATAATTGCATTAAAAACGTTACATTCGTTTTATTCATATGAAGACTATTTAGCTTATTATTATGTTTACGGTAGGAAGATAGAGAATATGCATCGTTTTCAATAGAACTTACATGTGTAGTTGTTAATAAATAAATTAAAGAAATCACTTCATTTATTCAAATACTATTTAGATGGTAATAACAATTATTTTTATAGAATAAAAAGAGTCAGTTCTTTTGAATAGTATTGATTGTGACAGACATTTCAATTGTAAAAGGAATATCATTTTAAACACTAAATTATAGAGATTGGTGTAGAACTCACCGTAGAATTTCCACGGATGCCGCTAGTCAATTATTGTTTATATTGTAGTTATTAGTAAAGCCGTCATCTTGCATTATAGTGGTACGCTGATGCATGTAACATTAGATACATCCACGGTTAGTGGTAGAAATGCCATTTTAAATGAAAGAGTGACACAGCGACCGACCGACGGCGCCCATTTTAGAGACTCGAAAACGCATTTCCCCACTAAAAAGGAATGTAAGTAAAAGAGGCATTACAGAAAGTATCTATTTGCATGTAACTGTGACTTTTATTGGTTTGCTTAGCAAAGAGAAAGCAAGAAAATCGGAAATATGCTAATAAAGATTATAATAATTGCTTAGAGGCAACAAAGGGAGGATGCGATTACTGTTTACTCAGTCTTAATCAACAGAAGTCGATGCTTTTTCTATCGACTCGCAAAATAGGATGATTGAAAGAGGTTCATTCATTTATGGGTTTGTGTGGAAACAGTGGAACCTGCTACTGCTACAAAATAACCCAGTACTGTTTAATAACCGGTTTCTAGGCGACTAAACCCATGATTTTACAGGTATTCTAGACCACTCGTTACATGTTAGGTCAGCAACAGTTATAGATGATTGCAGGGGTACCCGGCGTTGCCCCCCACCGAAGGCAAAAGTGTAACAATTTCTCTCTTCCTCGGTTGTCCGGTGGCAAAAGCTGTCTCTTTCTCGGTGCCCACCTCATCTCGTTTGCCCCTCTCTCTCTCTCGCACCACTTTCTTCCTACTCACTTGCTCATCGACTCTGCCTGCCCTTCCTGCTCTACGCTCCTCTCTCCACACACAACTATCTCTCTCCCTCATTCGCAAAGCACACTATCCGCCAGATAGCGAACAAATTTAGCAAGTAGAAAAACAGAAACAAATCAAAAATTCACTTCAACAAAAAAAGCTAAAAAGGGCCATAGACATCGGCTCCCACGAGAAAAATCACAGAAAGTCTAAAAAAAAAAAAAAAATAGCTGTCAGGTCACCTGCCGCCAACTACGTCAACCAGACCACAAATAAACAATATAAAAGCAGACTGTCGCGACAACTCTATCTCTCCTTCCTCATTTCCAGCAAACAGCCCACAGCGACGTTTCGTTACAACTACTACTCCCCGCTGCCTTTGGGGCGGGGAGGCCGCTTGACTCTTTAAACTCACGCACACACGCACATATATACACACCCGCACACACCCTATCTACCGCACGAAACCACACATTCACACACGTATATATACACTGTTGACAAAGGCGCACACACAAATGCCTACACGAAATATAAAATCTTAACTCACGTGCACACAAACACCTGCGTAAAAATATACACACCTACGCACTCATAAATCACAAGCAGACACATTTTGTTATTTCCGCAAGGGAACAATTTCAAATGAATAATCAATCTCTGTATTGTGTACATATATATATATATATATATATATATATATATATATATATATATATATAGTCTCGGAAGTTTCTCAACCATTAAAACTATAAAAAAAAATAAAACAAATATATATATAAAAAAAACAAAAAAAACTTATAGTCTCAAGTCTTCCAGTGGAAAATCATTCATGTAAGTCAATTTATTTTTTACAGTTATTATATTAGTTAGTTTCTAACACTATTTTAAGGGATCATCAGTTGTTTACCATGAAAAACTGTTTCGGGAATTTAATATATATATATATATAAATAGTATTTATTTATATATTATTTTGTCTTCCATTCATTCTTTTATTCATGCAAAGTTTTCCTTGTTTGTATCTGTTGTTAATGTGTTTAACATTTCTTGTACAATTAAATCGTACACGTGTATCTGGGCATTTTCTCTAAGACACTATCCTCATAAGCTAAGGTTTGTGCTGCAACATACATGGGGGTGTATTATATTATATTATGTTAATATTAGTTATTATTGTTAGTATATATAACAATTTTTAGTCAGACAATTTTTTGGAAGAGGAGGTAAATATCAGTCTAATACATGATGAAAGAGTTTACGGGCGAAAAACTAGTTGAGAACAACTGTTTTAGAATGAAAACAAAGTCTAAGGATTTCACAAACTCAAAGTAAATTTCATTTAATAATAAACCCTACTTTTATCTTTCTTTCTCTTTCTTTTCTACTCATACCAACACCTTACCGGCATATTTTAGGGCATTGTTGAGGTGGCTTTTTCTCTGTCAGAAGTATGTTCCTTAGCAGTTCTAGGCTGTCCACTCTCCCATGATTAACATTCTCGCCCTTTTAGAAGGGGTTCGGTTATTGCTATTCGTTTGAAACGCCCATACTTGGGTATGCCGACAGGACTCACAGGCAGTTTTTTGTCGGCTAGAGCACTCTTTCTCCCTGGCGCTGTCTTTCAAAATCCCACTTTCCTGACTTTGTTTCACATCTTCCTACCGTAGGAAGGAGATACATACATGCTGCTTCGCCTTCTTATTGTCTTTCTATGTCTTACTTTTCTAGTCAATATTCCATTTCCTTCTTGTGGTTTCCTCTTTTTAATAATTTACGGCATTACCTTATAAAATCGAAAGATGCCCCAAAAGCCAAACTACATTGAGATGTTATAATACATGATCTCTCATTCACATTCTTTCTCTTTCCCCTTTTCTTTCTCTTATTTCGTCTGTCATCTATATCGTTTGCCTCTTCTCTCTCCTATGCTCATTATTTTGATCATTCTATTGAAAGGTCAGAGGATTTAACAAAGTCAGAATACATTTATCTATTCTTGCTCCCTCACTCTTCCGTTTATTTCACTTCCCCCACCTCTCTCTCTTTATTTGTATATCTCCCCCTCTCTCTCTCTTTTAATTATTTCTATCATTTCATTTCGCGCCCTATGCCCCTGTGTCGTGCCAATCAACGAGGGTACAGCTAGACACAGGGTCGGTTTTTAATATGGAGAAACTCCAAGAGTGAGAACAAAATTAGAATTTCTCCTTCACTGACCGAGGACAAAAAATATAAAGTGTAGTATGAAAATAGACACTACACACTAGCTGAAAGGCGAACGATACCGTCTTTCAACTTGAATCTAAAATATTAATAAGTAACCAACTAGATAATAAGATAATAGCAGAAATGTATAAGTATATATGCACATAATTATACACACACACATACACACACACACACACACACACACACATATATATATATATATATATATATATATGGATTTAGTAATACATATATAAATAATATCCACATACGTATACGTTTCCTTTGAAAAGATTGTTTTCAAATCTTTACTTTTCTGATGTCTCTCCCTAGCCCAAGATGTTTTTTTGGTCGCCAGACAGCGGACGTTTATTTCCAGGTTGCAGAGACGGTTTTGGGGGTTGGTGATATCTAGACACGCTGACCTTGAGTCTTAAGAGACATTGAATACCCTCCCTGCCCCTTTACAATTTCCCAATTTCTCTCTATATATATGGCTTTCCTTCCCTCTCTATATTGCCATCTGTCATCAATCATGTAATCCCCCCTCTAAAATTATAGATTAAATATGCTTCAAATTTCCCCCTCTCTCTAAATATGTATTAGATATGTTCTCTCTCTCTCTCTCTCTCTCTCTTACTCTCTCTCTCTCTCTCTACCTATATTTGAATTGTTGCTTTCTGCCCAAAAATGCATCAAGCATTGATGTTTTTATTTTTTCCCTTTTCCTTGGGAGAACTCAGTCATGGTCTGCAAAAACAACATTTTATATCTACAAAACGATCTAACAAAACACCATGAATTATATTTGAAGATATATAAAACTTGAAGCCTAACAACCTTAACAAATATAACGGGATACGGCATTAAATAACCCCAGATGAGTCGATATGCCGTAAAACCAAACAAGCAAACCAAACACCAGGAATAAATATTCAAAGATATAAAGAAATTGCAGCATCAAAAAACTTTTACCAAAATGGCTGGATTCGAGATTAAATAACCAGTAAAATGACATAAAACAAAACAAACAAACCAAACAAAACAAAACTAGTGTTGATGTTTTTGTCTCAGACATACATATATGTACATGAACAGATAGAGGGGTATAATATTTTGATCTATATAAATAAAAGTCAATGTCTGTATGTACGTGTGTGTATTGTCTGTGTGTTCCCTAAAATAAAAGATACACAATTGCACATTTGACTATGATTAATACTAAACAAGAGAACAATGTACTCGTCAACTATATATATATATATATATATATATATATATATATATATATATATATATATATATATATTATATGGTATTTTAGATACCCAAGTTTTGTAATTTAATTTTATGTAAAATATACTACGTTACAATATCATGCAGAAAGCTATAAAACTCATGATACTTTATGTTACATCATGTTACGGTAAATAATGTTATGCTGTGTAAGACTTAAATAAAATTTAGTTCCTAACAATCATCTCATATAAAGTAACATCGTTTTTTTAATACTATATTTTTGAACACTTTGCCCGTTACCGGATATATGTTATGTTGTATACGTTTCTCTAACAACACTTTGGATTACCGAAATCTATCGCACAGTTATATTTGACTTTCAACTGATAAGCACAATTAGCAACTTCAATAAGATGCATCTGTATTGATAATAACTTATGCAGGTCCCACCTGATCAATGTGTATAGATACTCTGGTTCCGGCGTGCCCTTGTTCTCACATTCTCTCGCAAGACAGACACGATACCCTTGATGGCGGCAACCATGGAAGTAAAAACAATGTCCACTACGCAATTAGGATTACTTTTATCACGTGATCCACAAGCGTGTATTGAAAATAAGATATCTCAAGCCAATAGATACGTTAGAAAACGAATAAGAAACGTTATAATTTAAAACTTTCTTTATTCTGATAGTTACATGAGGTGATTTGATAATTGTTATCTGCTACAAAACTAAATTTTCTTTTCTTTGTTTGTGATCAGAACGTAAACTTCTATTATAAAAAAAATACACGATTACGAATTTTTCGATGATTAATTCCCATGGAAAAAAGTAATTGTCGCGAAAAATATTTAACATTATGTAATCATAATTTGATGTATAGTATAGAATGATTACACAATTGAATACATCTCTGGCATTGCGTATAATTACAATCTTCCAGCTAATCAGTGACAGTATACATTATATCAAAAAATACATTTCCTTATTTACATCTGTTAATTGTTTGATTACTTCAAAAATCAATATTCTTAAATGAGAATAATAATTTTGCTTCAACCTGTAAAAATGGTAGACGAAATTACTCATTTTCAGATATACTATTCTGATTTTAAATTAACTTTTTAATCTATGAAAGTATCTCTTCCTCTCTTTATATATATATATATATATATATATATATATATATATATATATAAATATATACATATATATATATATATATTAATATATACATATATATATATTAATATATCTATATATATTAATATATACATATATGTATATATATATTAATACATAATATATATTAATATATACATATATATATTAATATATATATATCTATATTAATATATATATATATATATTAATATATATATATATACATTAACATATATATATTAATATATATATATTAATATATATATTAATATATATATATTAATATAGATATATATATATATATTAATATATATATATATATTAATATGTATATATATATACATAAATAAATATATATATACATATATAATATTCATGAATAAATATTAAATTATATATATAGTGAGAGATAAAAATAGAGTGAGAGAGACGTTAATGTATGTGTTGTAAATTGTTAATATATTATTATTATTAAACAATACATTTTCTCATATGTATATATATATATATCTATCTATATAGATATATGTGTGTGTGTATATGGCAGAGAGCGTGAGAACGAGAAGATATGAAGAAAATATAATTCCTCAAATATCATTAGTTTAGAAGCTGACACCAATGATAATTGAGTTATCAGCAAAAATGTACATTTTTGCGTATTTTAATTAAAGTTGATATTGTAGTCAGTAAAATGATTTTAAAAACGAATAAATGATATTTTTTTTCTAATAAAACCTCGTGCGTGAAAATAGTGCTTACATTAATTAGTTTTGGAGTCATTTCAACGATTTACATGAATACAAATTAGGAGTATTTACACTACGACGCAGATCAGGAAAAAATGATTACACAGAGAGAAAACATGTTGGCTTACGTTTATTTCCTTACAAATAAAGACACGATGCTACCTCATGTCTACAATACCTTATCGAATGTCTATCAAAGTCTATTTGGTGATTTTTATTCTAGAAAAATGTCTAAAATGTAGCTTCAAGGATGAATTGAAATGCAGGGAATCTTGTGAATTTATTTCTAATAATTCTGGATCAATTTAATGTTATTCTCAAATATTAGAATATTGGATAAGGATGTTATTTCACAAAAATAATTAACGTGAAACACTTTTCTTCCTAATGTATTCCATTAACTTGCCTACCACGAAGGCAAAATTAGAGACAAGTTCGTTTGTTCTATGTAGGGATATACACCTCCTCAAAAAGCGCTACTCTGGATGACGCACAAAATAATAATTATCACAGTCATGAAGAACTTGTTATTCTCCGACTGAGGACAAAATATATACTTTATTTTTATACCAGCCTGAAGGCCGAAAAAAAATATGATGGGTGATTTCTCACAAACATCAACCAAGCTAAACCTAAAGTATATTTTATATATAAATTCAAATGTTTAATTTCTGTATAATTTTAAGATTACACTGGTGTATTCAATTGTTGTGGATAATTTGTCTTTATTTAGAATACGAAATATCCGATAATTTTAATATACAAGTATAAACAAGTGTAATTAAAATATAAACGCTTCTAATCAAATTTAGTCATCTTCAGTTTATTCAGTTATTTTTGTATATGGCAGTCAGTAAAACAAGGTTTTCATAAATATGTGTTTGAGCAGCAACAACCGGCCGGTTCAATGTTTTTTTTTTATTATATAACATCCCAGAAATATAAGTAAAGCTTAATCATTGCTGTGACATTTCCAGTCTTATTGCCGTAACTTGCCACTTGTTTGGTGTTTAGTACTATTTCAACCTATCAAACAATAACAGTAATTAAAGCAGTGTGTTCATCTAATATCCATAAACCCATTGCTAAACATTTTGTTCACATTAATTTCATTGTTTAAGCTTGCTGGTTAAATGTTTACGTTTCTGTGAAAGTACAGGGTAATCTCTTAAACTAATGAACGGATCATTATTAATTTTGGAATATATATTCTAGGCCACACGGTGAGTAATATATTTTTGAAAAGCTTACTATTTAGGGGTGCGCTTACCTTTCCCACCCAGAGCCTCAAAATAATTGTGTTGCTGTTTTTTTCCGGCTGCTTGCGTAATTCTGAGTCGGCAAAAGTCGCTTTTTGTGGTTCAAAAACTGTACTAGTGCCTGGTGTTTATTGAAGTCACTTTTTCAACAAGCCCATTCAACATCATGATTATGGTTTCAATCGTTATCATGTTTACAATTACACATTCTAATAAAAATATTTACATTATTCTTTTTATCATGTAACATATTTCGATTTTACTGTGCGCAGTTTGCAAGTTATACATAATGGCAAAAATATATCGTTTCTCTAGTCATATATTCTGCTAGTATATTCAAGGAACGTACGAACATATACTATCATTTCAAGAACGTACGAACATATACTATAATTTCAAGAACGTACGAACATATACTATACTTTCAAGGAACGTACGAACATATACTATAATTTCCCCTAAAAGAAACAGGTAATACGCGAGACAAATGTTATCATAACTAAGACACATATATTACACCAACCCCCAAAAGAAAAAAAATAATGCCTGAGAGGACTGTCTCATAACAACAAAACATATACTTCATATCCCTTAAAAAGGAGGCAATACATGGGATGTTTTTGATGGTAACAGAACAGATTCTGATTAAACTTTCAGCAAAGCATAGAGAAGGTAATCCCTGAGAGGTTGATATCATGAGCACGGAACATACTACACTAGCCATTTCAGGAAATGAACAGTAACGACACAAATACTATATCATGATAAAAGAATAGACATTAAACTACCTACATCCAAAACGGAGGGGATAATGAATGGTTATCGTATCATTACAACAGAGCAGATAGTATACTGTCACACTCTATATATATAGCATTAAAAAATAGTACCTTCGTCTATGATAATATAGTAAACTGAATGTAGCATTATGAATAGTAGTAAAGTTTGAAATTCAGACCGACAGACATAACATTCCTATTAGCAATGCATTTAAAAGTGTACACGGATTGTATATACTCCCTGTATTCTTATTCAATTTATTTTGCGTTGAACATAACCCATTACATTGGAAATAAAACATTGCAATTGTTATAACCAATGAACAGTTAAAGGATACACTTAATGTTTGTAAGACTTTCTGAATCACAATTATATTGTAAGAAAGAATTTGAGCAGAATCCGTTTAAGAAATTAGGTCGATTTTAATGCTTAATTGAATGAGGGAGTTATCAAACTTTGAATACCTTAAAATAAAAGAACTACATAATAGTATCTTTATACATTCTATATCTCTTCTTCTTCATCTATTACCCCCTCTCTCTCTCTCTCTCTCTCTCTCTCTCTCTATCTCTCTCTCTCTCTCTCTCTCTCTCTCTATATATATATATATATATATATATATATATATATATATATATATATATATATATATATCATTTTACCGATTTTCAGTATTTAGTGAAACAGTGATCAATACGTTAGTTGAGCTAGGTTGAAAGTTATGAAAATATATTTTTGTCAATCAAGCCACACAGTGGCTTGTCCGTTTAATCCCCGTGGGGAATATTCAGGCTAAAATTCATATATATATATATATATATATATATATACGTTTTCAAGGGGCCGAGAGGAAGGACGATGGTGAGATGGGCAGACACCCTACAGAAAGATGTTGGTAAGACCAGCTTTCACACGGACCAAACCTGTGATGCTGTCAAGTGGATACACACATCCATCATTGCGAACCCCGCCGAATATCGGAATTGACGCATAAGAAAAGAAGATATGTATCACGTTTTGTTATCATAGGTGCGATACCGATTTTCGGGCAGTCTTGCTAGAGAGTCTCGCCACATAAAACGAATTGACGGACCACCCAATTGATACTTTAATAATTATTCATCGTAGACAATACAGACGAAAACAAACTCTTACTAGCTACAAAGCGAATTTGATGATTCCGTGTAGGACAACTTTGTTCCACAGGAAAAAAAAAAGACTCGTATTCATAATGGCAGATATTTATAGAGAGAACTAATCCTCATGCTTCAGTTATATGTGTCGAGTCGACATGATTTAAATAACGGCTTAAAAGCATACGAGTTGAATTTCGGACAGCTGTTAGAGAAAGCGTGTGTGTAAAAAGTTCGTCACTATTTATTACGCTATTTCTTTAAGAGGGGCTATTTCTTAAGTTTTACCCGCCATTATAACCTCGTTACGGCTACAAGAGATGTAGATACATTCGTTTGTTTCTCTTACGCATCAAGACATACACGAACCACCCAGCATATGTCGATACAACAGGGGATTGTTATGAACTTTTACATGCAGTAAATGTATATAAATAAATGAAATAATCGGCGTGACGGTTGAAATTTCCGCTACGTTTTCGATTTCCCGGATGAAGCTATACACATCTTAAAATTTAAATTAATAAGATAGAATCACAAAATAAAGTAAGAAAACCACAAACATATTCAGTATACTAGAAATTGGTTGCGCGCTGCATAGAGATCGTTGATCTGTTGGCCGCCTAGTAAACTTATCTGGAACAACGAAATTATCAAATTGCCTCCCGTGATTTTGTCCGAATTAATAGAAATACTGAAATATCGACGTTACACATTATATTATTATAAGAATAATTCCTGTCCAGCACCGTGAAAACTGTATGAAATTAGTTTTATTTCTAGTTGTTGTTCAATGCATTTACTTTTATTACAAACCGATAAATAACGGAGGCTGGTGATACCAGATCAGGCTGCCCTGTGGCTCCCTGAGACGAAATTCACCTACATTGACGTTTTTTTTGTTGTTTTTTTTTGTAAAACTTAATTATGTTCTACAAAAACAAAAACAAAAACAACAGCCTCTCTCCCTTTCTCCCTCCCCTTTTTAATTTTATTTTTAGAACTTGAAGCATAAATCTTTTACTATAATGACCAGATTCGGCATTAAATAACCCAAAAAGGGTTGATATGCCGTAAAACAAAACTACCAAACCAAAAACCCTGATTAAACATTTGAAGATATAAAGAACTTGAAGCATAAAAACTTTTACTATAATGACCAGATTCGGCATTAAATAACCCAAAAAGGGTTGATATGCCGTAAAACAAAACTACCAAACCAAAAACGATGATTAAACATTTGAAGATATAAAGAACTTGAAGCATAAAAACTTTTACTATAATGACCAGATTCGGCATTAAATAACCCAAAAAGGGTTGATATGCCGTAAAACAAAACTACCAACCCAAAAACGATGATTAAACATTTGAAGATATAAAGAACTTGAAGCATAAAAACTTTTACTATAATGACCAGATTCGGCATTAAATAACCCAAAAAGGGTTGATATGCCGTAAAACAAAACTACCAAACCAAAAACCCTGATTAAACATTTGAAGATATAAAGAACTTGAAGCATAAAAACTTTTACTATAATGACCAGATTCGGCATTAAATAACCCCAAAAGGGTTGATATGCCGTAAAACAAAACTACCAAACCAAACCTACCAAATAACGGAGGACTTGTTCATAGTAACATTATGACTTTACACCAACTTTCCTTGGTGAATAAATTCAAAATATCTTCAATTAATATTGGTAAACATGAGACTTCACAATTATCGGAAGGAAAATGTGTTTCTTATTTTAAGTTAAAATCCATTCTTTATTTTCAAAGCAGATGATCTCTTCAGCAAGAACCCCTATTGTTCTTCACCGACGAATAAAAATAAAATAAACTCACACAGTTCCTAAATATATTAAAGTGTTCAATTTCGAAAAACATAGTGTCACATGGTATAAGAAGAGAACGCATGGGAATAGATAGAAAAAAAAACAGTGGCTATATACTTCGCCCTCATGAGCTGAGCGACACCAGGTTATATATAATGGTAAAGACTATACAATCTATGACATTTCATGAAGGACTTAGCTAAAAACGTTTACTCTACAGCCTACTACACCTTGGAAGTTATCATACAGAAAATGAAATGAAATAAGGTAATAGATTACAAGTTGTGAAGCAACGACCGGCCGATATAGATAGATATGTCTTTCTTGTATAGACATTGGTATTACCAGTTACCATGGACTCTGTATTCATCTGGCTCCCTTTCGATCTCAATAGCAGGTCAAATTACCTACAAACTATCACCAGTACCAAAATGACAACGTAAGGTATGAATCGATCTCACTAGATAGGTATGAAAGTTGTTCCTCCCAACAGTCGTATTGAGAGCGAGTAAGGTGCCCTATATCTGGATATATACTCTATGAATTAACTAATACTTGCACATACGTGAGGTTGCAATAGAGATTTTTTACTTTCGTTTTTCTTTCATTTTTTTAACTATCTTATTTACTTTTGACCAAAATATTATATTTGTAAATAGGATTTTTAAACTAAACTTAAATCATAAAGTCATGTTATCAGCATAAAATTAAGTGAAGTAAATTGTTAAAAGCTATAAGTAATTCAGTTGAGTGATGTTTTGTATACAATTATTGACTGTAAACAGCTCCAATAGTTTTCAACCTTTTAATAAATAAGTATTTCAAAGCCCGCTTTGAAGTTTCCAAATGCCGTCAAATTTCAAAGAGCGAGGAAGTAATTCATTCTTTCAAGAAAGGATTAAATTAGCTGAATGGTAATCGGTTTTATTTTATTATTTATGTTGTAAATAGAAATGTCAAAGAAGTTTAGTTTACTTTTGGCAGCCCCATAACACTTACTTCCATTATGTTATTCTTTTAGTCCTCGCATTCCATTAGCGATGTTTCTGACAAAACGGGAAGAATTACTGTTCTCTGGGTCAAAATCTATCCATATAATACTGATCGTTGGCTATTTTTTGAACTTGAAGAAGTATTTCTTCATAGCTCCGTACATCAAGTTGCTTCTTGCCTTGTCTGGAAGTATTTCCAGTATACGTTGATGTATTTTTTTCAATAAATAAGCGATGCAAAGTAAATAATAAGACATATGATTTGTAAGTTACGTACAGACAGAACCATAGCGAAACAGACACAAAAAAACACTTTCTCCGAGAAAAAATACCAAGAAATTCTTGCGTGTAGTAAAAATCTACGATGTTCATTAAAGCAATATTGAAAAAAACGACAACGATTGCCGATCTGCAAGGCACACAAAAAACGCCTCAAGGCTAATAACGAGTAGTATACGAAGACATTCAATTTGATCGATCCTGCGACATATTTCTGTTATTCTTTGTTTTGTAATATTCTTTCCGCAATTATTGATGCTTTTATATCGAAGTAATATCTGAATTGCTTCTTAATGAACTTGATTGATTGTCAACTAGGATGAAATTCACTAGAACTTCGAAAAGTGTGCTTAGATGCGACGAACACATCTGCAAAATTGTAAGCGTGTATCTGTTAACTAGGTATTGATCATTCGTCTGCATTCTGAAGGCCCAAGAATACAACTGTCTTGCGGGGCTAGAAATAAACAGACGAATGTGGAGAACTAGAAAACATAGCCAACGAAGACCGGATGAGGAATTACGTCATCACGGAAGTAAGACATATTTTTTTAATAGTAATCGATTAGGTTGCAACAAATGAAACCGGATAGACACAAATTAATATGATCTCCTGACCAAAAAAGGGAACATTCGTTTCTCACGTTAATTCGTGTCTCTATGTGAGCTAGCATTTAAACTGTCAACATACTCAATAAAGTAAGTTGGTTTTACTTATTTCACTTTGTTTTAGTTTCGTCAATGAGCTATATTTCAGGTGTACAGCAATTCGTTTCCGAAATATCTACAACCATTTAAGAATAATGACGGCCATATTGCGATTAGTACTCAAGGAAATTAAAATATAGAATACCAGATATATAAAAACGAGAATGTAATATACACACCTTGTTTCCCTTAGCTTTCTATAAAATAACGTCACCTGCACAATAATTTTGTGAAAAGAAATACAATAAAAGTATTCAAAGAAAACAGTACTAAAACCCTCAAATGTACGTATGCACATATAAAGTAACGTAGAACTAATATACCTTGATATATTTTAATGAGGTAATCATTTAGACTCGACTAGATGGCCAACAATCTTATTTTACTTTATATAAACAGCCAAATCTCTCGTAGACATATTGTAAGTAGTTGCTTACTGGATTGTGATTGTGATGTCCAGTTGTAAAGGTGGTTGTAGTGGTGAGGTGGCAGATATAATAATCTAACACATAGAAAAATATTTTTAAAAAAACATAGCGGCATTTCTTTAATGTGTTATTCTATCACACACAAGCCGCGAGTGCCCTATCACACGCTTTATACTTAGGCGAGCGAACTAAGACAGAGCTCCTAAAAGGTAGCCGAACCCAGTCAGGTCGCCGGATGAAAATAAAATACGTATTTGTTTTCTACGCCACATTTCACCTCGGACTCTCGGCCTTTTGGCTAAGATCAAAGTGTAGTATCTGTTCCGATGGATACTGCACGCCTGTCCTGTGCAGTTCTAGGAGGTCCACTCTCCCAGGCTTCGCCTCCCCTCTTTGGGGAGGAGTAAGTTTATTGCTTACTGTCTGAGGCGCCCCTACAGGGGAATGCCGACGGGGCTGCCCAGGCAATTTTTAAATGTCCAGAGTGCTTACCTCTCGAGCGCTGGCTTTTCAAACCCCACTTTCTCGATCCGATCTTGGGTCACATCTTACTTGTGGGAGTAAGATAAAACTGGCCTTGTGCCTAACTCCTGGGGAGGAGCAAATAAAACCTCGGACTCTCGGCCTTTTGGCTAAGATCAAAGTGTAGTATCTATTCCGATGGATACTGCACGCCTGTCCTGTGCAGTTCTAGGAGGTCCACTCTCCCAGGCTTCGCCTCCCCTCTTTGGGGAGGAGTAAGTTTATTGCTTACTGTCTGAGGCGCCCCTACCGGGGATGCCGACGGGGCTGCCCAGGCAATTTTTAAATGTCCAGAGTGCTTACCTCTCGAGCGCTGGCTTTTCAAACCCCACTTTCTCGATCCGATCTTGGGTCACATCTTATTTGTGGGAGTAAGATAAAACTGGCCTTGTGCCTAACTCCTGGGGAGGAGTAAATAAAACCTCGGACTCTCGGCCTTTTGGCTAAGATCAAAGTGTAGTATCTGTTCCGATGGATACTGCACGCCTGTCCTGTGCAGTTCTAGGAGGTCCACTCTCCCAGGCTTCGCCTCCCCTCTTTGGGGAGGAGTAAGTTTATTGCTTACTGTCTGAGGCGCCCCTACCGGGGAATGCCGACGGGGCTGCCCAGGCAATTTTTAAATGGCCAGAATGCTCACCTCTCGAGCGCTGGCTTTTAACCCCACTTACTCGACTCGATCTTGGGTCACATCTTACTTGTGGGAGTGAGATAAAACTGGCCTTGTGCCTAACTCCGCGAGGAGTAAATAAACATTTCACCTCGGACTTAATCTCCGTGATGTCATATCCTGACGTAGCCCTTATTCTAGGTGGCCACTACTAATGGAATTCACACTTCACTTCTTACTCTAGCTTATGTGAAAATACCGTTATTATACTATTTTACACACCCGTACTAAAAATTGATCCGGACGTAAAATATCCGTCCGTTGAGGACCGTGATCGAATGCATGTGAACAAGCCCATTTTACTAATGAAACATAAATAATAATAATCATAATAACATACTTAACAATAATAAGTAAATAGAATGTCCTTTGCAGAAAAGCGAAAGGCATATTGTACGTGAACGAATATTATCAGAATATCGATAATTTTAGTTAAAGTCCTGATTAACACTGAGAAATACCACAAAC